>JAOANR010000011.1:2283746-2600901 GCA_030278955.1 Hygrophila difformis
CAAAATTTGCCCTTACATCGTTGTACTTTGCTCAATTGCCTGGTTTGACCGCTGTCTGAATATTGACTGAAGTGGAGAATCTCAGCCGTCCGATCCAACACATTTGCAGATCGATATAACAATACAGCAAAGGGAAAGTGGGATCAGATCGGAGGCAGAAGAGAGGTCTTCCTACTTCTAGCCGTTACATCAGCGAACGTCGTTCTCCAATTTCCTACGCTTTCAATCCTCCGCTGCACCAATCGATGCGCCGGCCGGCGATAACTATTTCGATTTTTGCCCAATGATGAGATGAAAATTCGGCATTCTTCGCATTGTTATAATAAATCGCCCGATTTTAAATGGGATTTCGCCGTCGCTTGCATCTTCTGATTTACGTCCTCGTTGCTGAATATTATTTTTCCTCCGCATTTGGAAAATCAAATGACAACCAGTCTGGTGTCACTCCCATTAATCACGATCTATACCACACCAGGTGAACTGTGCTCCCTTTTGTAGTTAAAGATTCCGACTTTGCGTGATTTGATTTCTAGGTTTTTGTGGGTTCGTAATTTAGAGGACATTGCTTGTATTGGAAATTGGAATCAAACTTTGTGAGGAAATTTAGGGTTCATTTATGTCGGTCTGACCGTTGACTTGTTGGCTTAAATTTTGTTGTCTTTCTTGCATTGGAATTTGTGGGTAAGCTTGTAGTTCAAGAAAATATTAGATCGAAGATGGAACCTTGATTCTTTTTTAAAGAAAGGTTATGTGTTTAGGCAGCTTTATGGCAATTCCTTTTTGTTTCTGTAAATTGTAGTTGTTTCTTTAACTTTCTTTTATTGTGCATTTTCACCTACATTACTTTGTCATTTTTCAATCTAATGAAACTACTTCTTAAATTTTGTTACAGTGGAGCATTGTTTGAGGAAATTGAATCATTAGTTGATCGGCATCCGGATAGACTCTCGGTGGGAATTCTGTTTTTGATAAGTACAAAGATTTTTAGCTTCAAATGCAGGTGTGGTTTTTGAACTGGTTTTCCATTGAAACAGATTGAGAAGATATCTAGTAGGAACAAAGGCTATGAGGCACAAGTAGTGGTAGTCACTTATAGCCGGAACCCGAAACAGAGTGATGAAAGGGCTAAACTTAGGATTCTGCTTGTAAGTAAATCTCTCCACCTTATTTATCTTAGAACTATCTA
Organism: Hygrophila difformis; assembly: GCA_030278955.1. Lineage (NCBI taxonomy): Eukaryota > Viridiplantae > Streptophyta > Magnoliopsida > Lamiales > Acanthaceae > Hygrophila > Hygrophila difformis. The sequence continues at coordinate 2,284,933 of JAOANR010000011.1, forward strand.
TTTCCACAACTTGGGAAGATTTGAGCCCATATCTGTTAACTGCTCGATGAAAGAGGGTATCTACATTTGTTTTCTTTGTTGTCTTTGTGTGGTTGTGGGATAGTGTGAAGGTTATCAATGACTTTCATCCATAGTCTTTTTGTGAACTCAGTCTATGTTGCAGGTTGTTCGTTATCCAAAACAAAAAAGTTCTAAGTTTGAATAGTATGTAAAAATTCTCAGGTTGGTTATTGCTGGTGTTTTTGACAGATGATTCCTTGTATTCCAGAGTTTTGGACAGCATGCCAGGGAGCTTATTACAACTGAGCTGGCTCTGCGGCTTCTCTCTATTCTAAGTGAAGAGGAGTTTTTACCTAATGCGGACCGCTCTACTCTGAATAAGACACTTGACAGGGTTGTTATAAAGGTACTTTTTTGTATATGTTTTTTGTGAATATTCGCATGCCCTTCACGCGTAAATGGTTGAGGAATATCTATCTGAGAAAGAGACTATATTGTCTTGAAATCTGCATAGCTGTAAAAATTGATTGCCTTGTACAAATGAGCATATTCATTTCGGAAAGTGGTACATCTAAAACTTTGGAATGATAACTCATCCTTTCTTTTCATTACACACAGTGAATCTAACTGGATTTGAAATGCTTATTTTAGTCCGATGAACAATAAATAAGGAATCTGGGACTATGCTGATTAGATGAGATAATGACATAATCTGCCAAGACTAATAGAATGAATCTATTTGTGGTGGACTAGACTCAACTGTAATATAATATAGGACTATGCTGATTATGGACACTTTTCCAACAGGTTGTGCCAATGGAAAACATGAATGGCCGCAAAGTTGTTGAAGATGGAGACCTTTGTGAGAGAAGAAATGGTCTTGCAAGCCACCATTAATAGCAGTGCTTCTATTTTTTATAGTATCCTCATTGACACAAAATGCTCACAGTTGAAGTTTTCTTGCAGGAAGAGGAGTTGATCTTAATCGGAATTGGAGTGTTGATTGGGGCAAAAAGGAGAAGGTATGTTAGCATTTTCTCTTCAACTGGAAAAATTCACAATTTGTTTCTAACTTGGGGATTAAGTCTCTGAAACTAGCCCTTGTATGATCATTTTCTCAGACACATCAATAGTAATACAGGGACTCTTCAATCTTCTGCAAAATTCCCACAATTGTCATTATTCTTCATCTGTTTTTTCTATTACAGGATTTTGATCCTTATGAAGAAAATCCAGGAACTGCTCCATTCAGTGAGCCCGAGGCTCAAATTATGCGAAAACTGGCTGTATCATTTGAACCACATATTTGGGTTAACGTGCACTCTGGGATGGAGGCAAGTCTTGATTTTTTGGGTTAAACTGGTCCCCTTTTTTCCAATTAAAAGAAAAAAAAAAAAGATAGCTAATGCTCGAGCTCAGTCAAATTCAAGATCGAACATAACATTTGGTGTGAGTCGTGCTTGAACTCAGAAAAATTACAAGCTCATGTTGAAGCATCTTAGTACTACTCGAGCTTGACTTGATTCGACCTCACCCTATTTGAAATTTGAAATCATAAATTTATGGGCCTTTCAACATTCTCATCTATAATCTGTTAATTGGTGCATTTCAGGCATTGATTATTGAATGTATTTATTTCTGCAGGTCTTATGAGCAACTATACTCTATACATCAACTGCTATTTTTTGCTTATGATTTTCTTTTTTTTTTTTTCTTTTTTTTTTTTTTTTTTTTTTTTTGGTTTCTGGTGATTAGGCTTTATTTATGCCATACGATCACAAAAATACGACCCCAGACGGAATACCATCTCAGATAATGAAATCAATGCTTCATGACTTGAACCATTTCTACCTCAAGGATCATTGCTTGGTTGGATCTGGTGGAGGCTCTGTTGGGTTTGTGCTACTCCATATATGTCTCACCTTTAATTTACTTTTTAAGTTAAAGCTCTTTTTGTATGTTATTTTTCTGAATTAGGAGATTTGTCTGCTAAACAAACGAATATGTTGGAATGGTTGGCATACCTATTTTTATCTTACCTCCACCCAACCCATTATCGTTTTGTACGTAGCAAGTGAGTAACTGTTTTGATGGGTCTGAAATCTGAATAATGCAAAACACCCCTTACCAAATATTATTGATGTATAAAGGTCTTTGAAATAGTGTTCTACGTAGAAAATGCCTTTATTTTTTTAAATTTTTTATTTTATATCTTCACCTTTAGACGTATCGAAATTCTCCTTGCTTCCTGTTGTATTGTGTGTCAGTCGAAAGTAAGGGTCCAATCTATGTAGCCACAACAGTGCCTCGTTTCAAAAGCAACTGCGAATATGTTTTTGACTTTTGACTTCTTTTCTTATCTTCAATGAGTTAACACTAAATGTTGTCGATGAATAAAGAACAAGTACAAGTGTAGATACTCTTCAATGAGTCTACATCTTCAGTTTGCTGTGTTTTCTAGATTTACGGTCTTTGAAAGAAAATACACGAGCGCCACCAACAAAAGAAGACTTGTTACTTTGCCTGCTATTTTCTATTAATTGTGAATCTTTATGTTATTCTTTGTAGATATCTAGCCCACGGGACAGCCACGGATTATATGTATGATGTTGCCAGGGTTCCCATGGCTTTTACCTTTGAGGTAGCAAATGCTTCATCCTAATTTTCCGTTTTTTCATTTGGGCCTTCATTCTGATCCATTTCGTATGCATTTTGCAGATATACGGAGATCTGAATGCCTCCTCGAAAGACTGTTTTAAAATGTTCAATCCTGTAGACATCACCTCCTTCAATGTAAACAATCTGCCTTCCATTCAACGCCAGCCACATTAACCTATTCTCTGTAATTGCCTAACACCATCGAATTTTTTTTTCTGAATTGACAGAGGGTGCTGAATAACTGGTCAGCCGCATTTTTCCAAATGTTCAGTATAGGTGTGCATCACGTGGATGGCCTCCAGTCGAAGGCAATGGCATCGAGCTTTGACAACTGGGTGTCGATTGATGACTATCTTAATGGATACCTAATGCAGAGGAAGAGCAGATACGGGAAGAAGATCGAAGTTCTTGACCTGGGATTGCAAGAAATCAGGACATACTTCAGATTGTTCTTGCTGTCCTCAGTGCTATTGCTGTTCATGTTTTGCTCCAGAATTTCAAAGAGCACCAGGCCTCTTGTTTCTGCCATGTCTCTTTGATAATCAATGCTCAGACTCAAAGCTATATTCCAATTTAATTATAGTTGCATTTTTCTCAATTCTATTTATCCTTTTCTTTTTCTCTTTCTTTTCTTTTTTGGGGTGTTCGAGGGATGAAGAGAGTAATGTGTTTTTTTTTTGTTTTTTGTTTTTTTTTTTTTTGGTGTATTTCATGTATGTATATTTTATCCATTGATATGTATTTTTTGAACTGATACTTGTCTATGACTTGTACTGAATTGGTAATTTAATTAAATGGGTTATGTTACAGTCATTCCCTCTCTACATACTTCGTATTTTATTTTATTTAAATTTTTCTCTATATTTCTTCTGTATTGAAATGTTTTTTACGCACCTATTTTTCACGCAGTTTCATTGCATATTTTAAATACTTAATCACTAGATGAATTTAACAAGATTCCACTTGACTATATTTTAATTTGTATAACGATGATAAAATTTTAAATGAAAGTCGGTGTGGGAATAGTAACACATTACCAACATCATCAATATTTCAATATGGAGGTAGTATTTTTCTTTTTAATTAATGAAAGCCTTAATCCCACTCTTATCAAAAAAGTGACCTAATAGCCAATAGGGATTAGGGACAATGGAACAAAGTTTTCCAACCCACCCACATTATCACTTTAATATTTCTTTTTATTAAAAAAAGGTACTAATACACATTCAAAATCATGAGTGGAAGTAAGAAGCAAGTATACATATCGATGAATGCTAACGTAAAGAAAGAACCATATTGTGGGTTGGTGAAGAGAGACTTTCATCACCAAATTGAAAAGATGTTTAGTTAATTATTCCATCGCTATTCATTCAATCAAATGATCTTGTTTGGCAAAACAGCTAAATCAGAATTAGTTTTCTGTGAGACAATTTAAAAAAATTAGCTTATTTAAAAAGATAAAGGCCATGTTTGGCAAAACAGTTAAATCCAATCAGTTAATTTGTCTCACAATATGAGATAAAATAGCTTATTTAACAACACAGAATAACTTAAAACAGTGTTCAATCAGCTCTTTTTGAAACCGCCGCAAATAGCACCATTTTGGATTTTAGCTTATTCTAGGCAAAAAGTTATTCTCGAAATTGTCAAACAGCTAATTTTAAGTAATTATTACTCACAGAATCAGCTAACAGCAAATAGCTAATTCCCATACAGGGCCAAAAATAACTTAAAACAGTGTTCAATCAGTTCTTTTTGAAACTGCTGCAAACAGTAGCATTTTGGATTTTAACTTATTCTAGACAAAAAGTTAGTCTCGAAATTATCAAACAACTAATTTAACTAATTATTATTCACAGAATCAGTTAACAGCTAACAAACAACTAATTCCCAAACAGGGTCAATGTCTTTAGGAATTAACATTTCTGATCGAATCAGGAAAGAACGAGACAATGATCTTATAATAACTTGGAAATCTTGCAACCTATACAATGATTTTATTGCTTCTGTATACTTAAAAAACTAAAACAAGTTGGCATAAGTCTTCCAGGACACAAATTAAGCCTCTTGCTGTCAACACTTCCCGTTGGAGCCTCCAGTGTCCAGCGGACTTGGATCGACCCAAGCAAAGTCGTAAACCTCCTCGATTTTGTCGAATTCAGCGAAGCAGTGCTCCTCCAGCGTCAGCCAGGCTTCGATTCCATCGCCTTTTGGGGTGTCCATCAGCCACAGCACGTTGATGTACGGCCATTCAACGTCGCTCCCGGCATCACATTTGGTTATCCAGGCAGGCTGCCCGAACCCAAAATCGATACTGTAGAGGCCGAAATTGCACCAACTTGAGATCGCCAAGTAGTCCGCGGTCTCAGGGAACTCATTCCAGGCGTCCTCTAGATTCTTGCAGTACCCGGAGAACCCTTCTTCGTCCTCCATGCTTTCCACAAAACCCGAATCGACCTTTCCAATCGCGGTCCTTACTTTACCAAACAGATGCTTCAGTTCCCTGCCCGATTCATCGTTGCAGCTCGATGCAGGCACCAGCCACACAAAATTGCCGAAGCTGCTGTCAGGGAACGGGGGATTTGCCTTTCTTCTCATGTTCACTCCATGAGTCACCAGGGAAACACGATTGGCGACATTTTCAGGCGCCGCCCTGGATTTGTTTACCATGGAAAAAGGATTGGCGACATTTCCAGGCGCCCTGGATTTGTTTACTCTTGCAGAAGCAATCATGAAGCACTTCCAGAGGAAGGCCGACACAGTCTCGACTCGCGTCGGGCGCTGTTTGAGGCCGACTTCGCCCAATTCGGCTCTCAGTTTCGATATCCCGGGGGCATCGAACACGTACCGTTTCATGACCGTCTTCCCAAACCTGAAGTAATTTCTCATGGCGGAGAATAAGTGGGATTCCCTCTTAAGAGCTTCATTGTGGGGGAAGAAAGCCATAGCCTTGTAACTAGGCAACACCAATTCGGCAGAATCCCGTGCCCTAGCAGCAGCCCAGGCTTTCATAAACGTGCCAATGGTGACACCATCGGCAACCTTGTGCAGGAAAAGGGAACCAATCGCAAAGCCGCCACAGTCGAAGAAATTAACCTGGATCATGGCGACTCGATCCCCAGGACCCGGTTCGGTCCACGTCAGCTCACTCGGAATGTGTCCCCGACAGACTTTGTGGTCGGGATTTTCCAGGAACTCCGCCAGGCTGCCCTGGAATTTCAAAACTAGAAAAAGAACCCCCTCGTCGTTACAGTCTATGGATAACGTATCTTTGATTCTTCCTGCCAGGGGATAGAAATGGGAAAGAGTGGAAGAGAGTGACTCCTTGAGGCTGTGAGTAGTCTGGGAAATGAAATCAGGGCTGCTCCTGGGAGAGTTCCCTGAATTTGGATAGTACAAAACAAGAGGAACATAAATGGGAGGAACAATCTGATCCAGTAGAGAAAGTTTGTGGGTTTTCTGTGAAAGTGGTGTTGGTGAAGAGGGCTTGATGAAATCCCTGGAAATCATCTCGCCTTCCATTTTCATCACCTGTCAAGAATTTCAGACAAGCAACAGCTTCCAAAAAGAAGTACTAAAAAATTGAGCCACAACTGAACTTCCTGAAATCACAAACCATATATAGAGAAGCATTTCAGGACAGGGAGCACTGAGCTCCAGGGTTAGGTGAGCTATTATATTAACCTGACGTGGCATTATTATACACGTATGAAAGGATCTGGAATATAAAAAAGGTTCCCTATTTATCTGAACCATCCATAGATACAGTCAAATGGCTAAGGAAATCGTGCAGTTTTTAAGTTATACGAATGTCAACAAACCTTGTTGGTTGCATAACTATTTTCAACCAAATCAAACAAAATGGGGAAAGCAATAATTGCTATAGTTGTGTTTTGAAGAGGCAATAACTAGAGCTGTAAACGAGCCGAACCGAACCGAGCTTCAAGTGTTTGAGCTCTGTTCGTTAAGCTTAACGAACGAACACGAACCAGCCAAAAATCTTAACGAGCCAATTTTCATGTTTGAGCTCTGTTCGTTTAACTTTACGAACGAGCTAATAACGAACGAACACGAACCTAGTCGAGCTTAGTTAACAAACCATTTATTTTATTAATAAATTTATTTGTTTTAGAATTAAATTAGGTGTGAAAATGCAATGTACGTAGTATATTGTAATATAATTTATGAGAGAAATGTGAAATTAATAAAAATAAAAAATGGAAAGAACAACTAGATAAAATATTTATTTTTATAATATATATTCCATTAAAAAAGAATTCCGAATTGTTTGCGAACTTAACGAACGAACAGACAAACCAAATTATGTGTTTGAGCTCGATTCATTTAACTTACCAAACGAGCTGTTAACGAACGAACACGTGTCGAAACGAGCTCAGCTCACGAACTGTTTGTTCTATTTACAGCTCTAGCAATAACCTGAAAATTATATGAAATAATTTCTTCAAAGACACCACTTAAGCACGAGCGGCATAAATTAATTTACAAACAGGGCGGCCTACTATCACTTGATCCCCAACTATAGTGGTCAAGTCTCCCGTCTCCCAACCAAAGGTTGGGGTTCCCACCCGGCCGCTATCCCTCCCCATTATCCACCTTTGTAATTTGTGTGGCTTGGATTCCCACACACCTTTTCCGACACATGAGTGTCACTGTTTACCCAAAAAAAAAAAAAAAACGCTCACTTGATCCTTTTCTGCAGCAATGATAATTAATCTTGAAGATGATATTAGCCTATTGATTAGGTGGAAATTTCAATCACAGTAGAAACTGTTGTAGTATTTTATTTTAAAGCAATGTCAAAACAACAGTCTCAATCAAGAGTAGGACATTCAAAAATTGAAGTGCACTGGACGGGGTTTTTCCAAAATCCAAACAAGTAGTACTAGTAAAATTAAAGGACATGCATACACTTGAACTGGTGGGTAGCTATCAAGTGGTTATTACTTATTGCATTGGATTAATTCAATGGTTCTAAACGTGTGGAAAATGCATGTTTCTAATTAATGGTTCCATAAAAGTAGTAGGAGTTAAAACTTATTCATTGGTAACTAACACATGCGTGTTAAATCTCAATAATGTTAATGTATAAATTCAACATTATTAATATATACTACCTCCGTTCCTTTTTATTTGCACGTTTTGACTTTTGTCACTGTTCATTGAGTAGCTTTGACTCGACTTTTTAATACAATTATGTAAGATAAATATAGTCAAGTGGGATCTTGTTGGATTCGTCTAATCGCATAGATTTAGAATATCAAATTTGCATAATTTTTACTTGTGTGGAATTTGAATTATTACGGATTAAAAATGTGCATTGGATTGCGTGAAATGTAGATATGTTGCATTTATTTAGGAATGGAGAAAGTATATAATTACCAATGTCCATCGATGTTGCTCTAATTATTAATCTGTAATGGATTATTCTGTTTATCGAAGTATGAAATTCCTTCATTTTTATAGTGAAAATAGATTGACTTTTGCTACTGTTTATTATTTAATTTTGATTAATGCTTATGCAACATCTATATAAGAAAAAAAAACATAGTAATGTGGGATCTCGTTAAATTCGTCTCATCATTTAGTTTTAAAATATCAAATTTTTTAGAATTTTTCCTTGTACACATTTTGAGTTATTGATGAGTTATTGATTATTATAAATGTGTATTGGATTGCGTGCAGAAAGTGAATGTTGAGGAAATATGTAGGTTACTGTTCATAAGGGGATTTTTGTGAGAGAGAATTGATAGGTTACTGTTTATAAGAGTATGTTACTGTTCATAAAAGATATTGTTTTTATATATAGTATAGATAGATTATTATTATTATTATTATTGTTGTTGTTCCTCATGCACCCCAACCCATATTGACTTCGTTCGATGTCAAAAGGCTTCAAGTTAGACAATCTCTATCCCAAAAAAAAAGAAAAGAAAAGAAAAAAGAAAAAGAAAGAAAGAAAGAAAGTTTAATTTAATTAATAAGAATTGATTTGGAAGTGGAGATCGAGCTTTCGGCTTAATTAAGGGAAGAAGAAAAGCCAGAGAAGAACTACTTGGTATTATTTGGATAATCCTAACTATTAGAAGTACTATATAAAAATGTTGTTAGTGTGATGAGAACTGCCTAATTACTGTAATTGTAATTAAGAATGTTAATTGGTTGTTGGCCAAACCCAAATGGGGGGAATTTGCTTTCCAAATTTTACGAATTTTTAATTACCCCACCCCTACGACCTACATGCATGTATTATACTTGCACTGAATTGCCTGTTGACAATATATATATATGTGGGGAAATACACAAAGGAAAACTAATGTATATTGGTAGCGTTTGGGAGACAGTAGAATGAGTAGCATATAGCGTATTCAAATAGCATATTCTCTCACAATTCTCTCTCCAAATCTGCTATCTGCTAGCGAATCTGCTGACTCCCAAACATCTCCATTATATACAAAAAAGATTAAAATTACAATTAGCTAGGGATATATACCTCTGTAAAAATTAAATTCTTTTTTAATTTTCAGTGCCAGCTAGCAACAAAATAATTGATTTTTTTTCTGAGTAGCAGAAGCCAGAGAAAAACAAACAAAATAATTAATATAATTGACATTGGAGTATTATTTTAAAATATAATTATACCACAAAACAATGTGAAATATACGAATACTACGCCAATAATATTTTTTATCTTAAATTTACAATTTAATACATACTCATATCTAACCAACTATTTATTTTTTTATGTCTTGCCTAAACAACCTATACATGCTAGAAAATTGATGGCATGAGCCTATACCACACAAATTACAAAGGGACAAAAGGAGGGGGATAGAGATTAGAAAGCCGTGTGGTGAATCGAACCCAACTTAAAAGTTGAGAATCGGTAACTTGACTCTAGGCCAAGTCTTCACCCCTGTAACACCCCTTAATAAAATTTTACAACTTGAAAAAAAATAATTACTCAAAAATAATAATGAGAACTAAAATAATACTAATTGTGGGTAGAGTATAATAAAAATTTGGGATGTTACAATCTACTCCCCTTAAGAAATGACTTCGTCCCCGAAGTCAATATTCCGGTCATTATAAAAAATGAGGTAAGTAGTTACCAAAGTCAAATAAATTCGTACCATGTTGAGAGCAACGTGGTAATTTTGGATGAGGTGTTACATCCTCCATCACTTAGGATTCTAGTTATGCCCTCATAACTACGTCGTTCTCGGGGAAGAGTCCTTGATACTTTCGTTACATCTCGGCTTCCATTTCCCAAGCTTGCTCTTCAGTGCCATGGTTCGACCAAATAACTCTAACTAAGTGTGTCGTCTTCTTCCTCATTTTTTGCTCCTCAATGTCGATGATCCGAAGGGGCTTCTCTTCAGAAGTGAGATCTTCGACCAAAATTATCGTTCGTGTAGAGGACGTACGTTGGGTCGTAATCGTACTTTTGCGGTTGTGACATGTGGAAATAGCATGTATTGCGCTCAATGCCGGTGGTATAGCAAGGTTGTAGGCGAGGTTACCGACACGCTCCAAAATCGCACATGGCCCAATGAATCGTATACTGAGTAAGTTAACACACAACACTGAATTATGGAAATTTAAAGAAGAGGAATTTTATGAAAAGTTTAGTTTTAAAGTAAAAGAGCGATGAATTTTAAAACGCAAGATTATTCTAGTTTCAAAATACTTGTTTCCCCCTTGTTCCACGAATCCATTCTTTTACCATTGGCATATTATGATCGAGGACTCCCCATTCTGCTTGGGCCCTTAAGTCCACAAGCCACAATATGACTGCAGCGGTCTCTATACAGACACACTCCGTAGCCCTGGATAACCCATACGGATACATCAAGGAGTATAGACACGTACATCAATATGACTGCAGCGGCCTCTATACAGACCCACTCCGAAGCCCCAGATAACCCATACAGATAAATCCGGGAGTATAGACACATACAACAATATGAGTGCAGCGGTTTCTATACAGACACACTTCGGAGCCCTAGATGACCCACATGGATACATCTAGGAGTATAGACACATACGTCATTCCACAACATAATGCCGTTTTGGCTACGAGAGGGGCGACCCAGCGGGCTCCACCAAGTGCACTTACCCTCAAGAAGATTATAACAAGGCGTCCTTCTCGATCTTTTAGCACAATGGTTTAAAAATTTCTTTTCCGAAAAAACGATTTCCGATCATAGTTCAACCATTTCAATGCAGAGTCATTTTGCAAAACACTATGTCGCAGTTTATGCCAAAATCGATTTAAAAATACATGCACCATCCAATGAAATTTGGATTGAAGATGCACAACATATAGAGGGAACAAATTTCATTTTTGCACTTTTTTAAATAAGGACCGGAAACAGTTCAAAAATTGACATCTTTGTAGCACAATGAAACAAGTCATACTACAACAAGATTTCAACAAGTCATGCTTTCATTTCAACAGTCGTTAAAAATACCAAATCATACTCAAAAGTACTGAAATTTTTACAACTAGATAACATGTATATGTCCATTTTCGAAGAAGAAACCTTTTTAAGTTGAGCACTACAACTCGTCCAAAAATGGAGATTTCAGAAAATCATACTTAACTTCTAATTCACTAACAGTGAACAAACGACCAACAGTGGGTCACAAATCCACAACTTATTCACGAGTTGACCAAAAATCACCAAATTTGACAGGGATACTCTTACATGATTTTGAACATTTCTTATGAAGTAACGCTTGGCAGAAAATAAAGTTATCATAGTCAAAAAGGATCTATACTCTCTTCTTCTTCCCAGACTTCGTGTCGAGCTGTCAATTCCCAGACTTTGTGTCGCAATTCTGCGTTCTCGGAATTAACTAGTCAGTGCAACTATTGTTTCGCACGAATCATTCGGGAGGTCATTTTCTACAATATTTAAATACCGAGTATACACCTACCTACCCAAATAACCCAGTATCGTGCATTGCAATTTATGTAAAATTTGGAAGTATAGAATGCCTAGGAAGATGCCGTGGTTTAAAAATTCTTTTCTAGAAATAACTTTTGAAAAATAATTGGATGCTCTGATACCACTCTGTAACACCCCTTAATAAAATTTTAACAACTTGAAAAAAAATAATTACTCAAAAATAATAATGAGAACTAAAATAATACTAATTGTGGGTAGAGTATAATAAAAATTTGGGATGTTACAATCTACTCCCCTTAAGAAATGACTTCGTCCCCGAAGTCAATATTCCGGTCATTATAAAAAATGAGGTAAGTAGTTACCAAAGTCAAATAAATTCGTACCATGTTGAGAGCAATGTGGTAATTTTGGATGAGGTGTTACAACCCCTAACAATATTTAGATAGATTTAAGATTCTATTTATTTTTATTAACTAACTCTAAATTCAACTTTAGACATTATAGGGTTGGTGAATAATTATTTGACTAAATAAATTAATGAGTCTTATGATCGATATAATAGGACAAGTTTTATTAAGGTGACGAGACATTAGTGGAAGCTCCGTGTGTCAATATATTATTCTTATTACTTATAGGAATATTAAGTATTAACCATGATTCTAATCAATTAAAATTAATAATATAATATAATTTATTTTAATTAATTATTTATTTTTTAAGATGTGAGGTCCACCACTGTTGCCTGTTGGTAAGTAGGTAGAGAGTAAAAGTAAAATTTGCACTCCACCCCACTTTCATCTATTTTAGGATGTTTTTATTTTGTACTAATTTTTTTTCCTTTTTTTTTTTTAGTTACGTGCTTTTTTTGTCTTTTCATTTCTAAAAATTAGGCTTTAAAATCTTTAAATTTTGCACTATTTCATGAGCCCCTGCCCCACGTTTAGGGGTGGGAATAGGCCAGGCCAGACCAGGCTTGGCCTTGTACGGCCTAGGCCTACCTAAGCTTTATAAGGCCTGAACCTGGCCTACTACCTGTAATAGGCTTAGTTTATAGGCTTAAGCCTGACCTTTTTAACTAAATAGGCCAGGTTTTAAGCCTTTAAGAGCCTATTTAATAAATTTTGTAAAATATATATTTAAATATTCAATAAATAATAAATAATTTTATTAATAAGTTATAAAAAATTATATAAAAAAAATTAAACAGACCGGCCTACTAGGCTAAATAGGCTTTTTGAAAGGCCCGGCCTAGGCCTATATAGTTAAACAGGCCTATAAATTTATCTAGGTCTGGCCTATTTGATAAAAAGGCCAGGCCAGGCCTGGCCTATTTTTAGGCCAGGCCGTAGGCCCCTGTCGGGCAACCTGGCCTATTCCCACCCCTACCCACGTTGATCGAACAAAGAAATGAAAAAAAATACTAGTGCTGGCAACCAAATAAGGCAAGTACTACTACTTTTTAAGTTTTTGTTGTTCCCCACTTTAATTGCTCTAAGCTCTATTTCCTCTTTAAGGACTTTCCATTTCCCCTTTCATTCCTTTACTAAAACATGTTGTTCTCTTTCTTTTCAAATACAATGCGCAAAAATTCTATGGAAGAACTAATAAACTAATAGTATGAGGCTAAGAAAGTGAAAATCAAATAATAAACTAAAATGTTCTTAACAATACTCATTCTGTTCCATTAATTCTGTCTCAAAAGTTTTGCACACACCGTCCAGTGCACTTATTTAACAGTTAATATCTTAAAATATATAGAAATAAAAATTCTATAAAATATAGTATATTTCAACTATGCGAAAAAATGAATCTAACACAATCTAACTCGACTATATTTTTTCTTATATAATTGTAACCAAAAAATTAGGTCAAACTTATATAATAACAAGTCTGAAAAGTCCAAATACGACACAATAAACGGGGCGGAGGAAGTACTAAATTCAAAACTAACCGAAACATCTCACAATCTCATCTCCATAAACGGTAATGAGAAATTTCGAACATATGACGTACTAGACAATGAATGGCCTGGTAGATGCCAATTATCTCCACCATTGTAGAGAGTTTTGAGTGTGACAAAGATTGACAAACAACCACCCACTAAAATCATTAATGGGGTTTCTCTATTGAAATAAAGGGGTTTTATGTGACTTATTTTATATGCTCCTTTTCTGAGTGCTCAATCACCTACCCATATTCAGTGTGACTGTAAATTCAACTCCTTTTTTTCGGATTGAAAAATATGCATTGAATCATTGCAGAAAGATTATGCTACTTTATTGGATAAAGGGTACTACCTCCGTTCTTTTTTAATTGCTCCATACCAATCACTCTTTTCAACTAGCTGACTTTGGAACCTTATTTGGTTAGGTTAGAGAATGATTTTGAAGGTAAATCTAATTTGAGTTTTGTAGTTTGTAATCTTTGCTTTCACTATTACTTTACCATTTTTTATTTAGCCTTGTAAAGAATCATATAAAACCATCTAAAGTCAGCTAGTTGAAAACAGTAATTGGAATGGAGCAATTGAAAAGGAACGGAGGTAGTACTTTAGAGACAGAGAAACCCCTTCATCCAAACATTTTTTTTTAAGTCGAAGTCCCCCCCATTTGAAACCTTTCGAGATAGGGCCCCCAATATATTTGGTTACCATATTCCTTAGTATATTGGTTACCGCATGTTCTTATTTTTTTGTTACCACACGTCTAGGGAGTTAGGTTATCACATATTCACATACCACACTTGGTATATTGATCACAGCATAATGGTATTTTGGGTAGCATACGTGGTATACAAGGCCGGCTTATAGCAGGAGCACCCGGTGCTCCTGCTCCGGGCCCCCAAGTTTTGGGGGCCCACTTTTTTTTTTACTAATTATTTTTCGTTTTTTTGTTTTTTTGTTTTTAAAAAAAAGCCAAATATGTATACTTTACTAGATAGAGGATTTATACATTTTTAAATTTCATCCAACAAAACATTTAATGAAAATAGTTGATAAATTTATCTCATATAAATATAGAATTTGAATTATTATCCAACATTTTTTTTTAAATACTATAGGAGTATTAATGTATGATAATGAACAATTCTATTTTAATAATTTTGCTACTCTAAATATCATATTTTTTATATTTAACTTATGTATATATATATATATACATCTTTATCTCCGTACCATTATATTCCGTGAATTTTCATTATTATATTGTATTTAATATGAACCGATGTTTCTGAAAACTTAGTATGATTTCTTGAACTATGACTAAACCTTACCTAGCATGGAAACTTAGATGGTTTATTATGAGCTCTAAGGGAATTGCAAAAAAAAAATCTCTTAACAAAAATTATACTGCTATTATAAATTAATTTGAAAAAAAATAACATTAGCATTTTTTACTTTTATTTGTAAGATGTTAATTAATTATATAAATTAATAATACAATTATGAAAAAAAATATTTTTTAAGTTCAAATTTAGGGCCCAAAATGATAAAGTGGCTCAGGGCCTCCAAAATTGTCAAGACGGCCCTGGTGGTATATTAGTTACCACATACTACCTCCGTTTTTTTTTTTTTTTTAAATTACTACATTGAAATTACTATTTTCAACAAGTTGACTTTAGATGGTTTTATATGATTCGTTACAAGGCTGAATAAATAATGGTAAAGTGATAGTTAAAATAGAAATCACAAACTACAAAACTCATGCAGGGCTTACCTTCAAAATCATTCTCTAACCTAACAAAATAAGACTCCAAAGTTAGCTAGTTGAAAATAGTAATTGCAATGTAGCAATTTAAAAAAAAAAAAAACGGAGGTAGTACTATAGGAGTGTTTGGGAGTTGGTGGTTCTGCTAGCGGATAGCGGATCCGGAGAGAGAATTGTGAGACAATCTGCTCTTCGAATCTGCTAGCGGATCTAGTAACTCCCAAACATCTACTATGTATGGTTACCACACATCTAGAGTTTTGTTAGCACAATCATGTTATATTGAATAACGCATATCTTGTTTTTGGTTACCACATTGTTAGTATATTGGTTACCAAATGTTCTTATTTTTGTAACCACATATAGAGTTTGGTTACCACATACCACACTTGGTATACTGGTTACCGCATTCATAGTATATTGGTTACCATACATCTAGATTTTTGTTAGCACATAGTCTAGGGGTGATATCGAGTCGAGTATCGAGCTTGAACAGTGTAATTCGAGCTTGTACAGTAAAATAATTTAAAGTTCGAGCTTGAATTTAACTAGGCTAGGTAGTATATAAATTGAATTTGAATTGGCAGTTTTACTTATTATGCTGCAAAATATAAGTTTGTTAGGCTTGATAAAGCATAAATTGTGTCTAATAGTTTTTTTATTTTTATATTTTTAAAATTTAATAATTTAATCGAGTTTTGATCGAGTATCGAGTCGAGTTTTCCTCACCCCTAGCACATACCATGCATGTTGGTGGTATACTTGGTATATTAGTTAACACATAGTTAAACTATGGGAGGGTGCAAACTACTCCCTCTGTCCCAACTAAAATATACTACTTACTATAGTTAGATGTCCCATCACAAATATCTTTTTTATATATTTAAATAATTTTCCCCCCTAACAATTATGTGGACCCCATCATATACTCACAAATCAACTCTACCTTAATTGTTGTGCCCAATAGAGGTAGTATAAAATTTTACGGTATGTGTCCTTTTAAAATGCAAAGAAAATTAAAAGAGCTCATATTTCTAATAAACCCCTGAATAAATAAAGAAGTACTACAAGAAAATACCGCAACTCAAATAATTCTGCATGACTATAAAAACCTGGTGTGGATAAGGTTGAGCCATGAGGCCTGGCTGGGCTGCTGCTGCTGCTGAGTAAACATGAGCCAAAGCCCAATGTGAATAACTATATGTCCAAATCAATAAGTGGATTATTCTCACAATGTGTAAAATATCAGACAAATGACAGGACCAGTCAGTCATGCTAATTGTAAAATAAATGAGCATGTTTTCAATTCTTATGCATCTATCATGTAATTGCTATTGCTTCCAATTACACATACCATGTGTATACAAAGGGCAGGCATGCTGCAGTAGTGGTAGTGCAGGGCCTGCGGATCTCCATTGGAGACAAATGGATCCACTTAAATAACAGAAGCTCCATATAATGATGGGGCACAGAGCTACCAGGGATTGCAGATATTGGCGACATAGAAAGTCCAGTGGCTTAGATGTTTTCACCTGGGGGGAGTTCTGCAAGTTTTGGAGTCGTACCAAGTACTCGTTCCATGTCAAAACGGACTTCAATATTCCGGATACTGTAGCCAACCACCATAAGCCAGAAAAGTAGCTTGGCAAGTTCTTGCACATTTGTCTCTGTTACGCTTGTCTGTGAAAGTAAAATCTCAAATCATAAATCAAGTACTTTATCCTGGGACTTGCTCGATTGACAAATGCAATAGATAATTAGATATCATATAACAACGTACTTAATGGAACAAGCACATAACTGTATAGTGCAATGATCTAAGTCGACAAAGCACCAATGATCACTTCGAAATAACTTATTAAGCTTGATATTTACTAAATTTCAGCAGTTCTGATTAGAATCATTGACACAAGCCTACCCTATAAATGTTGATACAAATTACAATAACACGCGAGGATTAGAGATCAAGTTGATATACACTGCAAAGTAGTTGATATACACACGAGGAGATATTATGCTGTACTTGTTAACACTCACCTTCATTTGGCTAGGATCAGAGACGGCCAATAATCGTTTTATGAATGTGTTCATTGCCAGCAAAACATCATCTCCAGCAGTAGTAGTTAGCTCCTGAACAAGGTTCAAATTCAGTTTCTGGGAATTATGTTGGACAAATGATGGTGCTTTTGATAAGGGGAGGAAACTTTATGCTACAACCTAACTACTCACTACCGATAATTGCATATTCCACCAGAAGAACTGGTGAACATGGTGTTGCAAGATGATGACATTATCTTGCTTATTTATATTTATGAATTGATCTACCCACTTCCGGTTCTCCACCTATTATTTTATGAACCAAATAACTTGATTATGCCCTGCAAAATGAACTAATCAGTTACCATACCTTGAGATTCTGAGGTTCCAGGGTTTTCAGATATTCCAACAGTTCATTCTGTCCGTTTGCAGATTTTCTTGCCACTTGTCGGTTAAGCTCCTCGATTTCTGCCTCAAGTAACTCAATGTATTTCACTGCTTCAATCTTTTCTGGGCCTGAGACTTTGTTCCACCTTATAACTTCACCCGACACCTTTTTCTGTGTACCTGGGGCATAATCTGGCCCATCCTACACCAGTGCAGGGTCAATAAATTGAAGGAACAAAACAGTAACAATAATAGTAGTACCAACTCCTCCCATATATTCATTTATGTAATAGAATAACATGAAGAATATGGTCGCTGGAAAATATAATTGACCATTTGAAATGCCAGAAATTGACCAGATGAAATAGCATATATGCAGCCATAGCATATAGATTTTCCACATCACATGGTTATAATAACTTATAAGGCCCCCTAGTCAACTCCCATCTCAGAGAACAGAAATACATGTTTCCATGATGAGGTAAATTTTTGTATAAAAACTAGTACAATCATACAAATAGATGACAAAACTGGAATTCCAAAAGTAGATGGTACACGGAAAGTATTCATAAAGCAAAACATGTAAAATGTAACACAGGCTATCCAAGTTCAAGAAAACTATCTACTATGCAGGTGGGCAATGGTGTTCCGCTTAAAGCTTAAAAGCTAAGCAACACAACCTCGAACGGCACACTGTACATCTGCATTTATATATTCTTTCCTTCCAATATAATCTATACTCAAAAGCTTTATTTTGTATACAATAATCCAATTCTTCTATAATTCTGACTCCTTATCCGATTTCATTACAATATCAAACAGCAGCACGTAGAGAAGATGAATGAGAAAAAAGCACAAGAACAAGAACAAGAACTCACCTTGTTGTCTTGTGGTTCAGGAAGAGCAACTTGTTCCAAACTTTGTTGTAATTCTAACCGATTTTGGGCATTCCTAAACATATATCCAGTCATTAAGACACTGTACATTAGCTGCGCCAGATTCTCAGCAACCTGAATTGGTTAATAAATCTCAGTAGCGCACGCTAACAATCTACTTCCAATTCATTCGTCCATCCCTATTTGAAACACACAAACTTAACATGAACTCTTACAGTGGTAACCGTTACAGCAAAAAACTGAGGAGGCAGAGTTCCAATCATATTTGTCACAGTTTGGCGCATGGCATCAACTACCTAGAACAGAGTCAACAAATCATCCTTCAATCTCAAATACTAATTTCTCTTGGGCATTTTCACAAACACTAAAGCGGAAGTTGTGCAAATGTGGTAGACTGGAAATACAAGCGCGAAAATACCTGCTGGGGTGCTCTTTTAACAAACAACTCCATGAATTCGGGCTTAACATTCTGCACATACTCCAGCAGAATCTCCTTCCTGCTCTTAGGCTGCTCATTAACACAAAATTTTAAAAAAGTAAAATAAAATAAGAAATAAAAATAAAAATAAAAACCACAAAGTTTTGATTTTTGGCATAAAACAACAATACCGTAGTGCCATTGGGAAGCTTAGAATCACCGGCATCAGGCGAACCTCTGTCATCATTTCCCTCGGCTTTGGCGAGCGTCAACCTTCCCCTGTAATTGGAGAACTTCCTCGGAAATTGGAGCGAATGGCGCAGCGGAATACACAAGGTTGCAGAAGAAGACGAAGGCGGAGAGCAAGAGGACTGCGACGACGAAGACAAGAAGAGAGAAGAAATCCGAAGTGTGAGGGACGACATTTGAGAGTATCCAATTGATATGGAAAGCAATGGAAACTCCCACAAATTTCCCCTTCCAGGATGTCAAGACAACAGAATACAGATTCCTTGCCCCCGTTGCCGAATGCCGATGAAAGTCGCCGTTCCCTTGGTGTTTTTTCCCTAAAAATCGCTTTTCGATTGCGAATGTCTACCAAATAACTCGCGTTTTGGGTTTTTAATTATTTTTCCTATTTTTTTTTATATCAATTTCCAGAGTAGCACGACTTTACTCTTCTCAAATTAATTATTGAATTTTGATTTTTATAGCTTCAAATTTGCCAAGAATATATTTAAAAAAATAATTGAATTTAATTGATTAAAATTTTTTGGGCTAAAAAAAAACAAAAATCAAAAGAAAACAATAAAGAGACAAGGTAATGCACCCTTGCCTAGGAAACCATACGCAGTAACATCCGCCGCCATAAGAGCCTTCAATGGATCAGGGAAAAAGACCCAGGTTGTATAGAAAAGTTCACTCTCAACCCCCTACCTAGGAAGGCCATCTGCGACCACATTCTCCTCCTTTAGAATGTGCTCAAAGCAGCAAGTGAGGAATGACCTCCGAAGATCCTCAATCTGAACCAAAATGGTTGAGAGACAATGACTGCAACAAAGAGGAGAAACTAGCATACTCAAGCCAAGATTAGAATCACACCGACACACAACATTACGGCAGCCCTTCTCCTTAGTCAATCGGAGCCCATACAATACACCCATGAGTTCAGCCTGCAGCAAAGATATATTACTCAAAAGACCCGAAACTCCACCCAGCCAAGCACTACTAGAGTCAGTCGGGCCGACCCCTATTGGCAAGGACAAAGCCATCCAATTTGATGAACACTCCCTGCCAGTCCCCTATGTTCCAACGCGCTAGATGAGGGTGGAGATGATCACGTCGGCCCACAAGCAGCACATCGTCAATGACATCCTATAAGTGAGACACCCGCCCGCTGTTGGAGCGTTTGGGGTGAGGAAGATTTCCCTTAAAACACACTCAAGTTTCTCTCCGTCCACATAATCCATAACGCATCAATGAATGTCAAAGTGTCGGAACATATCTTTCAACCATAAACGAATATTATCTTTGTCAATGTCCTCAAGTTTGCAGGGACATCCACTCCAAGTCAGTGCTATGTAATCGCAGCCCAAGGACAATCTCTAAGCGAACTTCATTGGACAAGACGGTGTAAAACTTCAAAAGATTCCACTATGGCCATCAATAATATTTGCAATCTAAAGGTCCAATCACTAACCTCAATAACGGAAACCATGAGGTGTACCAAATGGAGCTGGAATTAATCAATGCCGGAAGGAAAATCCCGCATTAGAGTAAAGAAAAACTTGTGGATTGTCGGCCAAATTAAAGAATTCTTTTCACATTCAATTTTTTTTTTATATATATAAACATTCACATGTATGGTAAAAGCATGTGAGAACGGAATATATAATTTTTTTTTGCATACGGAAATATATAATTTTTTAAAATAATTTAAAGGAATAAAATAATTTAAATAATTTTTTATTTTTAAAAGATTGTTAAATTTTAATTCTATTTTAGTCATTTATAATAAACATATTTAATTAATCAAATGATTGTGGTTCCATTAAAAAAAAATAAAAATAAAAATTTGTTTGTGCTGACAAACAAAATGGATCGACCGATCGACGAAGCATATAAATACCAAAATGAATTGATTTGTTCCCTCTATTTCCTATGCGTACCTTCCGTTTCGCTCTCTTTAAGTGATCAGCATTCTCGACCCCAAATGCCTCAATTGAACTCCGATCGCTTCACCGCCGTTCAGCGGCGGCGCCAACACCAGAATCAACAGCAGCTTATCTCCGCCATCGCCGCTGTGTCCATTGCCATAATTGTCGTGTTCTTTTCCATCTCTTTTCTAACGCCTACCTTTTTGGAGAATGATCGCTTTTATCATGCCAGGGTAACTCTAATTCTCAGAATGAGTGTGGAGATTTTTTTGAGTAGTAAGCATTTAGCTGTGGATTGTTTATCCCTTGAAGATGAAGTCTTATTGATTTGGTATTGACCCCTCTTTGTTGTAGAAAAATAACGGCGTTGGTGGAGGAAATCAAAATAAAATTCCAGTGTTTCAGGTTCCGGTTAGTGCTTTTTTGTCTTTTCGTTTTTCCTTTTCAATTCAGTGTGTTTATTACTGCTATATGTTGATGTGTGATTAATTGCTCGTAAATTATGCTCAATTTGTTGTTTTTATGCTCTGTGAGTTCTAGAACACTGGAGGAGGGGATATTCTCACTCTATGGTCTGCAAAGAATGCACAACTCTACTATGGGTGCAGTAATGCCAGCACAAATTTTTCTGGTGTGATCACTAATTTTAGCCTTTGATGTTACACCTAGTTGACTAATGTGTGTTCTGGTTTTATGTTGCTGCTGCTTTTCTGGTTTTAGATGTTATAGCCGATACTACTGTTTTCATGTTCCATATAGCTTGTTTGGTTCTTTTACTAAATACTGGCTATATATTGCTGTTGAAAAACAGAAGCTGCTGCAGTAACACAAGCTGATCGTTACTTAGTGATTGCAGCCAGCGGAGGCTTGAACCAACAACGAACAGGGGTGCTAAATATTTGACTTTTGCCCGTTACTTTGTGCATTCATATCTCGTAGTTTTCCAAATAATAAATCATAGCCCATAGCTCAAATAACCTTTACTATCTACTGTTTTCTGCTACAAATGTGGTTACTGGTGGAAACTTTCGGAAAAATTGTGTTGATTTGGGACATCAAAACTTGAACTTGATTGACTATGATTAATCTTTTGAAATGCTAGTGTAGGAGTTACATCTATGTATTGCCTGTCCATATATGAAAGCACAATTGCGCTATGACATTTTTGGCATTTTCCATCTCTTTCCATAATTGAAGTATTTCTTTACACTTTTCTCTAATTTCCCTTAATAATCCGATCTTGAAACTATGTACTCGAGTTGGCTGTTATTGCCTTTTCTGAACAGATTACTGATGCTGTTGTTGCTGCCCGCATTGTGAATGCTACCCTTATTGTCCCGAAATTAGATGCAAGATCTTTCTGGAACGATGCTAGGTGAAGCCTTTAATACATTTTGTGAAGTACTTGTTACTCATTTATACTTAGTTGCTTATTCATCTTTCTTTATGCAGTAACTTCTCAGATATATTTGATGTTGATTGGTTTATATCGTTTCCGGAAAATGATGTTAAAATCATAAAAGAGCTCCCACAAAGAAAAGGGCGGGAATGGAAACCACATACAATACGCATTCCAAGACTGTGCAGCCAACAATGCTACATTGATCAATTGTTACCAATGCTTTCAGAGATGCATGTACGCCAGTGTGGGTTCATTAAGTGTTCGTTTAAAAAGTTTTGGCTATTGATCGTATACTTATTCATGTATGGCGATGCATTGGCTAGTAATTTGGACAAAAGCTGTATAATGAATCTCATTTAGTAACTTTCAGTTTTTATTTCTATTTGTTGTGACTCATTAAATTCATTGCATTTGTCATGCATCTTTGAACAACAAGGTAATCATATGATGCTTAGAAACGCAATTTGGAATATATAATTCATAATATAGCATGTTTAGATGCTCAACACTTATTTATGTGTCTGTATGCTTATATTGTATTGTCATAGATATTGCTTGCTTTGCCAATAAGGAAAAATTGTTAAACTCTTGGTTATTTTAGTCAATAACCAAATTGTGAAAAATCGTTAAACTCTTGATTATGGTTCATCATCCTATTGGTTTCCTGCTACTTTAGGGAGGGCATCAATTGAATTATTACGAATGCTATATTTCTAGAATTAATTTGGCATAAATTAACTTAAATGCAATGATGGTACATTGCAAAAATTGTTTTATCATACTTAGGCTGTGGGCATGTTTTCAGCTTAAAATTTTCATTTAGTGTAAGTAAAACCGATGAGTGTGAATATTTGATTGGATTGCTTTGCGTTATAAATGTGAGTTTGTGTGTAATACTTCATACTTATTATGTAGTTCCAATAACTATTTTAGAGTTCATCAAGGGATGCATGTATATACCCAAATAATGTTTGAATTTGGCCAAAATTAATGATTGGGAGATGATTGTACTTGAATATTCTTGGGTGCATGTGTATTCCAAAAATACTACTAACAGGCGTATATTTGAATTGTGATGTCTTGGTGGAATATGGGGCACTGATAGTTGGCTAACAAATATAATGGTGCTCATTTTATCATTCTTAGAAGGATATTTTTTAATTCACAGCTACAAAAGGAATAGTAGAACTTTATTTGCTGTTGTTCCACAGATGTAATGAACGAAGCCACCCCATTCGCAGGCTGTTCAGTTGTCAAAGTTTGACTATAGACTTTCAAACAGTTTGCCCACTGATCTACAAAAGCTTAGGTGCAGAGTTAATTATCATGCTTTGAGGTTCACTCGACCCATCCTTGAAATGGGTGCAAAACTGGTGCAGCGGATGAGGAATAAGAGCAAGCTCTTCATTGCTCTTCACTTGAGGTGCATCCATTTGTTCCATTATTAAGATTTCAAGTTGATCCCTGCATTGTCTCAGGAAGACTCAATTGAGTGCTTAGCACATGTTTCACTTCTTTTATGTACAGTTCAGCAATCTAATCTTTTGTCCCTAGATGTTTTTGGTTTATTCTGTATTTTCAGTCATATATAATTTTTCAGTCGTTACAATATAGTATGATATTGTAGAACTTTCTCAGTTTGATCTATCTATGTTTCATTTGAGGGGTAAAATAACTGAGGTTGGCGAATGTCTTGATGGATTTGAAGTAGTACTAATTTGCACGTGGTTATGTTTGATGTTTACAGGTTTGAACCTGATATGCTTGCTTTCTCAGGATGTTATTATGGTGGAGGAGACAAAGAGAGGCAGGAATTAACTAAATTACGCCAAAGATGGAGATCATTACATGTAAGCTACCGTGTTACATTTCAAAAGCAAAATACAATATCTGAAGATTAAGCAACCCTCACATGATTTTGGAAGCCAATTTGTAGTCCATTTTCTAGTATAATGCTTCTGGATGAGCTGCCGTGCAATTCAACTGCTTTGAAATATAATTCTGTTAGGTGTTTTAGCTGGTTTGAAATCAGGAGGATAGAGTTGAAACTAGAAATGTCCACGGATACATCTTTGTCTCTTTCCATTTTATATTTGAAGTGTGATTATCCTTCGGTTTGAATGTTGTGGCAGAGGAATAAACTGTTCTCTACATCCAGTCTTCTTCAGACTATATGCGTCTCAAATGTTTGCAGAAACCAAAACCAGAAAGGCAGAGAAGGCAAGGGAGGTGCCCTCTGACACCTGAGGAGGTTCGTCTTCTGTTGAGGGCACTTGGTTATGACAGACAGACACATGTTTATGTTGCATCTGGAGAGGTTTATGGTGGGGAAGATTCATTGGGTCCATTAAAGGTTCTCTTCCCTAACTTCTATTCAAAAGAGACCCTAGCAAGCCCAGAAGAATTGGAAGCCTTCTCTCCATATTCTTCCCGAATGGCTGCACTAGATTTTATAGTGTGTGATGAAAGTGATGCATTTGTTACCAATAACAATGGAAACATGGCAAAAATTTTAGCAGGACGAAGGTACGTGCGCTCCCATTTCTAGTTCCTTATCCTTGACAGTGCATCATGATCATGCAATAGCTATTATCTGACTTCAATCTCCTAAACTTCAGGAGATATTTCGGCCATAAACCTACCATTCGGCCAAATGCCAAGAAACTGTACAAGCTGTTTCTTAGCCGACACAATATGACCTGGGAAGAATTCGCGTCGACTGTTAATAAATTTCAGAAGGGCTTTATGGGAGAGCCAATGGAAATAAGGCCTGGTTGGGGAGGTTTCCATGAAAACCCAGCAGCTTGCATTTGTGAATATGCAGAAGGAGAAACAAAGACAACTTCATTTCCAAAGGAGTCCGGCAATGGCTCATTGCCAATTCAAAAAAGAGACATGGATGCACCACTTGAAGACCAAAAGTTTAATGAACAGGTATGGCCTGAAATTGAAGGGGAAGACGATCAAAGACTTTTTGAATTACTTTCAGATTGAAAGGACAAATACTTGGGGCAACTTTTCACAATCCATACCATTTCAATGAGTTGCCATTCCCACTCGACCAGAAACAGCTGCAAGAACGTAGCCATGCCTGGCAAAAAGGTTCAAAAGTTGTCTTTAAATCTTCCTCAGGATTAGCTTAGAGACCATTTCCTGATTCGAAGGAATTCCTACTTAAAGAGCACTAGAAACATTTCTTACCACTTTAGAATTAATCCGACAAACTGTCCCGGACCCATGTGCAAAGAGGATGCACAAAATGTTGCCACATACATGTAACGTGATGGCCACATTCTTGGAAGCAAATTAATGCATCCCTAAAAGTGGATCAGAAATAGGTGTTTTGGAGTTCTGCATAATCATAACAATATCGTGCATCTTGTTAGCATGTGATTTTGGGAGTAATGGCAACGGTAAAAAGCATAAAGTCTTGAAATGATGATGATTATGATTTTGAAGGACGGTTAGGTGTGGCTGCTGGTTTGAGGTTCAAGGGACAAATCATGCATGTTGCATCATTATGTGTGTTTTTCAATTGGAAAGAAGATGATGATTTCATCAAGAGGGCCGAAGCTGAATGATTGACACGAATATTTTTAAGTTACTGCGTCGATGTCATACTAGTTTAAAAAATACGGAGTATTTTACTAGTATTCTGAAACAAGTGCTCTCTCCAATTATTCTTGCTGGTATTTTACTAGTATTCTTGCTAGTATTCTTGCTACGGACCTACCAAACATGTAGTTCATTGTATATTTTATACTATTAATAACTCATGTTCGGTACAAGTAAAAATTTTAAAAATTTCATATTTAAAAACTGCAAGACGAAAAGAATCTAATAAGATACTCCCTCCGTCCCACTCAAGTGTCTTGTTACTGTTGGGCACGAGAATTAAGGTAGAGTTGGTTTGTGAGTATATGGTGGGGTCCACATAGTTGTTGGAGGAGAAAATTATTTCTATTTATAGAAAGAAGACATTTGTAATGGGACATCCAAAAATAGTAAGTAGGACATTTGGAATGGGACGGAGGGAGTACTTCACTTTGCTATATTTTAAGTCATATAACCATTATAAAATTTTAAGTTAAAATATGAGTGTGAGTAGTAGCAAAATACCCAATGGTGTAAGAAAAAAAAAAAAAAAACAGATAGGAGTATAAAAGTTGGATTCGAAAAAGAGCAAAAAGTGTTTGACTTTCGGTTTTATGGTTGGAGTTGTATTCCCACCCAATCTTTTATCCCACCCTCTTATTCAATTTAAAATTTGTGTGGCTCTTGCAACCTTAAAAACCCTAGCTACCCCCAACAACAGCTCTCGGCTCCAGTTCAAAATTATAGCCAATTTTACCACACAAACAAATTCCCCAGTTTAGACCCCATCACCCCAAGAGTCCAGACGCGTAGCACAGCAATTAATATTCACTCAAATATTTTGATTATTCAAAAAGCGACTGCTAAGGCCATGTTACCTAGGTTTTAAATAAGGCGTACTGATATGAATTTTATAAGATCTGGTATGATCTGATCTGAATTTGGCTGGTCTGGTCTGAATATTTCTGGTCTAATCTGAATTGGTCTAGTCTGGTTTAATATGATCTGATCTTATCTTAGTTATATTTTTATAATGATTTGATCTGGTATGGTCTGATCTTATATAATCTGATCTGATCTTAATATTTTTTATCTGATCTGGTCTGATTTGATTTTGCTAAAAATAAGTAACAAGTCCTGAAAAATAAATCTTAGAGAACCGTGCCTAAGTCCACGTCAGTAATTGTTTACTCTCAGACGACAAGTCTTAATCCTCCGCTTAATTGGTCTTATAATAGAGCCTTAAACTATGAAATTACTACGAATTATATAAAATATAGTAGAGTATATTTTAAACTATTTAATTAAATGACAATAACAGGATCAATTTGATTGATTGTACTTTTATACTTCATCCGTTTTTATTTATATGTTCCATTTAGGGTCCGTTCTGCACGTCAAGCTGTAGCTGCGGGCGGTAGTTGTAAGCTGCAGCTGTAGGAGTTGTGGCTGTTGGGAGCTGTGGTAACTGTAGCTATCAGTTTTTGCATAAGTGTTCGATACAAATAGCTGTAACTGTAAAAAAAATTATAATTTGAAGAGAAAAATTAATTAAATTTGGAAAGTAATTTCTAGTGCTGTTAAAATGGGTTTGGCCCGTTGGGTCAGCTCGCCCCGCCTTCCAAAAGGATGGGTTGAGCTAGAAAAATAGAGGCCCGTTTAGAAGCGGGTCTAAATGGGTCAGCTCGCTTGAACCCGCTGTCGCTTGGGTTGGTATCGGCGGGGGCGGGCTAAGCTAAAATTTTAATTTATTTAATTTTTTAAAGTTTGTTATGAAAATCTAAATAACATACTACCTCTGTCACAATATTTTTGTTATGGACTCACCTGACATGCATGCCGATACACATTTTTAACGGTTAATAACTTAAATTGTGTACAATAAAAATTTATAAAATTGATATTCTAAAACTACAAGATTAGACGAATCTAACAAGATCTCACTTGACTATATTTTTCCTTGCATAACTATGATAAAAATTTGAGTCAAAGTTAAACAGTGAATAGTGCCAAAAAGTCAAACGTAACAATTACAACGAGACGGAGTAAGTATGTATTTGTAAGGATATTTGTTAATTGAATATTATTTGAAATCATATAATTTTAATTTAATAATTTTATATTTTTTTGTAAAATACTATTAAAAAATTAAAAATTGAATTAATATTAACTAAATAAAATTAAAATACTTCCTCCGTTTTCAAATCTTTTTTACATACCCACTTTTCATGCAGTCCAATGCGCATTTTAAACCATTAATAACTCAAGTTCGGTACAAGTAAAAATTCTAAAAGTTCAATATTTAAAAACTACTCGACGAGACGAATCTAATAAGATCCCACTTGACGATATTTTAACTTGTATAACTATGATAAAACTTTAATTAAAAGTCTGTGGGTGAATAGTAACACATTAATAAACGTCAAGAACATATGAAAACGAAGGTAGTAATTTTAAATCTCACACTGTATATGGCATGAGTTATTTAACATTACTTTTTGAACTAATTTTTTTTCAAATTACAAAATTAAACAAAATCATTTTAGATTTTATTAAAAATATTCTTAATTTTAAAATTAAATAATATATTTAATTTTGGATAAATAACAATATTACACAATTTATTGTATAATTAAAAAGTAAATTTATTAATTAAATAAAAAACTGCGGGTTAGCCTGCCTGGCCCGCAACCCATCGGTGGGTTGGTCTGGGCTGAGGTAATTGCAGCCTGCCCCTCGTGGGCCCAACCTGTCTAAGCCCGCGAAGTAGTGGACTGAAGTAGGTTTTGGCCCGTGTCTCCCTGCCAGGCCGTCTTGACACCTGTAGTTCCATTTGTAGTTAATACTTTACCTTATTTATTTAGTAATTTTAAATCAACTTAAATGTTGGTGAATTCAACTAATTAGGTAATTTTAAAATAATAAGTAAGTTTTTTAAAATGAATTCTTAATAATTAAAAATAGTCTAGAAAACAAATTAAAAATATATTTTTAAGTAAAATACAGAAACGTGGCACATGTTAAAAATATATGAGTACTTCATCTCTTCCTTAATAAGTACTCACATTACAACGTTTCACACAATACATACTTTCTATTTTTAATAATTAAAATTTTATACAAGTAAAAATTATTTAAAAAAATTGATATTTTAAAATTATATTATTAGACAAATGCAACAAGATCTTTAAATACAACCAAATCTTACTTAACTATTTTTTATTTTTGTATCTATATCCAAAAAAAAAAATTGATTAACTTTTTAATGAATAGCAGTTGCTACACAACTATATCACTTATAAACGAACGGATGTAGTATTATACTTGTAATAAAATTAAATTAAGATTTATTAAACAGTGATAAAACAAAATTAAGATGTAGTAATTAAAGAGTAATTAATTTTTATTATGTATTTTTAAATGGGGTTCCCAAATCCCAACCAATAACATTTCCTCGTCATGCACTCTCCATGTAGTAGTAGATTAGTACTTCATCCGTTTTTAAGAAAGTGCAACATTGTACTATTTTATACTATTCATTGTTCGACTTAGATTTCAATTTTTATCATAATTATATAAGGAAAAATATAGTCAATTGAGATCTTGTTGGATTTGTCTTTTCGTGTAGTTTTAGAATATCAACCTTTTATAATTTTTACTTATACACAATTTGAGTTATTGATCGTTAAAAATATACATTGAACTGCATATAATAAAGAAATGTTGCACTTTTTTTAGAACAGAGGAAGTAATAGTAAGTAATAGTAACACAAGATGATTGAAGAGCTGAGCATCTTCCGACATGAAAATCTAGAGCACCCGCTTTGTAAGAAAGTGCAACACAGTTATTCCATAAATAAACCACCACTACTACTACTACTGTTGAGCACACAGATCAGAGACGTGGGTCAGCCTGTCAGGTTACATCCAAACCCACGCCTCCCCCTCATCCCATTACATCATTATTATGCGTAAATTAAACACCAACTCTACCACCTGTATGCAATATTTCAACCATGTGATTGCGCTGTCTTATATGTGTCCTCTTCAAATTCTTCTATTCCTCCCCACCCTTATCATCATCATCTTCTTCTTCTTCTTCCCCAGATGACTTTTGACCTAGCAGTTACCAGATAAGCCCTAACTCCCAATCCCATATAAGTATATCCCATCTTCTTCAAATTATACCCTCCCCAAATCCCCTCTGGAATCATAATTCTTAAAATCAAAAACACACCTACCTGACATCCCCACCCCATAAATCATTATGGCTCCCCTCTGCACAATTCAGGAATTTTCAGCTGTAAAAGTGTGCACTTTTCCCATTATCCCCCATTCTCCAATAGTAGTATTAATTCATGCCATCACCACCCAATATATTCTTTATTTTTAAACACCGCAAGCAAAAGAAGAGAAAAGATAACAACAATAACCTCAAGATTCCCGCTTTTTCACCAAATGCTACAAGAATGAAGAACCCGGTAAAGATCCTGACCCAGTTCCCCAAACGGGTCCTGGATCTCGACTTCCGTCTCCTTTCTTTCATCCTCGTCTCTCTCACACTCCTCGCCTACGTCTTCTTATCCTCCTCTTCTTCATCCCCGACGGCGTTTTTCTCATTGTCTAAATTGGCGCCCCTCAAATCCCTCCTGCGACGTGGCCCCCCGGCCGGGCCGACGCCCCCCGGCGGTGGATCCCCCAACGCCTCCCGGATCGCGGTTTGTTTGGTGGGCGGGGCGAGGCGATTCGAGCTCACGGGCCCCTCAATTTTGGATAGGATCCTGCGGGCTTATAAAAAATCGGATCTTTTTCTGCACAGCCCGTTGGATTCCAATGCGTATAAGCTCATGCTGCTGAAGGATGCGCCGAGGATTGCTGCTGTCAGGATATTCAGACCTCAGCACATACCGGAGACGCCGTCGGCCCTGCGGGTCCTCACGGCCCGCACCTCTCCAAACGGTATACAGGTGGTTAACGATGGATAATCGCTTTCCCTTTTATTTAAATTTTGAAGTTCAATTTTGGAAACGAATTCCACGGATTCATCATCATTTATTGTGTTCATCAATACTGATTCAATCTGATGATCAAGATCGGATCTTGATGCGGTTTTCAGTTGTCGTTTTTTTTAGTTGCGTTTTGGTTTTGACAATTCTGGGATTGGTGAAAGGTAAAGTAGGTAAGAGATTGGTGGGCTTTTGTTCGGGCCTTGAAATATCCCAGTTATGGCGGTTTTCTTGGCCTGACGTCACGGTTCTTGGTTCTCACACGTTCCTTTGAACGATTCGTGTGCTCTACTGCTCTTGTCATCTTCTGCTTGCCCCTTTTGAATTTAATTTTCTTGTGGTGAAATTTCAAGCTTCAAAGTTCAAAATCTGAACACGGTTTCTTTTTCCTACACGTCATCAGATTTCAAAAGTTCTAGAAAATATCCATAGTGTATATGCAGTCTCTGCTCTCTTTGTTGATTTGGATCATAATTAATGATCGGATCATCCATGATCTTCACCTGGTTTTTGTAAGAAAACCATTTGTTCATTTGCTTGTGTCCATTTTGATTGTGTGCAGAACAACCTCCTTGTCCTTTGTTGATTTTTATTAAAGGATGGATTGATTGTACTACTAGTTGTTTTATGCATTTAATACGGTCAAAGGTGCATCAAGTGATGCTTAAATTCTAGTTTATTATTACTATAGGTTAGGACCAAAGCTTTCCTCATCAAAGGAAAAAATAATGATCATCAGTCAATTTTATAATTAATGAGGGCAAATAATGAAATGGATGCAGCTTTGGCTTCATATAGCTCTATGATTGAAATTGCAGAAGATTCATGTATTTTATTGGAAGTCAACATGTGCATTAGCATTGAAATCCCTATTGATGACCCATCTGCATTCTTTGAATCATAGATAGTAGCATGAGTCTTTCTAGGGGTGGTTGAGTCATTTCACCTCACATATATAGCTCTTGTGCATGTATTTTCAGGGCTTATTGCAGTACTTCAACCTGGTTGAGGGTTGCTTGACAATGATCAAGGAACATCAAGACAAGAACAACTTCATCTATGATTGGGTCATCCGGACCCGGGTCGACGGATACTGGGCAAGCCCTTTGGGCCCCGAGAACTTCGTCCCGGGTAAATATGTCGTGCCGGCGGGTTCCTCCTATAATGGCTTGAATGATCGGTTTGGATTGGGGGACTATAACACCTCAGTTGTGGCCCTTTCCAGGCTCTCCCTAATCTCCCAACTCGACAATGCCAGCCTGACCCGACTCAACTCCGAGGCTGCTTTCAAAGCCCAACTCACGACGCAGAAGGTTCCGTTCGTTGCCAGAGCCTTACCCTTTTGTGTTGTGACGGATCGCAAGTATGGATATCCTCCATCCGGGTATGGAGTGCCTGTGTTCGCCATGTCGAGCCCAGGTCCGTTGAGTGGCGCAAAGTGCAGGCCTTGCACGCCTGTTTGCACGGGGTCTTGTGTCGGGCCTGTCATGGACCGGCTCTATAAATGGTGGAGCTGGATTGAGTGGCGTAACGATACGATACAGATTTGTGATGCGCGCAACGATTGGGAGGAAGGGTGGGAAGCATCGTTCGATGAGGCAGCTGGGGAACTCCTAGCGCCCGCGAGAAAAAAGGTTCGAGCCTTGAGTATGGATCAGTGCGTCAAGGGATTTGAGAAGATGAAGAAAAGATCAATCCATTGGGATGGACCTACAGCCCAAGAAATTTGCAAGTTTGGCCTCAAACCAAATTGATGAAACCACAGAAGAGAATACATTGATACATGCATATTTGTATAGTCAATTTTGAAATTCTTTTGAGCTATAGAAATGTTTTGTTCATTCTTGTATGCTGCTTCTGTACCAACACACACACACAAACAGATATGTAAAAGTATTTTCCTTCTTGGAGACTAATACAGTATTATGATCTAATAAATGAAATAGGAAGCAAAGTACATTGCATATTCACTTGGGGTAATGGTCATTTTTCTGTCTCTCTATGTAGTGTACAGTTTATATTTGCAAGAAAGGTGAATCTCAAGCTACAAATAATTCAGCTTTCCCATCAATGAAAAGGCTCATGAATTCTTCTCCATCAACTGTTTCTTTCTCAATTAGGAGCTGAGCAAGCTTGTGTAGGATATCGATGTGCGTCGTGATTATGTGCTTGGCTCTCGTGTAGGCTCTTTCTACAAGCTGCCTAACTTCTGCATCCACCACATCTGCCGTGGCCATAGAATAGTCTTTCTGGGTCGACATCTGCAATTGGGAAGAAAATGTGTTGGACATTGATGAGATAATGATACAAAGTGGTTCATTAAGGATCTGTTCTGCACAACACACGGAGCTGTAGTTGTGAACTGTAACTGCAGAAGAGTAGGATACCTGCTGGCCAAGGAAGGGGTTTCCACCAGGACCGCCAATGGCGACTTGTCCAATCTTTTTGCTGAATCCAAATCTTTCAACCATCTGTCTTGCAACCCTTGAAACTTGCATGAAGTCGTTGGATGCCCCTGTTGTCACGTTTTCCTCTCCGAAAATAACCTCTTCCGCAATCCTGCATTGACAAAAAGGATGCAACACAGGATTAACTCACAAATTAGGTAATAGCTAAATGCAATAGGGCTTAGGACTCGAAAAATGTGTGGCGAACCTTCCACCGAGTGCAACTGCCATCTGATTTTCTAGGTAGCTTCGACTGTACAGTCCCGACTCAAGTCTCTCTTCACTTGGAGCGAAAAAGGTAAGGCCGCCGGCTTGGCCACGTGGAATAATTGAGATTTTGGCAACTGGATCGTACTCCGGCATCAAGGCACCAACCAAAGCATGCCCAGCCTCTACAACACATTACAAGCATTAATCAGGCAACTGAAGGAAGGGGTAACACAAGCAGAGGCTCAACTGTGGAAGAAACAATTCTCTTGTATTGTAATACCATGATAAGCAACCAGCCTCTTCTTTTCATCAGAGACAACGGCGTTTTTCTTTTCTGGTCCAGCAATTATTCTTTCCAAGGCATCAGATATCTCATCTTTGCTGATTTCCTTCAGGTCACGCCTTGCTGCTAGGATGGCTGCCTCATTCATCAGGTTCTGCAAATCTGCGCCGGTGAAGCCTGGTGTTCTTCGGGCAATCTTATCAAAATCGACATCCTTTGCAAGTGCCTTTCCTCTGGAATGCACCTGCCATAGAAACACTAACTCAGTCAGATAAACAGAACACCAAAATTAGCATAATACTCTAAACTCTAATCTTATACACAAATTCCAATGCCAGGATGGTGATCAACTGATTCAACTCAATAGGAACTTAACAGGGCAAGCATCAATATGCAAGACAATAAAGCAATAATTGCACACAACAGATTCGTTCCGGCATTACTAAGAATGGGTTATAATTAGATATGAAACTACTTTACTCACAATAAACTTCCTGGACTGATAAAAACATATAGCAGGACCCAAAATAAGAGCTCACTATACTGTAGTACTATATTCTAGATGTGCATACAAACCAAGTTAGAATTACTTAGATTGATGATCATTAATCTTAATCCATATGTATCAATTCTGCATAATTCCACATTCTATGAATTGGCATAAGCATAGAGGCTTAGTTTCTCACTCACCTGAAGAATCTTAACTCTACCAGCAACATCAGGCCTGTCTACGGTAACCTGTCGATCAAACCTGCCAGGCCTCAGCAATGCTGCATCGAGGACATCCGGCCTGTTGGTCGCAGCCAACACTATAACACCAGAATTTCCTGAAAAGCCATCCATTTCAGTCAAGAGCTGGTTAATAGTTTGCTCTCTCTCATCATTCCCCCCACCGAGGCCTGCCCCTCTCTGCCTCCCCACAGCATCAATTTCATCAATGAAAACAATGCAAGGCGCCTTCGACTTGGCCTTCTCAAACAAATCCCTCACTCTGGAAGCTCCAACACCCACAAACAGCTCTACAAACTCGGATGCTGCACACGAGAAGAACGGTACACCCGCCTCGCCGGCCACCGCCCTCGCCAGAAGGGTCTTTCCGGTACCCGGTGGACCCACCAAAAGACACCCTTTTGGGATTTTTGCACCCAAAGCAGTGTACTTATCAGGGTTTTTCAAGAAATCAACCACTTCTTGCAGCTCCAATTTTGCCTGATCGGCTCCAGCCACATCAGCAAATGTGACACCTGTCTCGGGCACCTCCTGGAACTTAGACTTTGACCTGCCGAAATCCATCGGCCCGCCGAGTCCTCCAGGCCCTCCGGGCCCGCCCTGAGCCCGTCTGAATAAAAAGAACAGCCCTGCAAAAGCAAGAAACGGAAACAGCAAATTCCCAATAAAATTGAACAGCCCATTTCCAGTATCGCCCTCAGAAACCGAAATATCGACTCCATTCATCGCCAAAATGTCGATCAAATCCGGATCGTTGGGAACAATAACGGTTGCCCTACGCCCATCTATGGCCGTCAGCTGAAGGGCGCTTCCGTCCTTGCTAAATCTCACTCTCTCGACCTTTCCCTTCTTCACCGCGTTCAAGAATTCGCTGTAACGCCATTGGGAACCCTCTGGGAGGTCCGATTGGGCCTGAGGCTTCGGAGCATTCAAAATAATATTTTGGCCAAAGGGCGATGGATTTCCGGCCTGCTGCGCCTCTAATTCGATCACCTGCGGTGGCGGCGTAGGCGGTGCATTATCCAAGGCCAACGCTTGGGGAGTAATTGAGGAAAAGAAAAGAGCAGCCAGGGCTGCATGATTCGTGAAATTCTTTGGTTTCTTGGGATTCTTGTGGTCAAGAATCGATTGTGGAACCAATAATTTCCTCGGAACTGTTTTGGGCGTCGGCGGAGAACTGATTCGGGATCCAAAAAAATTGGCGGAGAGCAAAGGGTTCGATAGAAGTGAGGCCATAATTATTTGGTTAAGCTCTTCCAAGGGTGCTCGAATCCTCGAATCTTATAAGTGCAATGAGGAAGTGGGAAAAGGATATTTGAACAAAGGAAACGTAATGGACTAGGAAATTGAAGTTAGGGTTTTGGATTGAAGGAGCGCCATAGATTGCGGTTGCCGCTTGGGTTGGTTCTACGTGGGCGATGTCTTATCCAGTCGTGCTTTTTCCTTTAGCAATTTTCTTTCTTTTTCATTTTTAAGGTGAATAGTGAGGACAGGACAATTACAAACAAGTCTTTAGGATGTTACCAGTGTGTTACCCAAAAAAAAAGAAGTCTTGGGACGTGGGATGGGTTGGTCTTAGTATTTTCTAGACACTTGGTACAGGAAATCAAATCCAACACTTCCTGACTTTTCTTCATCGATACTACGATCGAAAGATTAACACTATTACATCCCACGACTTATGATCTTTTGATCCTATCCGGATCAGATGTATATCAAGCGATTCCCAGCATATGAAGCCAAGTGTATACACAGGTTTCTTAATAAGAGAAAGGTTTAAGCACTTGATATTTATATGTATATACAGAATATTGTACAATGAAAAATTGTACTCCTACAACTATCTACAGGTCCTACATGTTCATGTGACAGAAAAGACTGTATAGAGTTTCATATCAATTATCATAGATACTACTCCCTCTGTCCCATTTGACTCGACTTCTGCATACAATCCAATGTACTTTTTCAATCGAAATATATACAATGAAAAATTATGTAAAACATACTACCTCCGTTTCTTTTTAAGTGTTACATTTCTCCTCTGCACGTTTGCCAATGCACATTTTAAACTATTAATAAATCAAATTCGATACAAGTACAAATTCTAAAAATTTGATATATAAAAACTACAGGATTGGACGAATCCAACAAGATCTCACTTGACTATATTTTTTCTTGTATAACTATAAGAAAAATAGAAGTCAAAGTGCTAGAATGAACAGTAGAAAAAGTCAAAACGTAACACTTATTTAGAAACGGAGGGAGTATATTATAAAACTACATGATCATACGATTTTAACAAGACCCAACTCGACTATTTTTTTCCCAAATATATACTTACAATAACATTAAGTCAAAGCTGAACAATAAACATTGCCAAAAAGTCAAACAGGACATGTTACCTGGGACGGAGGGAGTATTTGAATACATTACTCCACAATAGAGTATATCATTATTAGTTTATTACCTATGTTTTTAGTAGTCCAACATACTGATCCAATAAGTATTCAATTCCATAACCAATTTGAAAACTTTATGGACTCCTATTAAGCAGCATTGGTCCTTTATCATTTAGTTATTTGAGGGCAAGCACTTATCAATTTTACAGATTTCATTTGAAGTAATGGGCAGCTGAAAAGGGAATTCAACATCCAAGCATTCTTTGGGATCATGGTTTTCCTATATACTATATGCAAGCGTGCGTAATTACAGAGATCTCTGTACTTGATTCATGGGGAAGAAGAATATGACGAAGTAAATATGTACAACAACATTTGACAATTATGGCCATCAAAATCATCTACATTCAACAAGTCAAAATGTCCTGATTGCAGAAGAAACTCACTGGAGTTTTGAGGCCAGCTATAGCATGTTGAGCTTTTGTAAGGGTCTGAACTCGATACCTTCAACGATGACTCCGCTGCTACTACGTCCAGGGCATATGGTAAAGTTGATTTTTAAATGCTCGTCAATAGTATAACTATGTTTTCCAGTCTCGCTGTTCGATTCTTTCAGACCAACATAGACTTCACCCAGAGCTATTTCCTTCCACCCATCACTTCTGTCGTTGACCTCTTTATTGAATATCCTTGCAGACTTGATGGTACAGTTCCGGGGGGCATTAATTTTACAATCTTTAATAGTACAAGGTATTGCTTTCTTGACATGATCCGCTAATCCTATCACAACATACACACCATATTCTGTGTTTGGTGTTAGAGCATGAGCGTAGATTTTGCATTCGAAAGGGACTTGATACTTGAGTTCAGCAACCTCTGAGAACCTGCAAATTGTCAAGAACTTCTCTTCAATTAATGCTGGGGATGTATATAAAATTGGATTGGAACAAGCATGAATATAATATACTGCATCATATAAGGAGAACCTGGATCTAGTGTTGCTTTTCATTTCCCAAGCACTTCCATAATTGAGCTTTGATAACTTGCTTGCGCGGTCTGCTCTTGAATCTTCCATTGACAAAATGTAATCTGTTGCAAGGTACAGTTTTGAAGCTCCTAGCAAGAAACAGTTCTCCTTGGTCTTCTTGTCAAGAAAAAATCTCTGTTGGTTTTAAAGTTGGCATAGTAATTATAGTAAGCATTTCAATTTTGTCGAATGGATTATATAATATACCTCAATCAAGAGAAGGGATTGGGATTGGGATTGATTACCATTGATTCAAAGAGGAGCTCATTTTTATCAGGTGGTAGCAATGATCTCCACATGTTGTGGTCGAGGTCCTGGTAATGTCCATGGTTTAATTCCCATAAAATTTCCTGACGCTTTGTAACACCACTGTGGTTGCCTTTTAAGGGTCTAAACTCGATACCTTCAACAGTGACTCCACAGCTCATCGTTCTTTTGACATCCCCGCGACTGTGTTTGTTAGGCCAGAATTTAACCTCCATTGTCAGCTTCTCACCAATACTACGACCATCTATGTTACATTTGCCTTTCTGATCAACATAGAATTCTCCCATAGCTAATTCATTCCACCCATCAACCCTGTCGATGACTTCTTTAGATATCGCCAACAATCTAGACAGAGAATAAGAAGGGCAATCCAAACTGTGAAAAGTTGCCATTGCAGATATTGCCTCCTTGACATGATCTGCTAATCCAAACACAAGATACGCAGCGTATCGCGTGTTTGGTGTCAGAGATTGGGTGCGAATGCTGCATTCGATTTGAACTTTACCATTGAGAAGCTCAACCACCTCAGAGAACCTGCAAATTCTTGAAAAATTTTGTCAAATTTAACGCTGGGGATCTGTGTTAAGTTGTGCATGTGCGCTTTGTTCTGATGGATAATATATATCATGGAGAACCTGGAATTGGGGTTTCTTTCCATTTTCCATTCAGACATATCATTGGACTTTGGTAACTTCCAGCTTGCCAAGTGAAGTTTTGAAGCCCCTTGCAGGAAACAGTTCTTTCCTGTCTCCTCATCAAGAAAATATCTCTGTTGGTAGAGTTATTGCTGTAAGCACTCGAATATTTTCTCCAGAAATACGCAGAAGGCGAATAACATCCAGATTGCACGAGATTTATAATCCTTAATGAATCGAGGGAAGAGATCAGAGTGGAATTATTACCAGGGAAGCAGACTTGTAGAGCAACTCCTTTTGGCCAGCAGGCAGCATCGAGTGCCAGGTGTTGTGGTGGAGCGCCAGATCAGAGAAATCCATTGGTAATCCATTGGAAATAGTGGAGCTAATACTACTATTAGCATCATCACAAGTAGAGATAAAGCTGCTGCTGCCAGGGGCAGCATAAAAACGACGAGCTAATAACTTAAAGTAATTCATGATGACATATCATGTTGAAATTCTGAAAGATTGGAACTAATTATCAGGCAAATCAGTTCCTTGAGGTTGAGACTGAAAAAAAGAGAATAATTAGCAGGACAAACTTTTTATACAAAAATGAAAGTAACAGTAGAAATATACCATGGCCTGCTGAATCCTGCTGAGTATCTAGTCCTGAGTGAGGTGAAGAAGAAGAAGATGATGGAAGTTCTCTCTAATGTAGGCAGCGATGTCCGTGTCGGAATCACGTCCCTGATCGAGGAATGTGGATCGTAAAACCCTGGTAAATTCATGGAAACTAGCAACTCGGTAATATGGAATAATCATATAATGTAATCCATCTCAACAAGCTAAGTCCTTAATATTATTGGTGTAAAAAGTCAGAACTGGAATATAATTGGTGCTCGATAACTTTAGGTAACTAATTTATTTTCAAATTGGAAATATTAATCACAATTTGAACAGAATAAAGAAGTAATTAAAACCATCCGAACCAGACGTCCCCTTACATTTTCACTTTTTTAGTTTTATCTAAACATCTTGTTTTGTGAAAAGTGAAGGAATTTTTCAAGCCATATAAGAAGGTAAGATTGTCCATGCTCATTAAATCCCAGGGTTTTTTTTTTTTTATTTTTTGGGTGATGTGTGTGTGTGCAGATTAACAAAGGATTTTTTTACACTCCCTTCCATAGACAACTTAATTAGATTCACTTGATGGGGAACATTTTGGCATTGGCTCATTAATGATCCATATCTTGTGATAGGGGACTAGTTTCTTGGAATGAAATTCATGGCTATCATTATCAAGATTCCTCATGCTCCAAGATGAGAATATTCAGTATAGATGAGATTTGTATGACTGAGTTTTTTTTAATTGTCATTTGCTCAAGATCCATGTGACATGGAGCTCCTGTGCAGACAAAGGTGAATCAGTCTCAGCAGTTGAAACCAATTCGTATGTCGCCTCAAGAAATAGCATCAAGAGGATGATCAACAAGTATGTCAAGAATTGGAGAGCTTCAACAACATTTCTGCAGAATTTGCGAGCTTGGATTGTGTCCATAAAGAAATATGGACCGTGCTTAAAGAGGCAGAGATCCTCGCTTTCTCTACACTACTACACTAGTGTCTCTGTTAACACTCTTGTCCGGTGCAAAAGGATTCATCGCAGCAAAGGAGCTGGTTTTTTTTGCTTTCAAAAGTTTGTGAAAACCAGACGCACATTCTAAGGTTGAGCAAGAAATCTGAGTTGCAGATTTGTATTCCTAGGATATTGCTAAGTCAAAGAAGGTCCTGGACAACATGACTCAGTAAAACAAGTGCTGTTTCAGTTTCTATGGTAAATTTTTGTTAGGCATTGTAGAATAAACCACTATTACATTTACTTTCCATCTTAGCTATGATATCCATGATGGAAAAAGTTTAAACTTCACTTTCATTTAATTTCTACAAAGGACATATTGCAATTGCTTATTTCGAAATTGACCATGCAACAGCTTGGCCTATAAGTCAATATTATTTTCTTATGCAAAATACAACCACCTGTTGAGCTGTATTAACCCTCCTCTGTAATGACCATTTTATTTTATTTGGATCTGGCGCGACTTCCAACTTCAAGCGTGCAACAACAAAATGGGGCTGTACATTACTCTTAAAATACAAGCAAAATACTTGCTGCTGCATGTTGTATTTCAAGTCTTCTGTCTGACCCTGGGCAACACCATTCAATTATTATATGACAATGACAAGGCTGTCAAGATTCCTTCATGCTTGGTAAACGTATTTAATGTGGCGGAGATCTCTATGATTGGGATTTTGTCTCCAATTGTTGGAGACCTGAGAAGCAAGGCACTCGTGCATCATACATTAATTATGTCAATTTGCAGTAGGTTGTGAGGCATTTGAGGTGGAATTGATGCTTTTTGTTTCCCATCTTTCTCCTTATATATACTGTGTGGAAAATGATGTGGATTCAGTCTCTCTCAACTTCTTCTCAAGGCTAACATTCCATTCTCAAATTCAGCCTTCAAGTAGTAAAAACCAAAAGAATATGGCCAATTTGCATGTCAGATCACACAGTTTGCCTTTGGAATTGCATCCAGTGCTAAATGATGTTGAGGATCAGTTGCGCAGGATAAATTCCTCCGAAGGGACATCAGCATCAGCAGCTTCAGTCGGGGCAAAGTTGGCGAGCCTAAGAGCTCTGCACGAGGGCATCGAAAGTTTGATTCAAATCCCTTCGATCCAACACGGCCTTGCTACAGAAGGTAGCAAGAGGTGGATGAGCGAGTTGCTTGAACAGTCGCTTGGACTTGTGGACCTCTGTGGATTTGCCAGAGACGTTCTGAGTTGGTCCAAGGGATCCATTCAAGAACTCCAATCCTCCCTGAGGCGAAGCAGAGGTGAAGCGCCTACGGATGATAAGATCCATGCTTACATAAATTCCAGAAAGAAGATCGCAAAAATGGTCAACAAGTTCATCAAGAACTTCAAGAGCTTCAACAAAAATAGCACACCATTATTCTTGGCTGAAGAATCAGATCTCAAGGCTGCAGTGGACATGTTGAAAGAGACTGAGGCTCTGGATTTCGCAGCCCTGAAGTCTGTCTTGATAGTGTTGTGCTCTGAGGAGGGAAG
The DNA here is from genome assembly GCA_030278955.1 of Hygrophila difformis. NCBI lineage: Eukaryota > Viridiplantae > Streptophyta > Magnoliopsida > Lamiales > Acanthaceae > Hygrophila > Hygrophila difformis. Next base: position 2,327,241 of record JAOANR010000011.1, read on the forward strand.
ATCCAAGAAAAGAAGCTGGTCGTTGCTTTCCATGTTCGATAAAAGCCTGGACGCTTCTGAAGTGCAAACTGCTGTTGATCAGTTGAAATCATCAGAAGTGGCCCTCTATGAACTTGAAGAGGAATTGGAAGCCTTCTACAGAACTTTGTTGAAATCTAGAGTTTCTCTTCTAAATGCTCTTAACCACTAGAGTGCAATTTTGCAGAAGCTAAGGAGAAATCATTGTACAGTTCTGAAAGTGATTGTACATGTGTATATTCATGAAAAGAAATACTTTAAATGCAATATTCATCTCCATCAACATCTTTTTGTCTGTGCGTCTTTTCTGCACTAAATATGGCTGCAACTTAAAAATTTCTCTTTCATCTATGTTTTTTTTTTTTTTTTTTTATATGCTTCATTACATTTAAACATTATCAGTACTTTTTAATGATCTCATAGATATAAGGTGAAATTCACCCTCTCTCCTTACCTTTTCATATATGTACATCTGTCAAGTTAAAGTATCCACCTAAGTCGTCGATGAAATCAACAACGTCCTTGGGAGATTCAGGGGGATGCAAATTCAAAATCTCATTTACCTTACTACTCCCCCTTTCCTCCAGTTCCTAGGAGCCTCACCCTCTTGACTTAATAGATCAAGAAGACTACAACCAATAGTGATAAATAAGCACTTTGATGGAGATTTATAGCATCATTCAAGTAATTTGGACTGATCCCTCAAGCAAATTCCATAGATACTTAGCTTTGCTGCACTTTTAACCAAACCATCAAGATTCTAATACAAAATTTAACTTTCCAAAACCTAATTCCAGTACCATCTACTGCTAGGGTGAGTTAATTAACTGCAGTAGATGGTTAACTTCTATATGCAGACTTCACATAAGACTTCTCTATTTTTTCAAAATCAGGACCACCAATGTGTTCAACCTCCACTGCCTCATAATCCATAGGGTTGATAATTATCTTGTTGAATTGAATAAGGATCCCTAGCAGTACCATCATAATTCATTACATATCTAACCCTCACTGGACCTTCTCAAGAGTTTAAATTTGACAGAAATCAATTTAAATGTACAGATGAAGAGGGGATTCTAGATCAAGTTGAAGAAGAATATAATCACTCTCTCTAGCTGGATATATATAACCAGGGATCATAGTTTTCACAAGTCAAGGAAAATAAAAATAAAAATACATAAGAAAACGAATATCCTAAAGGGAAAAAAATGAACCTTCAAACACCTATTTTGATTTTCGAACGTTGTACTGTACATAAATCACAGAGATTTGTGGTTGAGTCAGACAGGAGAAGATTGACAGTAGTGCTATATGTTGTGGTTGATGAGGTCTTCATCAAGTGAATCCCAAAAACTTTCCTCATCGTTTGTAGCATTGCTGCTGTTGCCATTTAAGGGTCTAAACTCAATACCTTCAACTATGACTCCACGACTCTGTAATAACTCAGGCATGAATTTCACCTTCATTATCACCTTGTCACAAATAATCCGACCATCTATGTTGCATTCGCCTTCCTCATTAACGTAGAATTCTTTCACAGCAAATTCCTTCCACCCATCCACTCTGTCATTGGCCCCTTCATACATCTGTACTAACCGTCTAGAAAATGACTGAGAAGCAGAATAAGAAGCATCAGCATCTGCCGCCATTCTAGACATTTTGTCCTTCATATGATGTGCTAATTCAAACACAAGATAAACAGCATAGCGGGTGTTTGGTGTCAGCGATTTCGCGGAGATGCTGCATTGAATTTCATAATTACTGTCGTCAAGCTCAGCCACCTCAGAGAACCTGCTTCTGAAATTTAGTCAGAAAGCTTTGTTAGTTTGTGTGGGTTTTCATTATATATATTTCAGACGGTGTGTGCAATAACAATTACTCCCTCCGTCCTATTTAAAATTTCTGCACACAATCGAATGCATTTTTTTAATCATTAATATATCAAAACATATACAAATAAAATTTCTGCACACAATCCAATGCATTTTTTAATCATTAATATCTCAGAACATATATGTAAACACGTAAATTTTGTTTGCCAATGAAAATGCGACACGTGTTATCTCAAATAAGTATTAATTTAATTATTTTTAGGCATTTTAAATAAATTAAATGCTTAAAATAATTAATATATTTATGAGGCTATTTGTATCCATCGAGTCAAATGGATTTATATCAGGCTAATGTGGACAAATCCAAATGAAAGACCCACATGCCATATGATCCAATGGACGCTTGGAACGAGCCGACCCATAAAAAGCGGCCCATGTGAACAAGTCCAGACACACATGCTTCATGATCCAATGGACACTTGAAGCAGTCAGTCCATGGAAATCAATCAATGTGAAAAAGCCCAGATGAAAGGCTCACATGCTTAATGACCCGATGAAAATGTGGATTGGACCGGTCCACTGAAATCGGCCCACCGTCCACCATTTTTCCTCTATAAATAAAGGAATCCCCTCACAAATTAGGGGACATCTTCACATACCTCTGGATACCCTACTCATTCTCAAGACTCAAGCACTTGATATCTACAGCAACAAAACGCTGCAGAAATCCAAAGGAGCCATAGAGGAAGTATCAAATACACTTCCAAGTCTTCAAATGTCGGAGGAATCAAAGGAGGAATAGAAGTCGAACCCACACAACACATCGTTTGATGTTCTTAAATTTCTCATATTTATGTAAATTGTGTAGATTGTGATTGTGAATTAATAAAATTGTTTGCAGTTGCTTTTCTATCAATTTTCTGTTCTACAGATTTACAAGTAAAATTTATGTAGAAGTATATTCTAAAACTATATGATTAGACGACACCGAACCCGACTGTTTTTTTCAAATATATACTTACAATAATATCGAGTCAAAGTTGAACAATGAACACTCTGTAAAAAAAGTCAAACATGACAATTGAGGTGGCACGGAGGGAGTAACAAACATGGTACTATATGAATATCATGGACAACGTTACCTGGAATTGTACTGATAAAAGCCTGAGAATCGTAGTTTTGAAGCTCCTACAAGGAAACAGATCTTTCCGGTCTCGTTATCAGGAAAAATTCTCTGTTGGAGGCAAAGTCAAAGTTTGTAGAGAAATTAAATTGCTGTAAGCACTTCACTTCAATTTTCCCAACCCTAAACCCTAATCCAGGAAAAAAAAAATGAAAAGATGAGAGTGGATATTTTACCATGGAATCCGAGATCAACTCAGTTTCACCAGCTGCCAGCATTGCCATCCACGTGTTGTGGTCAAGCACCAGATCCGGGTAATCCATATCCATTGGCCTGGCCTGATACCTCCTGAGTAGTCCTGAGCTGATGATGATGGTGATGATGATGGAAGTAGGGTGGTCCGCAGGAACTTACTCATATATATAGGCGGTGATGGAGGATTGTGGATCGCCATTTCCTTGAACATTCCGGCGGAGTTCTCAAAATCCGATGGGATGACTATATAATTATCATGACGACTGTGTACTCGGTGTACTCGTTTTGAAGGGGTTTGAAGAAGCTAAAAGTATCATTATATACTCCCTCCATCCACTTAACGTGTATGGTTTAATTTTTTGACACTGTTCAGTTTTGACTCAATTTTCTTGAAATTAAATATTTGGAAAAAAAAAATAGTCGAGTTGGGTCTTGTTAGAATAGTATGATCATGTAGTTTTTAAATATATATTTTACATTATTTTTCATTGTATATATTTTGAGTTATTAACAATTGAAAAAAGTGCATTGGATTGTGTGGAAAAGTCAAACAAGACAAGTCAAATGGGACGGAAGTAGTAATAATCATTAATTATTCCTCTCTCTGTCCCATTAATTTTGTCACACTTCTTTTTGATTCGTCCCATTCCATTTGTCTCATATCCTTTTTAGGGAATTATTAACTACAAACTCACTCCTATCGTATCACATCAATAAATAAATTTATTAAAATTTAAACACACAACTATCACATCACACATAAATAAATCAATTAGAAAATCAAACCCATTACAATCACATCACATAAATTCCTAATTTACCCCCACTTTATTACTAATATACTCCTACATTAAATACTAACTATCCCCAATAAAATACCGTGCCCAAAAGTTGAGACGCTTTTAATAGGACTGAGGGAGTACATAATTATGCGCGTCGAGTCATGTTAATTTTCTTTATTACTTACTCGTTCTAATTAGGGTGATCGAGTCTCTACTTACTCGTTATTGCTATAAATAAATTGAAAGTGCCCAATACCATGCAACCGCCAACCAATTCAATTTCTTTTAAATTTTGCTTTGAACAATTTGGTTTAAAAAATTGCTACCTATTTATAATATATTATCACAAAATTATATATATATATATATTCTTATATTTAGTTTAATATATCAATTATTTGTTCATCCTTTTGGCAACAATGGCATCATTATAAAAAAAAGTCAGAATGGAATCATATCGGTACCGGGTGACTTTGGTAGTTAATCGATATTCGATAACTAATTTATTATCAAATAGGAGATATTAATTTACTGTACAATATAATTTGAAACAGAATAAAGAATGATGATAATTAACTTCTTCAATATGTGCAATATTGCTAATTAAATTAATTTTTTTTTTACATGTGTTCCACTAATATAAAAAGTTTATACCCCCCCCCCCCCCGCCATGTACTTTAATATGTATAAAATGAATTTTTTTTTAAAAAAATGTTAGTCGGAATGAAATGGATGGAAAAAAAAGGTTATTACTATTATTCAATAATTTTCTTCTAATGATAGTAGTACATATTTTTATTTTTATTTTTCAAATGAGGAAAATGAACTGATTTTTAGGTTTTAAAGTTTAATTAACATATATACTTATATATTAATGTAAGAGTTTTTTGGTTGCGAGTATATTCAATAGTATACTACAAGAATTTTATGCTTTACCGACTGAAAATATTTGATAAATTCGGTGACTAAAGAGGTTAGCGATTGAAATTCATTAACTACCACCAAAACTCGTTAGTTACCACAATTTTAGAGATCGAATATGCGATTTTCCAGTAGTGAGCAGATTGCTTATTATTTTAGTATATTTGATCGATCCATATACTTGTTTTTCATCTTGATTATTAAGGCGGTCTGAACAACAATCTTCCATGGAGTAGTCCAGTTCGATCCGTTGAGCAGAGCAGTGGTACGGTGAGCTGGAGAGCGGTGGTGGTGAGCTGAAGTTCTTCACCAATTGACTAACGGCAGCCATTTAGAATTCACAAAATGAGCTAAATAAGAAAAATGATTCGAATGAGTATCAGGAGCAGCCAAACGTGCTCTGATACCATGGCCCCGTTTGGAACAAGCGGTCCCTAAAAGCCCATTCCCAACTCTAAGAGATTCATATCTGTTTGTTTTCCCGCAAATATAAGATTTGGAATCGCTGATTTTCTCCACAAATCGTGGTTTTGGGAACTCTAACCTCTGAAGCCAAACTCTAAACTCTAAAGGCTTCGTTTGGTAAATAAATAGAGTTTAGAGTTTAGAGTTTGGTTTCAGAGATTAGAGTTTGGCTTCAGAGATTAGAGTTCCCAAGACCACGATTTGTGGAGAAAATTAGCGATTCCAAATCTTGTATTTCCGGAAAAACAAATAGATATGAATCTCTTAGAGTTGGGAATGAGCTTTTAGCGTTTGGACCGTTTATTCCAAACGGGGCCAAAGTCTATTTATTTACCAAACGAAGCCATGATATTATTGAGAATATTATGAACGATGAACACGCAAATAAATTTGAACTTTGAAAAGCATTAATACAAGTTACAATCATAAATGTAACAAGACCCAAAACAAGAAAAATACTATACAAATATATACAAGAAACAGTTCCAATAGGATAGACTAGTCATAATGTAAACAGCAAAAATACAAATACTACATAGTACAGAAAACAGGTCCAAAATATAAACGGACCCAATTCCACAGCTTGTTTAATTAGCTAGCAGAGGTCACCATCATCTTCAACAGCCATAAAGGTATTCACTTCCTATAGAGACCAAAGCTTTGAAGAGATCGAAGTTGTCAGTGAGCTGTGCAGTATTACTCATCTACAGAAAGAGAAAGAGACAAATGCAATTAGTGTTTAGTTCAATATAATTTAATTAATCCAATGTAAGAATAGATTAGTCGATAAAACACTTGTCCAGCAAATTACCTTTTCAAGGGCTAACCTTGACGCTTCTCTATCCTTTCGCAGTTGCTCAGCTTTCTCTGTGATTGAATCTTTAAATTCAGCTTCATGCCTTGTTTTCTCTGGAAACAGGAATATTTAGTGAAAGGATCTTGTTAGAGTATTTAATACATCGAGAATGCACCAATATGAGCAGCATCAAAATCTACTGAAAATTAATTATTTCGTGAACTACAGCTCGAAATTTATTAAAACTACACATACATATATTAGGATATAATAGTTGAAAGGCCAAAACATAGTGATATAGTGAGAAGTTATAATTTGGATGATATATTGCACAGAAGAAAAATATCACTGAAATACAGCTTCATTACATAGGATTGGTAAATACAAAAGCTTTAATTTTCACATGTGAATTATTGTCATACCTTTCTTGACAGTTCCTTGGGATGTAGGACAGATATCTATTGCACATCCAACCTGTTTATACGAATAAAAGAGGTGAATCAGATACTTAAGACACCAATAATATGAAAAATATGTGGAAATTAAAACCAAAATTAGAATTAAATCTGCAAGAATTTGGGAAAACTGATCGTCCCACCTGCAGGTGATGACATGATACACAAAAGTTATATAACACAAGAAAAGTAGTAATTTAAATCTGATGATGAAATCTAATGTTAATTCATAAATGACTTTCCTCAAAACATATGTATAAAACTCAGCTCACCTTTTCTGTAACCTTGGGCTTTTTGGAAGCTGAGCATTCAGTAAACGTTTCTCGTTTCCTCTTGATGTCATTAGAGTTTTCTGTTAGGTCCACAGTCTAAGCAAGTGAGGAACTTTATGCAGTAGTTCACTGTATGTGTTTGAACACCAACAATGAACACACAGATTACGGTATCAAGTGTAATATAAGCACAGCGGAATAAAATGAAGCATAAAGTAAATAAACAACACAAAGAGTTGTTGACCCAGTTCGGCCTCCTGCCTACGTCTGGGGGATACCAATCCAGGAGATTATTTCACTATGTGTATCACCAATGGCTTACAACCACACACAGAGATGAAATAACTTGAATGCCTTCACTCCGAACTCCAGGCGGATAGTTGTGATGACCAGCTGCTCTCTCCAGCCCTGGTATAGGCTTCCCACCTATTTCAACTCCCCAAAGCTAACCCACTTTGAGTTTCCCCTGAAGTAACCTGTGAAGCACCTCTCCTTGTTGAGTGAATAAATAAGTTGAAGTCTTTTTCCTGGTTTCACCTTAAGCACTCTCCTTGAATGTGTCTCAGCTTCACCAAAGGGAACTGATGAACAATTAGCAAACAGGAGTGCTCAAGGCTCTGGTCAATCTTTCAGCAAAGGGTAGTTTCTGTGAACACTAGGCTGAAGATTGAAGTGGCTTCTCTCTAAGTTGTTCTGAAAGCTTGAAGAAGTTTCAGAGTGTTTCAAGAATGATAATGTTGAGAAGTGATTTCCAAAGCCTCTGAAAATCCCATTTAACCAAGCAGCTCTGCACACTTGAACGGTCACATTGCTAATTTGGGAAAGAGCCGTTGAGGTTAAGTGTTGGCTTGTTCAAATCTTCTTTCCTTAATCTGGGAAGGAGTCCTGCAAGTAAATATTAGTCTCTCTCCTCCCAGATTAGGAAATATCCGTTGGGCTGAAGTCAGTCTTCAAGAAATCTTCAATGCACACCAGTAGACTGCTTACACTAATGTTCACCTATTGTGTTCTATCATCGGTTATGAACTCCTATCAAAACCTAGACTCAACAATCTCCCCCTTTTTGACAGGAGGTGAGCCAGTACAATAAATCCAACCGATGATGAACTATTACAATGAAATCAATGAACAAGAGGTAATACATACCCAACTAAACACTCTAAGCTCTTACAGATAAAATATGATACACAGAGAGCATTAACCAGCATAAGCATTACTGAACATAAGCAATCCATAGTTCAGTTCACAATGTCCAGCCACAACCATCATAAACATAATTAAACAGTTCAAAACCAATATCATGCAACACAAACCATAATCCAAAAGCAGTCCATAAAACAGTTCAAGTTATAAAATGAAAAAGTTTAGGATTAGAAAGATATTACCAAATTTTTTCAGAGAATGACTTCAGCAGCGATTGGAATTTCTACTCCCCCTCTGGGTCATCCTTGCTGTCAAATTAGTCAGACTCCTCAGCATCATCTTCAGAATCAGTGGCCAAATCAGGATCAACATGAGAGATGGCATTCTCTTCATCAGACCAAGTATCAGGCATCAATGCAAGGCCTAGTTCAAGTTTCTTTTCAAGTACTCCAAGGGCCTCCTTCATTGATCTGACCTCAGCAATACCCTCAGTAAAGATCTCATTTGCTCGATGAAGAGCACTCTGACTGTTCAAGGATCCATCAGGGCCTGGAAGATCTGGACGTTTCTTTTGCAATTTCTGAGTAATGACAAATTCATTAACAGCTTCAGTAGGCTCTCTCTTTTCACCAAATATTCCTTCGGATTCCAGATATGCAGTGATCAGGGCAGGATAGAGAAGCAGTGTTTTCCCATCATTCTTCATGCTCTGAGCAAGTCTGCTCAACTGAGTCATCACAAGATAACCATAGTTGATCTGCTCCATATGTTCAATTGCATATATGAGATGACACATCTCACGAGACACCAAGGAATGATTTGATGTAGGCAGTATATTTGATGCACAGAATTTGTAGAGCAAATGGAACTTTTGAGAAAGATCCTTAGGACTGAGTCCTCTGCCAGGCATCTTCTGAACAACATTCTTTGTTAACCCACGAGCTACCTTATCACTGTCAAAAATAGTTCCTGGTTCATAGATACTATCAAACGAGATATCAGGAACTTGAAGTAGACTGTTGATCTTATCTGCAGATAACTCATAGATCATCCCTCGAGTGTAGTTCTTTTGGAACCAAGACTTGTTGTTCTTCAGAATATCCTTCTGTAGGTTGGCATAGAATTCCTTAACAAGTTCTGGTCGAGAACTGGTCCATTTAGATGCCCAGTCAAGAAGTGACCTTTCTTCAAGATAGGTTGTCCATCCAAGCTCCTGGAGCTTTCTTCCAGAAAACCTATACTCTGATCTTAGCTTCTTGTCTTTCAACACCAGATCATAGTAAGAACGGTTTCCAGAGTAATAGAACTTGAAGCTAGAGGCTATTGCAGGTCTGAGATCCGGCTTCCTGGGTTTCTCAACAGACTTGCCCTTAGAATCTTCTTTGCTCTTTTTCCTTGCTTCAGGTTCCTCTTCGGCATCACGAACCCGCTTAGCAGATTTAACAGCTTTGGAAGACTGCTCAGGTGCATCTTCAGTGTTCAATGGAGTGGACTGAACATCCTCATCTTTCGAACTTTCTCCTTCAGTAACATGCTCTCCAGACACTTCATATTCACTCTCCGATTCAACTCTCTTCTGAACCTTCTCATAAGGAACCTTAGCCACTTTGGATCCAACTGCAACGGGCTGAGGGATCTCTGGTTCCTCTGATTCTGATTTTGATCCTTCTTCATCTGATCCATCTTCTTCCTCTGATTCTTCATTGATATCCTCAGCATTCTCCCCCTGAGTATCTGCAATGGGATCAGTTACAACCACATTTTCCTTCTGGACTGACATCTCCTGATCCTGGTCTTGAGCATCATCAGAAAAAGCATCCTTGTCTGGTTCCCTTTCATCAGTTTCCTCGACATAGTCATCAATGATCTGATCTTCCTCATGTCCAGTAGAAACAGCAGCAACTTCGGACTTCTTGGTGGTGTCCTGAGCAATATCCTCTGTTGAAACTCTTTCAGTATCCTTGTCAGCAACCTTTTCTGAGACATCTTCCTGTGTAGGCTCTGCAATCTTCTTAGATTTTGGAGCAATTTTCTTTGTCTTCTTAGTCTGGCTTGGTCGAACAGCAGGAGCAGATGTAGCTATCTTCTCAGAGGTTTGGACAGGAGCACTATCCGGAGGAGCATACGCCAGAGGAACAGCAGCAATGGCCGTCTCTTTAGACGCGGATTTCGAGGCGGTCTTGACACTTCCAGTTTTGCCCGAGGTCAAGGTACCAGAAGCCCCATCCTTAGTGGTCTTCTCAGAAACTTTAGGAATAGAGGATTTGGGAATACGATCCGAGTTCCTCTTAGTAACACCTGCTTGCCCTGAAGAGGATTTAGCAGAACTATCAGTAGGTTTAGACACAGATTTTGTACCTTTCTTTGGAGTTCCCTTCCTTTTAGACGACGAGGCTGCTTTAGCAAGAGTCCGCAAGTTGGTGGGAGAATCCATGGCTTCAGTCTGCTTCAGTGAGGGATTGGCAGTAGAAATAGGAGCTTGAGAGTCCCCAACTGCTTGCGAGGTAACCTCCGGAGTTACAGGAGTAGTGGCCACAACTGCTTGATCGGTTACTTTCTCCCCCTCAACTGCTACTCCAGCATTTCGGAGTTCATTCCGAACATCCAAAGGGTCCTCAGAAGGGTTGGACTGAACCTCCGATTGGATTTTCTCCAGAAGGTTGGTAGGCTTCTTGGGAGCCATGTCTTGCAAACCTTTCCCAAAATCGACTTCCGGTCTAGGGTGCTTCTTGGGAGCAGGGGATCCACCTTTAGTCGGATTCTTTGAACTGCGAGTGGTCACCATTTTTGCACTGCAAACACAACCTCAAACACAAGACTAGGGTTTTTCGTAAGGACTGGAAACGAGTGAAATCAATACCCAAGTGTAACAGAAGAAGAAAATAAATGAATGGAGTTGGGAAAACTGATCAATTTCCCGAGAAATGTAGCCTTCCCGCCATAGCATAGGGCTATGATGCTTCTCTGCAGAAGTCCTGGACCAGAGTAGTAACAAGATTCTTTCTTGATATGACATCATTGGGCCTGACTGATGGGCCTCTTAATATCTCCCCCTTACTCATATAATTCCTGCAGCCCACACATTAGATAAAAATAATTGAACAGGTAAGTGGGCTAGGAATTTACCATTTATTCCATGGGGGAGGGTCCAGTAGGCCATTTAGGCCAAGTAGCAAAGCCCAAGGTCTCGCCTGAGGGCTTCAAAACGATCAGTGCACAATGCCTTAGTAAAAATGTCTGCATGTTGTTGTTCAGTTCCAACATGTGAAATGGACACAATGCCATCCTCCACAAGTTCACGAATGAAGTGGTGTCTGATGTCTATGTGCTTTGACCTGCTATGCTGACCAGGATTCTTGGCAAGGTTAATTGCACTTGTGTTATCACACAACAATAGCAATTCTTTGTGCTCAATCCCATAGTCTCTCAGCATTTGCTTCATCCAAAGGAGTTGGGCACAGCAACTACCTGCAGCAATGTACTCTGCCTCTGCAGTGGATAAGGAAATGGAGCTCTGCTTTTTACTATACCAGCTTACAAGATTGGCACCAATGTAGAAACATCCACCAGTGGTACTCTTTCTATCATCCGAGCATCCAGCCCAGTCAGCATCACTGTAACCAGTTAGCTGCAAGCTTGAGTCCTTGGAGTACCATATGCCTAGCTCAGTTGTACCAGCCACATAGCGTATGATTCTCTTAGCAGCATGGAGATGAGACTCTTTAGGATCTGCCTGGTATCTAGCACATGCTCCTACAGCAAAGCTAATATCTGGCCTGCTAGCTGCAAGATAAAGCAAACTACCAATAATGCTTCTATATAATTTGCAGTCAACAGATTTACCAAGAGGGTCTTTGTTCATCTTGTCACTTGTCCCAATAGGAGTTCTGACTGGCTTGCTGGACTCAAGCCCAAATTTCTTGACAAGATTTTTTGCATATTTTGCTTGATTCAGAAATATACCCTCCTTTCTTTGAGATACCTGCAGACCTAAGAAATAGGTTAGTTCACCAACAAGACTCATTTCAAATTCCTTACTCATGATGTGGATGAATTCTTCTTTCAGAACTTGAGAAGTTGAACCAAATACTATGTCATCAACATAGATCTGGGCAATCAGGAATCCCTTTCCTTCTCCTTTGATGAAGAGTGTCTTATCAGCATTCCCTCGTACATAACCTTTCTCCAGCAGGTAAGAGGACAGTCTCTCATACCAAGCTCTTGGAGCTTGCTTTAACCCATAAAGGGCCTTGTTCAGCTTGTAGACATGGTTAGGACAATGAGGGTCTTCAAATCCCTTAGGTTGCTCCACATAGACCTCTTCCTTCAGCCATCCATTGAGAAATGCACTCTTCACATCCATTTGATATAGTTTGAATTCAAAGGAACATGCAATGGCAATCAACATTCTCACAGCTTCAAGTCTTGCAACAGGGGCAAAAGTTTCACTGAAATCAACACCTTCAACTTGAGTATATCCCTGTGCAACAAGTCTGGCTTTGTTCCTTGTGATGTTACCATTCTCATCTGACTTGTTCTTGAAGATCCACTTGGTTCCTATCACATTGACATTGTCTGGTCTCTCCACCAAAGTCCACACCTCATTTCTAGCAAATTGTTGCAGCTCTTCTTGCATGGCAGAGATCCATTGTTCATCACCAAGAGCCTCTTCAACCTTGCTTGGCTCTATCCTGGAAGTGAAACAGTGTAACCCTGCAAGTTCCTTGTAATCAATCTTCTTCTTCATTCTGGTTCTCCTTCCCTCATTTAGGTCTCCTATTAGATCATCTTCATCATGGTTCCTGTGCACCTTTCTGATGGGAGTAGAGGGAACTGGATTGATCTCAGCATCTTTGGAATGATCAGGATCCTTCTCATTGCAGTCAGTGGGTGACTGTTCTGAGTTGATCATGTTGACATCATTACTCTTCTCAGCATCTGTAGAACAAAGAATTCTGCTTGGTTTGTCATCAATAGTGACATTGGCTGACTCTACCACCTTTCTGGATTTTGGAAGATAAACTCTGTAAGCCTTGCTTGTGGAGGAGTATCCCACAAAGATTCCTTCATCACTCTTCTCTTGAAACTTTCCAAGGTGCTCCCTGTCATTGAGAACAAAACAAGTGCTACCAAAGATATGGAAATAAGAGATAGTAGTCTTTTTACCCTTCCACAGTTCATATGGAGTTTTGAGAGACTTTGATCTCATATGAACACGGTTTGAGACATAGCATGCTGTATGAACAGCTTCAGCCCACAGAAATTGAGGTGCACCCTTTGAATTCAGCATCACTCTAGCCATCTCTTGAATAGTGCGATTCTTCCTTTCAACCACTCCATTTTGTTGTGGTGTTCTAGGGGCTGAGAATTCATGCTTGATTCCAAGTTCACTGCAAAACTCCTCAAAAGCATGGCTTTCAAATTCACCTCCATGATCACTTCTGATCCTCTTGATTTTGCACTCTTTTTCTGTGATCAATTGCTGGCTTAACTTGATGAAGGCCTTAAGAGCCTCACTCTTTTCCCTGAGAAAAGAAACCCAAGTATATCGAGAATAATCATCAACACATACCAAAACATATTGCTTACCACCCAGACTTTTGACATCAGTAGGACCAAAGAGATCCATGTGAATGAGTTCAAGACATCGGACTGAACCAGATTGCTCAATAGACTTGTGAGGTGATCTGTGTTGCTTGTTCTTCATGCAGTCATTGCACATACCAACATCATCCTTTCTGAAGTTTGGTAAGCCTTTGACAGATCCCTTCCTGCTCAGCTTGATTAGATCTCTGAAGTTCAAATGGCCCAACCTTTCATGCCACAGGTGGGTTTCTGAAGTACCTGCACTTTTAGCCAACAAACAAGATTGTGACAGCATATAGCAATCATTTTTGGATCTATAACCTTTGAAGATGCATTCTCGTTTGGAGTTGAGAACTTCACAACATTCATCATCAAAGAGCACTTTAAGCTTGTTGTCACACAGGTGACTGATACTGATCAGGTTGGCACATAACCCTTCTACATGGTACACTGTCTTGAGGGTAGGGAATCCTTCTTCAGCTATAGAGCCAAGGCCAATGACTTTCCCTTTCTTGCCATCACCAAACATAACCTGACCACCATCGATCTCTTGATAGTTGGATAGGAGATCTCTGTTCCCTGTCATGTGCCTAGAACAGCCACTATCAAAGTACCAACTAGACTTTTTCCCTGACTTTGAAGCAGTGTGAAAGGCAATATTGCAAATCATCTTCCATTTGGCCCTCCATTCTCTTCTGGAAATGGACTTCTTTAGATCTTCATTAGGCCAAATCATTGGTCTTCCAGACATTGCATCTCGAGCAAGTAACCTGCAAGATTTAGTCTCATGACCATAGGATCTGCAATAGTCGCATTCCAGGGGTTCAGCTACAGAGACTTGCTTCTTGTTCTTCTTTCTTTTCGGGACCTTGCTGGTGCTAGCTTCTTCCTCTGAGTTCTCAGAAGAACTACATCCTTCTTTGACAAAGACTCTTTGAGAGGAGGACCTGCAACCCTTTATATATCCAATACCTCTTCTGTCTCCATGAGCTTTAGAGGATGCAAGGATTTCTTCAAGAACATCCTTTCCCTTGTTCAACCTGCTGGTAAGTTCCTCTGACTTGGAGACTTTGGCAGTGAGTTCTTGAACTTGATTGGTCAACTCAGTCACTTTTTGTTGAAGATCATCTTTTAGACTGTTGAGATCTGTGACTTGATCAACAAGAGCTCCATTTACTGTGGTGAGATTGTGGACTTTCTCAGACAGCCCAATTAGTTCTTGTTGAAAGTTGTCTCTCTCAGTGCTGAGTTGCTCCACTTGATCAGTGAGTTCCCTTTTTGAGGTCATGAGTTCACCAGCTTGGACTGCAAGTTCATCTACTGTAACTGATAAATCCCTATGGGAGGGCTCCAGATAAGCGACGAAGTATTCCAGTTCATCTCGTCTGTTCTCAGCATTCCTGAGGTCACTCAATTTGTCAAAGTACGCATCCTTGTAGGTATTGAGTTCTCGCAGGTATGATCTTGCTTCTTCACCTTGCACATAGAATTTTGCCACCAACTCATCCAGCTCATTGTTGAGGTAGGCAATCTCCTGTCTGTCTATTGCGCGATCAAGCAGTGCACCTTCCAATTCTCCTAGGGTTTGCTCCAGTCTGAGGTTGGTCTCATCAAACATGTTGCTTAAGGTTTCCATCTCAAGACTGTTATCCCTGTGATAAGAGGTAGAAGCTTCATCAGTAGTAAGAGTATTGACTTGGGAAGACACATTACCAACAGATTCAGCCTCAGACTCAGAATCCCATGTTCCAACAAGGGCAACCTCTTCTTCCTCTCCATCATTGCTGGATTCTGGTTCTTCATCATCACTGAATGTGGCACAGTAGGTCTTCTTGACATCAGAGGACTTGTTTCTGAGATTAGCGCATTCAGCTCGAACGTGTCCGAAGCCTTTACATTCAAAGCACTGAGTGCTCTTGGAATCTGAGGATTCCTTGGAGGTTTTCTTGACAGATCGATCATATTTGTTCTTCTCAGGTCTCCTGTTAGAAGATCCCTCTCCTCTTCTATTTCCAGCTTGCTTTGATTTCTTATCTCTGAGAAAGCGGGCTAGCTTCTTGGTTAGTAAAGCCAGGTCTTCCTCATCAATATCCTCATCCTCATCATCATCATGGACTGAACTGGATTCTTTAACAGAGGGAGCACTGGGGGATTTGGACTCCACCTTGAAAGCAACAGACTTCCCTTTGAATTTTTTGCAGTGAGTCATCTCCCATGATTGTAAGATTCCCATAAGCTCATCAACACTCATGGTTTCAAAGTTGTCCTGAAGCTCAAGAGCAGCAATTTTGGGGTAGAATCTCTCAGGGAGTGTACCTACAATCTTAGATACTATCTCCTCAGTGGAGTAGGTTTTACCAAGCTGTTGAGCTTGGTTTGTTAGAGTACGAATTCTACCAAAAAAGCTATTCACAGACTCATTCTCATCCATACTAATTTTATGAAATTCAGCATCAAGAGATATGAGTTTAGATTTTCTTACAGTGGTGGTTCCCTCATATGAGTTTACCAGTATGTTCCATGCTTCAAATGCTGTGGTGCAGTTTGAGATGAGAAAATATTGGTCGTCTGCTACAGCACTGAAGAGAGCATGTAAAGCTTTGGAATTCATGTTGGACAAGGTCTTTTCCTCTTTGCTCCAGTCATTCATGTCTTTGGGAGTGGTCACACCATCCTTAGTAACACTAGGCACAGCATACTTGCTAAGAACAGCATTCCATGCCAGATCATCTATAGACATCAGGAATGACCGCATCTTGTTTTTCCAGAAGGCAAAGTTTGTCCCATCTAGAAGAGGAGGCTGATTGTAATTCCACCTTTGACTCATCTTGCTTCAAAAGATCTCTCTCGCAAGAGTGTGGCTCTGATACCACTTGTTAGGTCCACAGTCTAAGCAAGTGAGGAACTTTATGCAGTAGTTCACTGTATGTGTTTGAACACCAACAATGAACACACAGATTACGGTATCAAGTGTAATATAAGCACAGCGGAATAAAATGAAGCATAAAGTAAATAAACAACACAAAGAGTTGTTGACCCAGTTCGGCCTCCTGCCTACGTCTGGGGGATACCAATCCAGGAGATTATTTCACTATGTGTATCACCAATGGCTTACAACCACACACAGAGATGAAATAACTTGAATGCCTTCACTCCGAACTCCAGGCGGATAGTTGTGATGACCAGCTGCTCTCTCCAGCCCTGGTATAGGCTTCCCACCTATTTCAACTCCCCAAAGCTAACCCACTTTGAGTTTCCCCTGAAGTAACCTGTGAAGCACCTCTCCTTGTTGAGTGAATAAATAAGTTGAAGTCTTTTTCCTGGTTTCACCTTAAGCACTCTCCTTGAATGTGTCTCAGCTTCACCAAAGGGAACTGATGAACAATTAGCAAACAGGAGTGCTCAAGGCTCTGGTCAATCTTTCAGCAAAGGGTAGTTTCTGTGAACACTAGGCTGAAGATTGAAGTGGCTTCTCTCTAAGTTGTTCTGAAAGCTTGAAGAAGTTTCAGAGTGTTTCAAGAATGATAATGTTGAGAAGTGATTTCCAAAGCCTCTGAAAATCCCATTTAACCAAGCAGCTCTGCACACTTGAACGGTCACATTGCTAATTTGGGAAAGAGCCGTTGAGGTTAAGTGTTGGCTTGTTCAAATCTTCTTTCCTTAATCTGGGAAGGAGTCCTGCAAGTAAATATTAGTCTCTCTCCTCCCAGATTAGGAAATATCCGTTGGGCTGAAGTCAGTCTTCAAGAAATCTTCAATGCACACCAGTAGACTGCTTACACTAATGTTCACCTATTGTGTTCTATCATCGGTTATGAACTCCTATCAAAACCTAGACTCAACATTTTCTTCTGGCTTTATCTTGAGCCATGTGGCACCTGGTACACGCGGCGACGATCGTCTTCCAGCAAAACATTTATTAGCGACACCACCCTCGGTGGCTTCATTAGTACTGATGATCTTCTTCATCACGCCATTAGATGTTTCTGGCTTTCCCATGATGACTGATTTGGCAGCAGGTGGCGCCATACTTGATAAGTTTCCAATACCATTTGCAGCAGCAGAATATTTATTAGTTACAACCTCATCAGTGGTTTTATTACTAGCGATCTTCTTCATCATGCCATTATTAGATGTTTCTGTATTTCTCGCGATCGACCTGCAGGCACGTGACGACACAGATGGTGGTGCTTCTGCGGTAGCCTTTTCTGAAGAATGATGATTAGCAGCGGCGACCTCAGTGGTTGTTGCAGTCGATTCTTCTTCTGTAGCATTGATCTTCTTCATGCCATTAGACGACGACGATTCCGGAATTCCCATGAATGGTTTTATCATGAACCATTCACGCGATGATGATCTTGCCTTGGGAGTTCCACTGAAATACATAACGCCACACTTGGTGCCTCTAATCGGTTTTACAGTAGTGATCTTCTTCTTCACTGGCTTTCTCGCGATTGATTCGGCTGCCGGTGGCTCACATGGTTCCACTGCAGCAAGAATTACAGCTGGAGGAGAAGATTTACTCCCAACCTCAGTGGTTCTATTTATTGCAGTTTCAGTCATCGTCTTTGCAGTTCCATAATATTGACGGTTTCCGATGCCACGCTTTTTAATCCTTATCGTTACCATGATGATACCACACTGCACCACCGTCAAAAATTAATTACGTCAAAAATCAATATAAGAAATTCCCAAGTTTTTGCTTCATTATGTTCAAAACCCTAAAACGTTGATATATAAAAACCCTAAAAATGTTATACGTAAAAACCCCAATTTGACTCAGTCCTAACCAGGCACGTAAAATGCACAAGGAGTTTTAAATTTTCCATCATTTGAATGTAAACGATACATTATGTTAAACTCCATTAATTAAACACCTGTCAAACAAAATCATATTTTTTTGGGACAAAAAAAATTCAAAGTAATCCAAGAACTCGATTCTTATTGAAAAATGCAGGAAAGGAGGCAAGCGGAAAAATTGTCGACAAGAAGAAAAACGCAAAAAAAAAGAAACGGAAGATTTGAAAACCTGGATAAATTAAGAGAGGTGAATGGTTGCAGCGAGAGGCTGGAATGAATAACAATGGATGATCAAATTGTGTGAAGTATGAGGAGTTTTTGAATGAGAATATATATATATATATATAACAAATGGAAAAAGCCAATTGGGCCATTTTCTGTTTTTGAATAAGCCAATTTGGCGCCTACGGCTACGGCAACAATTTGTTTATTTACTTTTGCTTCTATTTTCTTATTAATTAAATAATATTTTTATACTACTATTACCTTATTATCTCCATCCAAAAGCCTTGCTCAATTGGCCGATTGGGCCTATTTTTAAAAATAAATATATGTATATATATGCTCTATTTTGTTATAACAATATTTTGTTGTAACAAAATGTTAAATAATAAAAAAGTTTGTAAGTATATCTATATATATACATAACTAAATGGAGTATATATTTTAATATAACTCTTGAAGACCTGGGGAGCAAGGCACAATACATTAATTAATGTCAATTTGCAGTAGGTTATTAGGCATTTGAGGTGGAATTGATGCTTTTTGTTTCCCATCTTTCTCCTTATATATAGTGTATGGAAAATGAGGTGGATTCAAACCCTCTGAACTTCTTCTCAAGACTTATATTCCATTCTCAAATTCAGCCTTCAAGTAGTAAAACCAAAAGAAAAAAAAAATGCCAAATTTGCATGTCAGATCAGATCAAATTTCCGAAACACATGTGAAGCAGCTACAGATGACCAGATCAATGCTTACATGACAGCCAGAAACAAGATCACCAAAATGGTCAACAAGTTCATCAAGAACTTCAAGGGATTCAACAAAAAACAGCCCACCACCATTCTTGGCTCAAGAATCAGATCTCAGGGCTCCAGTGGACATGTTCAAAGAGGTACTGATCAGGCTTTGGATTTCACAGCCCTAATGAAGTCCGTCCATCCTGATGCTTTTGTACTTTGAAGAGGGAATTAGATCAAAGAAAAGAAGCTGGCCGTTGCTTTCCATGTTCAATAAAAGTCCGGACGCTGCAGAAGTGCAAACTGTTGTGGAGCAGTTGAAATCATCAGAAGTGGCCATCCAAGAAAAAGAATTTGGAAGCCTTCTACATGCATGACTTCATTGGAAACTAGAGTTTCTCTTCTTAATGCTCTTAACCACTAGAGTATATTTTTGACTGAGGCTTTAGATTTCACTGCCCCGAAGTCTGGTCTTGACACTGTTGTCCTTTGAAGAGGGAAGATCAAAGAAAAGAAGATGGCCGTTGCTTTCCTAACTTGTTCGATAAAAGCTTAAACACCGCTAAAAGTGCAAAATGTTGTTGATCAGTTGAAATCATCAAAAGTGGCCATCCAAGAACTTGATGAGGAATTGGAAGCCTTCTACCGGGCTTTGTTGAAAACGAGAGAGTATATCTTCTAAATGCTGTTAATCATTATAATACAAATATTTTCACAAGGAGAAATCATTTGTGTAGTTTTGAAAGTGATTGTATTTGTGTATATTCATGACATGAAATACGAAGTACTTATAATAGGCAATATCAACTTTATCAGCATAACTTCATCTCCATATCAGCAAAATTGTGTACTGCCTTTATCATTACATGGCAGTCAAAGAGGGCTCTGGACAACATGGCTTTGCAAAACATGTTGAAAGCATTGTAAATGACCGTTCAGGAAATAGAAGAGGTGTTGGAAAGCTTATAGTTTAGTGAAAACTAACCGAGCAGTTATAGAACAGAGGGGTACCTGCAACTTACCATATATTGTTATATAACAGAAAATAAGTAAAACATGATGTAAACATGTACACTAATTACTCAGAAATATTTAACAGATTGGGCAGAATATTAGCAATCTTTTATCTATCTTTATTTTATAATATAAAAACTATTGTCCTCATGAATAGTAATCTCTTATGAATAGTGATGGACCCTTAGGAATAGTAATGAACCCTTATGAATAGTAGAGTATAATTTAGGTATGGGTTGGTATTACACTCTTATTATTTAAATATTATTTAAATACTAACAAATCCTTTATGAATTGAAACTATATTTAATATCATAAAAAACTTTAATAGATATTTTATGGATTGATATTATATTCATCAATGGAAAATAAATATTTATATTGGATAGATTAACTAAATTGATAAATCACAATATAAAAATAAAATGATCAAATTATAGTCATACATCCCACAAAATCATATCATTATGAAATTTGTGTCGATGGTACATTAAATAATATTTTTACAAGTCATTTCTAAATTTTAATTTATCAATTGATTTATTCACAGTAGGTATTTTTAATAAAAAAATTGGAAAAAGTATGAATTATTGGTAGTGACATATTGTATATTACTCGGTTGTTGTACAATCTATACATGTATTCATGTAATTTTCAAAACAATTTAACGAGCGTGGGAAATGTAATTGCCATAATAAAGTTGAAATATTTTTTTGTTAGATTTAATTTTTTATTTACATTTTTCACATTACCGCCCATTTTTCACATTAGAGCAGTGAGTATAAATTGTTTTTTAAAATTTTATTTTTAATTTTTTTCTCCTTTTAGACTATATTGATATAGTATAATATTTTTTTAAGGAAATAAATTATAATATATAAATTATTGGTAGTTGCGTATTGTTTATTGCCTAGTCGTTGTACAATGTATACATGCCTTCATATAATTTTTGAAATAATTTGTGCAGCTTGGGGAATGTAATCGACATAATAATGTTTAACAATTTTATTTGTTAAATTCGAGTTTTCTTTTTTTCCAAATTTTTCACAATGCCGCCCATTGTGCGGGTGATACTAGTTTATAATAATATTATCAGCTGTTAGTAGGCATGTCATGTTCAGAATAGATCATGTACAAAATTCAACTTCATTTAGTACCCCTAAAATTGCCAAAGAAATTTCAATCGATAATATTTCAAATTTGAACCAGCTTGGCCTTTAGTCAGTGATCTTTCTTAAGCTAATGCGACTGCCTCTTTAGCTTTATTACATTAACCATTCTCTGAAGGTGGCTGGCGACGGCCAATTTGTCTTATCTGGATCTATTTGTAATACTATGTAACTTCACACAGCGCTTTCATAATACAGGGGCAAGCATTACATATAACATGCTGTATTTTAAGTCTTATGTCTGAACCATTGGATTATAATATTGACAACAAGCTAGGCTGCCGAGATTCCTAATGGAAAAATGTCCAAATTCATCCTTTATCTTTCAAAATTTTTTAAATCTGTCCTTTATGTTATTCTGGCCCCTTTTAGTCCTCTATCTTTTATGTTAATGGCCAAATCCATTCTTTTTATATTAAATTGGCCCATAACCTTTTAAATTGTTTTATTTTAACCCCAAAATATTAAATTTTTATTTGTAATAATCCATTTATCAAATAAATGCTCGACATGCTTTAGAAAGTAAAATCAAATATTAAAATTCATACATTCGGTTTGACTGCCTAGTTGTCGGATCATCCTAGCTTTAGAAATTTACAGACTTCCTCCAACCACACAGACTCCCTCCCATAACTATTTCGATCTAAAAAGGTAAACCATTGGCTACAGTAGCATTGTCGGATGGAGTCCATAAAATCCCAGAGGTCGGAAGACCTAGGCGGTCAAATCAAAGGTATGAAGTTTAATATTAAATTTTACTTTCGTAAGCATATTGAACATTTATTCGACAAATAGATCAATAAAAATAAAATTTTAAGATTTTGGGGTTGAAATGAAATAATTTAAAAGGTTATGGGCCAATTTAATATAAAAAGGACCGATTTGGCCATTAACACAAAAGATAAAGGACTAAAAGGGCCCAGAATAACATAAATGACGGAGTTGAAAATTTTTTAAAGATAAAGGACCAATTTAGACATTTTTCCGATTCCTAATGCTTCATAAAATTTATCATAATAATGTGGTTGAGATCTTCTCCATTATTGGGATTTCGTCTCCAACTGTTGAAAACCTGGGGAGCAAGGGCACAATACATTAATTAATTTATGTTAATTTGCAGTAGGTGTGACGCATTTGAGGTGGATTCAAACCCTCTGTGAACTTCTTTTCAAGACTTATATTCCTTTCTCAAATTTAGCCTTCAAGACGTAAACCAAAAGAAGAAGAGAAAAAAAAAAAAAAAATAGTCAGCAAGTAGTTCATCAAGAACTTCAAGAGCTTCAACAAAAACAGCCCACCATTCATTCTTGGGTCAAGAATCAGATCTCAGGGCAGCAGTAGTAGTAGACATGTTTAAAGAGACTCATAGAGGGAGGCTTTGGATTTCACAGCCTTGAAGTCCGTCTTGATTCTTTTAGTCCTTTGAAGAGGCCGGAAGATCAAAGGAAAACAAGCCGGTCGTTGCTTCCCATGTTCAATAAAAGTCTGGACGCTGCTAAAGTGCATACTGTTGTGGAGCAGTTGAAATCATCAGAACTGGTGGCCATCCAAGAACTTGAAAGAAGAATTGGAAGCCTTCTACAGGACTTTAGCTCATGAATAACTAGAGTTTCTCTTCTTAATGCTCTTAACCACTAGAGTACAAAAAAAAAAAAGAAGGAACAAAGAAATTCCTCCGTTCGTAACCTATTTACTTATGGAAAAAGATGCTCGAGTGGATTTCCTGACCCAAGAGGGATTCTCTTCTTTGTAATGTTGTTTATTCAAAACATCGGCATAAAGATTTATAGAACGTTGTGTTTTATAGTCCTAATGGTTCATTTTGATTTACTTTCTTAAAAAAGAGCAAAATATCTTCAGCTGTTCTATGATGGCAAATTTCTAGCTACCTCTGCAGCAGAATTTGAATAGTTGAACTACTTTCTGTAAACATCAATAAAGTTTGAACTTGCTGAATTTGTTTTTCAAAGTGAATAAGTTTCATATAAAAAGTCTATGCTTCATCTTCTTATTTAAGATTAAAAAAAAATGAAGAGAAATCTTCTATATAATAAATCCTGAATACTTTTTGCCATGTGCAGACTGTATTACCCTTATATTAAATATGTTTCATCCTTTTCCTTTTTAAGGGTTATATAGTAATTATGTCTTAAGTCTCCACATAAATGCTGATTAATCGTCCAGAAACGTACAGTCATCCAAAATAATTACACGTCAGCGCTCAATCGTCTTACATGCCACGTGATCAATCTTTTAAATATTCTATATTTAGATAATAAATCTATTTGTTAGTATAATAAAATCTTTCCATATATTTTTAAAAAATATAAATTGAAATAATATATAATATATTGATATTTATGATAAATTGAGTTAAACCAATATATTAGAAATTCTTTAAGTGAATAAGTAATTTATTCAATGATATATTATATTATTTATATTAAAATTCAAGATTAAAATATTAATCAAATCAATATAATAATAAAAAAGGTGTAGTTTGGGCTTGAATACACCTTTGACGACACATATATAAGTGTCAATATCTACCAAAAAATAATAAAAAATAATAATAATAATCTTTTAGTTAATTTATCTAAATATATATAGTTAATAAGAAATTATAATCTGTTATAAAAATTTAATCAAAATTTAATCCAGATTTTTGTATAAGGTTTAATTTCTAAATATATTTTTATCATAAAAATAATTTTAATAAAATAAAATATTATAAAGAAAAAATATTTTTCTCATGAACATAATCCAGAATTTTGCATTTCTTTAGTTTCTAAAAAAGGTCAAAAATTTTATTAGTCGATTTTACGATATAATTTGCTGATATATATCCAAGAAAAATATGAAAACAAGAAGTGTTAATTATATGACTATAGAACAAAGCCATTATATGCATCGAAGCGTGCATAACATGAAAACATACATAATACTTTTAATGATGTGCCAAAAATGTATTCGCTTATATATTATTACTAAGAAAAATAGGAAGACAATCATTCTATAATAGTTGAAAACTGCTAATTTTTTTGAAATTGTAAACATAAAAAGTGGATACTTTTTTTTATTATAGTAACTTATTGTTGTCCACTAATTTTATATTCAATTATAAATGACATATTTTTGGATTTATTCTCCACAGCTAAATCATTATTCATATTAATATAAATGATGAATATAATGAAGTACGATAATTTGAATTCATTTAATAACAACAAATATGATTGGAGAATTATTGTGAAAGTGATTCATATACGGGACAGTTACAATACATAAGTAAATAAATAAATTAAATGTCATTACATACTCTTATTGAATGTCAAGATGACTATATACTAATTTCATACATAATCACCTTCATATAAGTAGTTTTTATACTACAATACTGATATAATGATACTATGGAATTACCTCTCTCCTATCATTTCTGTTTCTATTTGAATTTGATTGCTCATACATCATTCAATGTGATTGTAACAATTTCAGGTGATTGTTATTTTATTATGATGCCTAAGAAACTTTCATTTAGCAACGTAATAATATTTTTCTTCATATTTTATTGTATAGTTTGTGTATTCATGTTGTGTGGGGCTATGAGTAATGAGGTTTAGTTTAGTTCAACAATTAGTTGGTCTTGGTTGTCTTTGAATACAAATTAGTTGTTTGCTTTTTTCTTCCCTTTCTTTTGATTTTTATTGGCAATTTTTTAGGTTTGTGGCTGCATATGAATGTGGGAACTTGAAAACAAAAAAAAAATATGCTAGCCTGAGAAAGTGATCTCATAGAAAATTTAACGTTATGAAATTGATTGTATAGAATGATGAACAATTACATAATGGGAATAACCCGATGATTACCACCAATATATACAGGTTGTAGTCGTAGCCAAAAGGATTGAGACTTTTCGATATCTTACCAACTAAGAACTTATTTTCTAATATTTTCTAAGTATTCTAGATAATGGTTTGTATAATACTATAATTAATTGAATCCATCCCTCCTACTATCTTATTGAAATTGCGGAGATTCGTACTCATGGTTTAGAATAGCTTGGTTTATTGAAATTGGTGGATCAAGATATTCATATAGAAATTTAGATTGATTATTTCGAGGTAATGAACTGATTATTTATTTTATCGCATGTTTTATGATCAAATTGATACAGATTTTTATGGTTTCCTATGCCTATGTTATGAATTTAAAGTAAAGCAAACTTTATGCACAAATAATAATATAAGACCACAAATACTTGATTTTATTTGGGAAAAACAAAAAAAAAAAAAAAAAAACTCCGCCCGCGAAGCGCGGGTCAAAATTCTAGTGTTAGTTAAATGTTATAACTTACGACCATGCAAGAAAAGTTTCAATGCTCTTGTGCAGAATTAAGTTGCTGGTATTCATTTAATGAGCCAAACCTTTAAATTAGTTATGAACTTATTATAATATTCATTGTTGTCGAGATTCCTCACGCTTCAAAATGAGTATTTCTTAATACTGCTGAGATCTGTATTAAGTTTTTCGATTTCATTTGTTCAAGATTCGTGGGGCATGGAGCTCGTGCACACAATAAATATATACGGGAGATGATAGATGGAATTTCTTTCTTTTCTTTTTTTTTTTTTTTTGGTAAACATAACAACACCAAGGGCGTCGGTAAAATTTAAGACTAAAGAAGGTACAGAAAACGAGGAATGAGGCAAAAGGAGGAGAACCTAAGTTTCTCGATCTCGGGGATACCACGCCCCGCCATGTCTGTCGGAGGCCAGTAGATGGCGCAATATATTCCAATTTGTTACTTAAAGTGTTTAAGATACACATTATTTCTTTACTTCATTTTATGATATGAAACACAACACCTCCAATTTACATGCTCAAATCAGCACATGTTAGATGAAATAGTTTGCTATCTAAATCACATTCGTGATCAATGATGTTGAAGATCATCTATCTAGCAGGTTTCAGTTCTCTGAATGGGCATTAACATCAGCACTTTAATTAGTAATTACAAAATTGGCAAGCCAGCCTCAAATACCTGCAACAGTACGTCGCGCCTTGAAAAGTTGAAATGGTATCTTTTATTTGAATTTTAGAACTCTGAATTGGTGAATTAATAAGGAAAAAATCCACTTTCGGTCCCATAAGAATAAGATTTTCTCTCACCCACTTTTAAATCCAAGTTTATCAAATTTCCAATTTTGTTATCATTAGATAATTATTTTTTATTCCACTTTTAGTCCTACGGTCTGTTTTTTTTTAAAAAAAAAACCATAACTATTTAATTAAATTGAAATTTATTTATTTGTACCAAATAAAATTACTTTTGAGTTTACTGAAAACATAATATTTATTGAATAATAAAATTTAAATTCTTTAATAAATATATTTTATGAAATATGTTAAATATAATATTCTAATTAATATTTTTTAAATAACAATAAAAAGATATCAAAATATAATATATGCAATACATATAAAATAAGATATTCTGTATTTATAAATAAATTAATAAATTATTACATAATAATTATCAATTAAAATATTTTATCTTATTTTTTATATGTGGAATTATATATATTTTTATTTAATATGTCTAATATATATTAAATATTTATAATAATAATAATAATAAATATTTCTTCTAGTAAATTCAATTAATTTTATTTGTTACAAATTAAATGAATAAATTTAAATTTGGTTAAATGAGTTATGCATTTTTAATTTTATTGTGGGTATTTGCAATAAATAAATTTTTGAAAATTGCACATTGACCACCCATAAATTTTTTTCTTAAAAATAGATTTATGGACCGAAAAAATAATTATCTAATGAGACCAAATCAGATATTTCATAAACTTGGGACCAAAAGTAGATTTTCCCAATTAATAAGTACTACCAAAGAAATTTAAATGTTGGATGGTGTAGTCCCACACTTGACTATTGAGTAAAAAATGATCAATAAACCTTAACCAAAAAGGGCAAATGGGTCAATGACTTGGGCTCCCACACACCTTTTTTTTGGATGAGCCGAAGCCAGACTCCCACACACCTAAGTGTCAATGTTTATGATTATTTAAAAAAAAAAAAAAAGGGCAAATGGGCGGATTGGGTACTAAAACACTTAATTCTTTGGGTTTTATATAGATTTAGCCCACTGCCGTGTTCTTGAGCCCAACCCAATTAATATTCATGAGCCCAAATCACTTTGAATCCAATAGCCCAGTGCAGCCTTACCATCAGTGAATTTGTTTTTCATCTTGATTATTAATTCGGTCTAACTAGCAATCTTCCATGAAGTCCTCGATCGGTGGTGGTGAGCTGAAGTTCTTCACCAATTAACTAACGGTAGCCATTTAAAATTCAGAAAATGAGCTAATAACAGTAATGATCCCAGCTCAAAAATAAGAAAAAATGATTCGATTGAGTAATACCATCTTGAGAATATTATGAACGATGAACATGTAAATACATTTTGTTGTTTTTATTGACCTTGATCTTAATGTTGAAAAAAATAATACAACCATAAATAGTCAAGTAGGGAAATAGTAAACCCTAAATGACCAAAATATATACAGGACCATAACAAGAAAAAGATACAAATACAAAAAAAAACAGACCCAATAAGACAGCCTATTCCACTATATATTTGTGTATGGCCAGCAGAGATCACCTTCATCTTCAACAGCTATACAGATATTCACTTCTTATAGATACCAAAGCTTTGAAGAGATCGAAGTTGTCAGTGAGCTGTGCAGTATTGGTCATCTACAAAATGAAAAAAAAGAGACAAAATGTAAGTTGTTTAATTCGATATAATTTAATCCAATGTAAGAATAGATTAGTCGATAAAACACTTGTCCAGCAAATTACCTTTTCAAGGGCTAACCTTGACGCTTCTCTATCCTTTCGCAGTTGCTCAGCTTTCTCTGTGATTGAATCTTTAAATTCAGCTTCATGCTTTGTTTTCTCTGGAAACAGGAATATTTAGTGAAAGGATCTTGTTAGAATATTTACATCGACAATGCACCAATATGAGCAGCATCAAAATCTAATGAAAATTAATTACTGTATTTCCTGAACTACAGCTAAAATATAATAGTTGAAAGGCCAAAACAGAGTGATATAGTGAGAAGTTATAATTTGGATGATATGTAAAATGAGTAATTAAGTTACCTGCTGCAATAGAAGTAGAAAGTGTGGGAATCGGATGAGGTGTGTATATGTCCTGATGATCAATGTCCTTTGATGCTGCTTTCTCTCCTAATGTATCTGAAATAGTTTAATGATTTATTGTCCAGGAAAAAAAATATCATTGAAACACAGCTTCATTGCACAAGCTTATCAAATGTGAATTATTGTCATACCTCTCTTGACAGTTCCTTGGGATGTAGGACAGATATCTATTGCACACCCAACCTGTTTAAACGAATGAAAGAGGTGAATCAGATACTCAAGACACCAATATGAAATATGTGGAAATTAAAACAAAGCTTAGAATTAAATCTGCAAGAATTTAGGAAAACTGATCCCACCTGCAGGTGATGACATGATACACAAAAGTAATCTAACACAAGAAAAGAAATTTAAATCTGCTGAAATCTAATGTTAACATAAATGATTTTCCTCAAAATACATAAAACTCTTACCTTTTCTGTAAACTTGGGCCTTTTGGAAGCCGAGCGTTCATCAGTAAACGTTTCTTGTTTCCTCTTGATGTCATTAGAGTTTTCCGTTGGCTTTATCTTGAGCCATGTGGCAGCAGCTGGTACACGCGACGAAGATCGTCTTGCAGTGGTTTCATTAGTACTGATGATCTTCTTCATCACGCCATTAGATATTTCTGGCTTTCCCATGATGACTGATTTGGCTGCAGGTGGCGCCATACTTGATAAGTTTCCAATACCATTTGCAGCAGCAGAATAATATTTAGTTACAACCTCATCAGTGGTTTTATTAGTTGCGATCTTCTTCATCATGCCACCAGATGTTTCTGTATTTCTCGCGATCATCGACTTGGAAGGTGACGACGACAAAGATGATGATGCTTCTGCAGTAGCCTTTTCAGAAGAATGATTAGCAACAACCTCAGTGGTTGTTGCAGTCGATTCTTCAGTAGCATTGATCTTCTTCATGCCATTAGACGACGATTCCGAATTTCCCATGACTGTTTTTATCGTGAACCATTTGGCAGCTGGTATACGCGATGACGATCTTGCCTTAGGAGTTCCACCGAAATACATAACGCCACTTGTCGTGCCTCTAATCGGTTTTATGGCAGTGATCTTGTTCTTCACTAGATTTCTCGTGATCGATTCGGATGTAGTTACCATGATGATACCACACTGCACCTGTCAAAAATTAAATAGGTTAAAAATCAATATAAGAAATTCCCAGAACGAATATGAGTTTTTGCTTCATTATGTTCAAAACCCTAAAATGTGGATACGCAAAAACCCTAAAATGTTGATATGTAAAAACCCTAATTTGACTCCTCACTCCTAACCAGGCACGTAAAATGCACAAGGAGTTTTAAATTTTCCAATCATTTGAATTGTGAAATGTAAACGATCCATTCAGTTAAACTCCATTAATTAAACACCTTTCAAACATCATTTTTTTTCGGGAAAAAAATATATATATATTCAAAGTAATCCAAGAACTTCATCCATCAATGTGTAATTCTTATTGAAAAATACAGGAAAGGAGGCAAGCGGAAAAATTGTCCAAAAGAAGAAAAACGCAAAAAAAAAGAAACGGAAGATTTGATCAAATTGTGTGAAGTATGAGAAGTTTTTTCGGTCAAGAGTATGAGAAGTTTTTGAATGAGAATATATATATATATATATATATATATATATATATAACAAATGGAAAAAGCCAATTGGGCCATTTTCTGTTTTTGAACTAAGCCAATTTGGCGCCTACGGCTACGGCAACAATTTGTTTATTTACTTTTGCTTCTATATTCTCTTATTAATTAAGTAATATTTTTATACTATTATTACCTTATTTATAGCCTTGGGCCTATTTTTTGAAATAAATATATGTATATGCTCTATTTTGTTGTAACAATATTTTGTTGTAACAAAATGTTAAATAAAAAAAAAATGTAAGTATATATTTTAATATAACTAAATGGAGTATATACATTAATGTAACTGTTGAAGACCTGGGGAGCAAGGCACTCGTGCACAATACATTAATTAATGTCAATTTGAAGTAGGTTGTTATAAGGCATTTGAGGTGGAATTGATGCTTTTTGTTCCCCTTCTTTCTCCTTATATGTAGTGTATGTATGGAAAATGAGGTGGGTTCAAACCCTCTGAACTTCTTTTCAAGACTTATATTCCATTTTCAAATTCAGCCTTCAAGAAATAAAACCCAAAAAAAAAAAAGGCAAATTTGCATGTCAGATCAAATTTCCGAAACAGAAGTGAAGCAGCTACAGATGACCCAGATCAATGCTTACATGACAGCCAGAAAGAAGATCACCAAAATGGTCAAGAAGTTCATCAAGAACTTCAAGGGATTCAACAAAAACAGCCCACCACTTGGCTCAAGAATCAGATCTTGCTTTCCATGTTCAATAAAAGTCCGGACGCTGAAGTGGCCATTTATGAACTTGAAGAAGAATTTGAAACCTTCTACAGGACTTTATTGAAAACTCGAGTTTCTCTTCTTAACTAGTAATACCCGCCCGTGCGATGCACCGTGCAATATAATTTCATCAATAAAATAAAGAAAATATTTAAAAAGAATTAATAATTTTTTTAAATATACATAAATATACTATAGTCTAAGAACATTATACTACCAACTTTTCAACTTTAGAAATCAAATGTCTTATACAAACTATTTCGGATACAACAATCAATTATTGATAATAGCATGCATGCACTTAAGTGTCTTAAGAAGAAGAAGTGTAAACTAAGAATCATGGTAATTATTATACTTTTTTGCTGTTTTTTGCAAGACACGCAATCAAACTACCAAAAAATAATCTAGAGGAAAAAATATTGAAACAAAGATCTTCGAGAGGCAAGAACCCCAAGTAATTGCAATTTACATATAGGTATATTAATTAAAGAAAAACTGTTTGATAATACCACATATTTTCCTTGCACAGCCACTAAATTAGATTTCTCATTATGATGCAGAAAACTAGATAGTAATACCATAGAAATTACCCGAAATAATTGTAATTCACTAAAGAGACTTTTATTAAATATTTAATCACTTGCTTAAAGAATTAGTATATTGATTTTTCTACAAAACAACACTTGAAAAACTATATATGTAAATTTGTCTTTTCCAAAAGAAATATGAATTTCAATATCAATATCATGGGTAATAGAATTATATAGTTTATGGAATATTTTTTTTTAAATCTATTGTTTAAATTATATATATAAGTTTTTATATATATACACATTGGTCTTGAAAATTATTATGAGGATAGTATGTGAATATTTTAAGTACTTTGATATTCATTATGAAATAAATTTTTATAAAAATAAAAGTATGAGTTTTATGTGAATCTATGAGAATTAACTTTTATATATAAGAAAATATATTCATAGATTATAATTTTTATTTGATGATGACATGAAGACTTTGTGATTTGAGTATTGTTATGAATAAAATAAAACCATGCAAGTATATTATTATTATCTTTTTGAAAGCACATTAATATAAATACAATACTTGAAATAAATAAATAAATATTATATTATCATATCCAACTCATTGAGTATAAATGCATGCCACTAAATAATGGCAAGAATAATGATTTTTGTAGACAAGCTAATACTTCAATCATTTTCATGATACACTACTTACACAAATATAAGGTTAAAAGCAATTGCAAGAAATTTTCTTCCTAAACAAATAGATGAAAAATCCACATGATTAACAAGTGTCTTGAATGAATGGCTAGCAAAGAAAGGTGATCAATTATCTCTTGAACCCACCAAGATTAATAGCCTCCATAATAGGCAAACCATTATGTTAATAGACAACATGATGGACAAAATTAATAGCCTCCCAAATTAATAGCCTCTTTGTTAGGCTATAAGGACCAAATGAGTGGATACAAATACTCTAACCATTATTGCTCAAGACACACTTAATTAAATGATTGGTGAGGTTGTAATCACTCTCACAATGTGTCATGTTCAATTGTTCAAATCTTAGCCTATAAATAGAGGGAGTTTCTAGCCTTCAAACACACCAATCTCATCCATCTCATTTGCCAAATTCACTACCCATTTTATTCTTCAAAGTTCTCCCACATAGTGAGCATATCTTAAGGATTGTTGAGTCTTGTAAGCTTGGCAACCTTCATCATTCTAAGAGTTCTAACTCTTCTCAACACTTGGCTAGTAAGATATCATCCTTGAAACTTGTATCTTAGAGATCTAAATCTTTTATTTTTATACTATAAATTGATTTCCCTCTATTTGTCGAATTTCAGCGAAAC
Source organism: Hygrophila difformis (assembly GCA_030278955.1). Taxonomy (NCBI): domain Eukaryota; kingdom Viridiplantae; phylum Streptophyta; class Magnoliopsida; order Lamiales; family Acanthaceae; genus Hygrophila; species Hygrophila difformis. The sequence continues at coordinate 2,360,319 of JAOANR010000011.1, forward strand.
CCGTAATTTGTGCTGCGAATCTTGTGTCATAACGGCCATTATCTTTGAATCTCCTTGCTCTTATACATCAATTCAGTAAGTTAACACTCTCTACTTCAAGTTTTGGAGATCCCAATCCATGTTTTAAGAGTACAAAATTAGAATTTCCCCATTATACCAAAATCTGTCAATTTTTCGTTTACGTAAAGATCCATCTTTTTAAACCATTTTGGTTCATTATCCCTCAAAGGTTCCTTCATAAAACTTGTTCCTTATTGAGTTGAGTATCTTTCTGGAAAATTTTATAATTTTTAGAACTCATATGAAAAAGTTATGGGATCCACTTTATTGAAAGGTCGAAATCTCTTTTTATTAAAATCTAAGAAATGAGTGTTTCTGAAATCCTCGTATTTGAAGGTCTTAAGTGTTTCAAACCCAGAAAGTTTATTCATGAAAAATATTTATCTATGTGTTATCTACCTTGTGGTAAAATTTTAGAATTTTTGGTCGTGAATTACTATTTTTAAAACCTTTTGAAAATTATAGAGTCACTATTGAATTTATGGCAGAATACATGTTCTGAAAAGAACTCAATTTTTGAAATGTTTTCATACCTTATTTTGAAAAGTGTAAAACATGAAACTTGTTCAACTATGTGTTGGGTATCTACAGTTTAAATTTCATAGCAATCGCCTTTCATATGAATTTTTAAACTGACTTGGCGTAAACTGCGATGTTGGACTTGATTTTTGGTCCAAATGAGAAATTGTTGGATTTTGAGATCCATGAAATGATATTTCTATATTTATGAGATATTGATATGGGAGTTAAATGTTGAAATGATATTTGGTATTATTGAATGCCCTTGTGATGAGGTTACTCCCTTGAGATTGTTGAAAACTCTTTTAAAGAGGATATTATGTGGAAAATTGTGGAAAACTCTTTTAAATCCATTGTGCACTATTAACTTGAGTAAGATGCCATACTTGATAGAGGGCTAATGCACTAGGGATGTGTCTTGCGGGGCCTCCCCCTCTAAATATGCCAAGACGGCATTGTTGATAAATTGTGCCAAAACGGCATTGTTGCATGTATGAGTCTATACTCTTGGGTGTATCCGTGATGGGTTACCCGAGGCTCTGGAGTGTGTCTGTATATGAGTCTGCTGCATGCTGATCATGACTTATGATCGATATGATATGATATGATATATGGAAAATGGTGTCCTCTTGTGCATAGTTGCTACAATGGTAAGAATGAAAGTTATTTATTTTGTTAAAGGTAATGTGTGTGATCATTTTAAAAGAAAAAGTGAAAATTATTATTATTATTATTATTTTTTGAGTGTCAACCACTATTTTAAAACCCACTTCTTAAAGTGGAGCGGGTTGACTTACTCAGTACCATTGTACTGATAAAAAGTTGTGTTATCTTTTACAGATATTGGAGCTGACATGTGAACTGCATCTCATAACATGAGCATTTGGGGATGGGATTACCTTTCATCAAAAAGATTGTTGCTTTAAGGAACCACGTACTTTTAATTATTAATGTCATATATATTGCCTTGAGTTTATGCTTCCGCGTGAGAAAGAACAATGACTCTGGTATTAAGTACTTTAAATTTTCTTATGACTATATTTTATAAAATTGGCAATTATTTTTAAAGTCCATATTACAAAAATTTATATGTGAAGATATTTAGCCGTAGCACTTGTCAATTAAGTTAGCCAAAGGGCGAGCCTGACTGACAAGTGTGGCGGTAACATTCTGAAACCTTATGAGGATGAATTTCGGGGTGTTACAATCATCACGCCATTAGATGTTTCTGGCTTTCCCATGATGACTGATTTGGCAGGTGGCGCCTTTCTTGATAAGTTTCCAGTAGCATTTGCAGCAGCAGAATATTTAGTCGTTACAACCTCATTGGTTTTATTAGTTGCGATCTTCTTCATCATGCCATTATTAGATGTTTCTGTATTTCTCGCGATCGACCTGCAGGCACGTGACGACACAGATGGTGGTGCTTCTGCAGTAGCCTTTTCTGAAGAATGATGATTAGCCGCGGCGACCTCAGTGGTTGTTGCAGTCGATTCTTCTTCTGTAGCATTGATCTTCTTCATGCCATTAGACGCCGACGATTCCGGATTTCCCATGAATGGTTTTATCGTGAACCATTTGGCAGCTGGTATACGTGATAGTCTTGCGTTAGGATCTCCACCACCGAAATACATAACGCCACACTTGGTGTCTCTAATCGGTTTTACAGTAGTGATCTTCTTCTTCACTGGCTTTCTCGCGATCGATTCGGCTGCCGGTGGCTCACATGGTTCCATTGCAGCAAGAATACAGCTGGAGGAGAAGATTTACTCCCAACCTCAGTGGTTCTATTCATTGTAGTGTCAGTCATCGTCTTTGCAGTTCCATAATATTGACGGTTTCCGATGCCGCCACACTTTTTAATCCTTATAGTTACCTGTTGAGGTCCCTCCTAACTTGAAGACTCTAGAACGGCCTACAATATTTATGAACTACCTAGCATTATCTTCTCCAATCCTAGTGAGTTCTAGAGAGATCTAAACTATTCTACACTAGTCCACATTCTATAGGATTCTAGATTTGTATAGAAGTGTACTAGAATGTTCCGTAGGCTAGTATAAAAAGAGGTGGTGTGGTCATTTGCAAACCACCACAACACACACACCAAAAACCACAACACAACACAAGAGCACAAGCACTACCACAATACTTTTCAAGAGTTGTAAGTGTTGAGTGATCAATAAAAGTTCTTTATTCCGTTGAAGAGTTTTCTTCATCTTTGAGTGAATTCCTCATCTTTGAGAGAGAGTGCCACTATTATAGTGGGAATATTCAACACTTGCACACACACACTTGGGAAAGAGTTCCGCTGCTAACACGACTTCTTCCCAACAAAGTGGTATCAGAGCCAGGTTCGTTGAAGCCATCACCCTGCTAGATTGACGATGGAAGGTGTTGTGATGCACGATGGTGATATGTTCAAGCTCACAGCCGACAACTACTCCTATTGGAAGCCGATGATGGAGGATCATTTATACTGCAAGGATCTGTACGAGCCTATCAAGAATGAGAAGAAGCCAGAGGGCAAGAAAGATGCCGAATGGGATCTCTTGAATAGGAAAGCAGTCGCAATGATCCGAAAGTACATCGATCGAAGTTTGTTTGAGCATGTTTCCACTTACACTAATGCATATGAATTATGGACCAAACTAGAGTCCATGATTCAAAAGAAGACACCTCGGAACAAAGCTCATTTGGTTCGTCGGTTGGTGAAGTTGGAATTAAGGATGGCCAGAGCATGATAGAGCACTTGAATACCTTCAAAGGTCTTGTGAATCAACTCACAAAGATCGAGATGAAGTTTGATGATGAGTTGCAAGCTCTATTGCTACTCAGCTCCTTGCCAGAGAGTTGGGACACGCTTGTTGTTACTCTTAGCAACTCGTGTCCAGAGGGAAAGCTAACTATGGATATAGTTGCTGATAGCCTGCTCAATGAAGAAGCCCGGAGGAAGGAGCGAGGAGACTCTACGCACTACGAGGCCAATGTTATGGAGAATCGAGATCCGTGGAAGAAGCGTCAATTGAAGCCGAGACAGATCCAGGGGCCATTCCAAGTCACGCACGAGGGTCACCTGCTACTATTGCGGTAAGATCGGGCACAAGAAATCAGAATGCCGGAATCTCAAACACGACCAGAGGAACGGGGTTGTCAAGCAAGACTCGATAGAGCCAAGGAAGAACGAAGATAAGAATACGACGGCGATAACCACGGAGAATAAAGAAGACATCTTCCTCATTAGAGAAGACTACTTGAACATTGCCTGTGACGACAGTACGTGGATAATCGACTCAGGTGCGTCAATCCACGTAACCCCACATAGAGAGTTCTTCTCAACATATAAAAGTGGTGATTTTGGCACTGTGAGACTGGGGAATCACGTGTCAAGCAAAATCATGGGGATAGGAAACATCACTTTGTTAACTAACACCGGATGTGAGCTGGTGTTAAAAGATGTCAGGCATGTTCCAGATATGCGACTCAACCTCATCTCAGCCGGTAAGCTCGATGATGTTGGATACATAACTCAACTTGGAGCCGAAAGATGGAAGCTTTCGAGGAACAACATCATCGTTGCCAAAGGAATGAAAGATGGGACGTTATATATCACCCAAGCCAAGCTATGCAAGGGAAAAACCAATGTCGCTCAAGATAGGCCGTGTCTGGATCTGTGGCACAAGAGACTTGGGCATATGAGCGAGAAAGGACTGCAAATCCTTGCTCGAAAGGAGCATCTTGCCGACATGAAAGGTAAAACACTATACCCCTGCACTCACTGTTTGGTTGGCAAGCAACATCGAGTTACGTTTTCAAAAAGTAATCAGCCTCATAGGAGAAAGCATATTCTTGACTTGGTGCACACCGATGTTTGCTCGATGACGGAGAAATCCATGGGTGGTGCATTGTACTTTTTACCTTCATCGATGACCACTCTCGGAAGGTTTCTGCATATCTATTGAAGACAAAAGATCAAATCATAGACATCTTCAAGGAGTTTCATGCAAGGGTGGAGCGAGAGATAGGGTTGAAGCTGAAGTGCGTCCGAGCTGATAATGGCGGAGAATATCGAGGCCCGTTTGATGCATATTGCAGGTCACATGGAATCAAGCTCGATAAGACTCCACCGAAGACACCTCAACTAAACAGTGTTACTGAAAGAATGAATCGTACCATCACAGAAAGAGTTCGGTGCATGCTTTCTCACGCTAAGCTCCCTAAGTCCTTCTGGGGAGAAACAGTGACAACTGCCGTCAGCATCATCAACTACGCCCCATCAGTACCTTTGGATGGAGATATCCCAGAAGAAGTCTGGACGGGAAAAAGAGTCTCATACGACCGCTTCAAAGTGTTTGGTTGCCGAGCGTTCGTTCATGTTCCCAAAGATGAACGTGCTAAGCTTGACTCAAAGACAAAGGAGCGCATCTATCTCGGTACACCACATGATGAGTTTGGCTACCAACTCTGGGATCCAGCAGTTAAAGGATCATCAGGAGCAGAGATGTCATATTTTTCGAAGATCAGACTATCAAAGATTTTCGTAATGAGAAGAAGTCGATGGTTCGATGTCGTGCCTCTCCTGATACACCAACAATGGAGCATAATGACCAAGGTGAACAAGCAGCCGAGGATGCTGATGCCGAGATACCTACCTCAAATGACGTAAGTAACGAGGAGGTTTCTTCTGATTCAGGCGACACAGAATCATCACAAGAAGAAGGTGAGACTCTACAACCTCAGTTACGTAGATCCACTCGTGAGAGAAAACACTCCACTAGATACCCACCGGATGAGTATGTGATATTCACGAGTGAGGGGGAGCCACAAAACTATAACGAGGCTATGGAAGATCAACACAAGGAAGAATGGTTGAAGGCCATGCATGAAGAAATGCAATCATTGCATGAGAACCACACCTATGACTTAGTGGAGTTACCAAAAGGGAGACGAGCATTGAAAAATAAATGGGTATACAAATTGAAGACCGAAGAAGGAGGCGCAAGACCAAGATACAAAGCCAGAATCTTCGTCAAAGGATGTGGCCAGAAGAAAGGGATGCAATCTATCCCGGTAGTTCTTAGGCTAGCCTCATACCTAGACCTAAAGATTGAACAGCTCGATGTCAAGACGGCATTCTCGCATGGAGACTTAGAAGAAGAGATATATATGGAGCAACCTGAAGGATTCATTGAGCTGGGGAACGAACACTTAGTATGTCATCTCAAGAAGAGCCTCTATGGTCTAAAACAAGCTCCGAGGCAATGGTATAAGAAATTCGACTCCTTCATGGCCTAACATCAATTCCAGAAGACTCGTTCCGATCACTGCGTCTTCATCAAGAGATATCCTAATGGAGAATTTATCATCCTCCTACTCTATGTGGATGATATGTTAATTGTTGGTCGTGACAAGAAGAAGATCGAGGCACTGAAGAAGGCTTTGAGCAGATCATTCTCCATGAAAGACTTGGGACCGGCAAAACAAATCCTTGGGATGAAGATCACTCGAGATCGTTCCAAAAGACTACTATGGCTATCTCAAGAAAGATATATTGAGAAAGTTCTTGAAAGATTCAATATGGATAAAGCCAAGCCGGTGGGTGTTCCACTTGGAGGACACTTCAAGCTAACTAAGAAAGAATGTCCAACAAGTAAGAAAGAAAAAGAAGAAATGGAGAAGATCTCATATTCATCGGCGGTCGGAAGCCTCATGTACGCCATCGTCTGCACTAGACATGATATCGCCTTTGCTATTGGCATGGTAAGTCGATTCTTATCCAATCCCGGGAAAGAACACTGGCAGCTGTAAAATGGATATTTAGATATCTCCGGAGAATGGCCAAAAGATCTATATGCTTTGGCAAAGGAAAACCAATGTTAGAAGAGTATACAGATGCAGACATGGCAGGAGACGTTGATTCAAGGAAATCAACATCAGGATATCTAATTACCTTTGCAGGGGGAGCTGTATCATGGCAATCGAGATTGCAGAAATGTGTGGCGCTATCAACAACAAAAGCTGAGTACATAGCGACTACAGAAGCAGGCAATGAGATGGTATGGATAAAGGGATTACTCACCGAGCTAGGGCAGATTCAAGAAAGCCCGATGCTTCTCTGTGATAACCAAAGTGCGATATACTTGGCAAAGAATCCAACCTACCACTCCCGATCAAAACACATTGATGTTCGATACCATTGGATACGAGATGCATTGGAAGAAAAGCGACTCCAACTCGACAAAGTGCATACAGATGACAACTGGTCAGATATGATGACCAAAGTGATATCTATGAGGAAATTCGAAGATTGTTGCGGAGGCGCTGGAGTTACAGATCTTCCAGGTTAGTCGGGAAGGGGGAGATTGTTGAGGTCCCTCCTAACTTGAAGACTCTAGAATGGCCTACAATATTCATGAACTACCTAGCATTATCTTCTCCAATCCTAGTGAGTTCTAGAGAGATCTAAACTATTCTACACTAGTCCACATTCTATAGGATTCTAGATTTGTATAGAAGTGTACTAGAATGTTCCGTAGGCTAGTATAAAAAGAGGTGGTGTGGTCATTTGCAAACCACCACAACACACACACCAAAAACCACAACACAACACAAGAGCACAAGCACTACCACAATACTTCAAGAGTTGTAAGTGTTGAGTGATCAATAAAAGTTCTTTATTCCTTTGAAGAGCTTTCTTCATCTTTGAGTGAATTCCTCATCTTTGAGAGAGAGTGCCACTATTATAGTGAGAATTTTCAACACTTGCACACACACACTTGGGAAAGAGTTCCGCTGCTAACACGACTTCTTCCCAACATTAACATGATGATTCCACACTGCACAGTTCAAAAATTAATTAGGTTAAAAATTAATATAAGAAATTCCTCGAAATGAATACAGTAATTGTTACAACACTATTCTGAGTTTCTGCTTCATTATATTCAAACCCCTAAAACATTGATCCGTAAAAACCCTAAAATGTTAGAAGCGTAAAAACCCAGGCACGTAAATGTACACGTTCTATTCATTTAAAACTTCATTGATTAAACACTATTTCAAACAACATTTTTTTTTCCAAAAAAACAAAATTAAAGGAATCCAAGAACGCAATCCATTAATGTGTAGTTTCATAGTATTGAAGAATGCAGGAAAGATTGTTGGGGAGAAGAGGAAAAATGAAAAAGAAAAATAAAAATGGAAGATATGAAAACCTGGGATAAGTTAAGAGGAGAGGATCGTTGCAGCGAGAGTGAGGCTGGATTGAATGAGAATGATCGATCAAAATAAAATGTGAGAAGTATGAGAGCTGAAGTTTGGAAGGAGAATATATATATATATAGATATATATATATATATATATATATATATATATATATATATATAACCAATGGAAAATTTTTGCATGAAAATTTTTGAATAATCAATTGTCGGCTACGGCTACAATTCGGTTATTTTTTTTAATTATTTTTTTGTTGGTGAAGGACGCCTTGAGCGTTCAGCTTCGTTTATTTACTTTTTTTTCTTCTTTTTCTTGTTATGAAGTAATATTTTTATATTATCTTATTTATTTCCATGGGAAATCCCTGCTCAATTGGGCCTATTTCTCCTCCAAAAAAAATTGGGCTATTTTTTTTTAAAATAAATACTATATGTAGATGTTTTGTAACAAAATTTTAAATAAATAGATGTAAGTACATATTTTTACTATAATTAAATGGAGTATATCCAAAAGATAAATAGAATAATTTCATTTAAAAAAAGATAAATAAAATAATGATTGATTTATCACATTATTATAAAATTTTCAAAATTGAACCAAAAAAATGAATGCATTAAGGACCGGTACTGTGCAAAATTGTATTTCGAAATTTTTGGCCCAGGCCAAGAATTCTCTCCTATTTTTTTGGCTTATACCGGGTATTCCATGTCTTATTAATCCTAAAATTAATTCCTCAAGGATCTGGTGCGCATTGGAGGGTTACATCCCCAAAGGGGGAATTCTGCATACACAAAGGTTCGAATCGGAGATCTTTGCTTAAGCTGTCAGAGCCCAATACCACTTAACTCAACTGCGTTTGGTAGAATTTACTCCTATTTTAATTTAAATTTAGATTTCAATATTTTTTCTAAATTCAACTTATTTTTTTTTTACGAAACAACCTATACAAACTAGGAAAAATTCAGAATAATCAAATAATATATATATATATACACAATTGGGGATTGAGACTTGTCCTAGTGGCTAGTGGTTATTAAATTTTCTGAATTTCAATCTTCATGGAATCCAATCTCCTAATCTCCTATCCCTCCCTTTTGTCCATTTGTGTGGCATGGACTCCCACACTTTTTTCCCAAATACATATATTAATATATATATATATATATGCGCTACTACTGTTTGCCACAGTACATGCGCACTAGAATTCCCTCTTTTACCCCTCTTTTTTGATAATAGTAATGTTCTCTTGGTGTAAGAGACTCGCCTCCTTCCTCAATTTCTCTCTTCTTGGAACCCAACCCTAAACTTCCTTCCGGCCCTATTTCTGGAATCTGTCCCTCGCTTCGCTGCCGCCCACCCCACGAACAACGGCGAGGCTCCTGGCATATGAACATCCTCCAGCTTCCGCTGCATCTGCTCAAGCGATGTTCCCTTGCCGTTCCCTTGCAAGTCCTGGACTCGATTCCCACGTCTGAAAGCCCACACGGCGGCCCTCCCGGCCTTTTGCTTCGTCTTGTCGTGCGCACCGTCGAATGCCCTCTTCTTGCCTGTGCCGCGGCGTGGGATTTCAGGCGGGCTTTCCACGCCTGACGCTGCCGGTGCAAGCGAAGGCACAGCCGCCGCTGGCCCGCCATCCGGCGTGGAGTCCGCACGCGCAGGCCGACTCTGCAACCCTTCAGTTTCGTTTTTTCGGTATGCCCTTGATAATGGCCAAAAATGACCATTATTTTCAATCCATTTCCGTGTCTTAAACGGGCATTTGATCGCATTCCGGTCTTACATTAAGTAAGAAAGCAGTCGAATTGGACTAATTTATGCATAATTGTAAAAATAATAAGCTGGTGTGAAAAAGACATAAATATGTAATTTTATTACATATTTATGTTAGAAAAATCCAAAAACATGAGAAAAAGAAAAGGAAACAAAAGATGGGAAAAAGATAGAAAAGCCCACAAAAAGAATATTTTCGGCCCATCTGGCCCAATCCAGCAGGCCCAGGAAGACCTTTGTCGCGGAAGCCCTTGGCGCGATGCAGTGTTCCGCGACAAAGGCATACTCCGCGACCAACTGGCCCCAAATGAAGAGGAGACCAGCCAGCCCCTGGCGCGATAACCCTTGTCGCGATGGCATGCTCCGCGACAAAAGGTCCATTCCGCGACCAAGATGCACAAATAGAGACACAAGACCCAGTCGAGAAGCCTTGCCACATGCAGTGTGTTCCGCGACCAACTTGATGTTCCGAGACAAAGCTGTGATGTGTGTGATGTCTTAAGACACAATGGGCTAGAATCAAGGCCCATGGGCTTAGGGTTACACTTCTATAAATATGAGGTGTCTCCCATGAGCTAAGGGTTGGTTGTTTGGAAGTTTGAAATTTAGAAGTTCTTGAAGGCAAGCAGTAGGAGTTCTCTCTTAGGTAGAGTAGTTAGGTTTATTTTTATGTATTATTTAATTTTTGCACTTAGTTTAGTTTAGATTAGTGTTTTACTGTTCACAGTGCTTAGATAGCCATTTTTATACTATGTTTTGTTTTCTAAACTCTTGTTTTAGGGTTTGTAATACCCAAATCATGGGTATTAACAACACCTCTTCAATAATATGGGAAAACATTCATCATTTGTGTCCCAAATCATGAAATGGGTCTCACACCCCATGGATTTATGCTTTCTTTTTCATTTTGGGGTCATTTGACCCCCATTTTGTTATTTTTATGTTTACTGTTGGCTTATTATGGATAATGTTGTGTGGATGTGTGATCAAACCCTAGATTAGGACTCATGCTTTATTTTAATATCCTGCTCAGTCTTGTTATTTTTGTTTAAGCATGTTCTTCCTTATTTTGAATGTTTCTTGTTTATTTCTAGCTTAGAATAGCTTTTTGATCTGAAATAGGGTGAGATCACGCTGTTTGCATGCCACTGTTCATTTCTGCTTTTTCTGACTTTTGTCCTGAACCACCTTGGGCGCCAACCGCCTTCTGGCGCGGAACCACGTTCCGCGACAGAGTGGCAGTTCCGCGACCAAGGTGTTTCAAGACACTTGTCTCTATAATATAAAACCCTTTGTCGCGGAATACCTTGTCGCGGAGCCACGTTCCGCGACAAAACTGTCCATGCATAGCGACAAAGGAGCCAAACTCTTGCATTTTGTCTTCATGGCTTCTTGTCGCGGAATCATCCTGTCGCGGAGCCACGTTCCGCGACAAAATCCCATTCCGAGACAGAAAAATTATGCCATGTTTCTTAACCTTTGAACACTTTGTCGCGGAACACCTTGTCGCGGAACCACGTTCCGCGACAAAATCTCCATGCATAGCGACAAAAGTTCAAATGCTTTAGAATTTTATGAAAACACTTTGTCGCGATGTCACCCTTGTCGCGGAGCCACGTTCCGCGACAAAACCTTGCATAGCGACAAAGAGGCGTTATGCTGCCAAAAATTCTAAAAACTTGTCGGGATGTCCATGTCGCGGATCTCGGTCCGCGACAACATTTATGATATAGCGACAAGATTTCTCTCCTTCTATTTAATCTCAAACAAATTTCATTCTCTCTCTATTTTATATTGCAACACTCACATCATAGCCCCACGGGTTACGATGTAACATTCTGGAATTGCAATGTAGGGTGTTATGCTGCCCAAATTTTGATTCTCCATTTGCATCACTTAACTGATTGAACCCTTGACTCATCAATGATTAAAGATTGAGATTAGCAATAATCAAACTTCAATGATCATCATGATTAAAGGACCTTTGTTCAATTGCCATTAAAACATTCTTGTATAAACAAAATCCTGATGGCTTAAACAGATAATCTGGACTGTAATTAATTACGGTATGAAGGATTATTTAAGACCATCAATTGTGGGCCCAACCCACAACCTTGCATGAGAAACCAATGTCTCTCATACAATGGATCTTCTTTTGCTTCTTATTTATTTTGTCTTTGTGTATTGTGTGGAACCATTAGTAAAGAATACATCAGAATAATGTTGGCGGGTACTCCCTCATGGATAACTAGCTCGTATTCTGGGTATTAGTTACTAATCGTTATTTTGCATGGTCTGAATGGCTGTCAGTGGAAGCCTTGGCGGTTCGCCCATCCGGGGTTATAATAGCTGCTCGGCTGACTCCCATCCAGATACAGTTTTATTTTTGTCATCTTAATTTCCAAACCTGAATCCCAATCCGTACTGGAAGTCAGTTGGCATCAGTCAATGCCAACTGCTGATCATTATAGAAGGGAAGCATGTAGGTTTTTATCCGAATTCACAAACAGTGGAGGCCCAACTGGTGTTGACACCACCATTATAGGGTCTAAGCTGTCTAAATTCGCTCCATCCGAGTGATTGGGAAATTGGACAGTAGATGTTTACAGTCCACCTGATTATTCTGCCATTACTTTGGTACCTTGACCACTCCATTCTGTGTTTCATCTTCTGTCTAGACCCGCTTCTATATTTTGGGTCAATTAATTTTACACTTCCATATACCCTTATGCATGATAATATTATGTACTGTTGTGGTCTGTAAGTATTTTGGGATCCTTCCCTTGGACAATAGAAGTCTAGATCTTTAACAGATATTGCTTTATAAACTTCCAACAACAACCTCTTTATAAAATCCGGATCTGAGTAAGGGATAAATTCTTCAGTTATGACTAATTCATATTCTATCAAGGGTTATATTTTGGGAATTAAGAAGCAGATTCAGCGATTAGGTCTCGTTTAGACTGAAAGGGTCTGTGTTTTAACTGAGAGTCTAGTACCTGACAGGGAATGATTTTCAAATCCATTATTTTCCAAAATTGCTGGTTGATGGAAATGTAGGATTAGGTGCTACGCCGAGATGGGGTCCACTTGGATTCAAATACAGTGTAGTACATAATCTTAGAGGAACATCATTCAGGCCTTGGTTATTTTCCAAGATAGGGTTGAGTTTTCTTTCAACTGCTATCTTCTTCTGCCAAAGCCTACTTTTGAGTCCTGAGTGAGTGCATCCGGAACGAACTAATTTATTAGTTCGTTTCATTAGTTTGTATCTCATAATCACCCGGAAGGAAGTGAACACACTAGTGGTTCACTGAGAGCCGGGAATTCTTGATCCATACTCCTTCATTTTGACGGGGAGCTGTCTTTTACTACCAGGGTCAGATTTTCAAAACCTCCGAGTGATAGGATTTTAAATGCTTTCTTTGCCGCTTTCTTTTAACCGCTTTCATTAGAGGTCACTCGGTTGTATTGAGAGTTGTGTAACTGCTACTAGGATTGACAGTTAAGGGATAGTTTAGGGCTTGATTCAAATCTTTGGGTGTGACATGGAAGAATGATAGTGGTACTTGGCATTTCAATAAATGATGTGTCAGGTGATGCTTATCCACCACAGATGAAGTAACATACCCAGGCCAGGGCATTTACGAATCAGTGGTATCTTAGAATTTGCGGTCTTAGGAACATGTAAACTCATATTGCAAGTACCTGTCTGTTAAAGGGAAAGCCTTATTGAGAGCATGAGAATTAGCTATCTGAAAGAATTATCCCAAACAAAGATCTGCGTATAAAAATGGAAGTTTAATATTGCTGTATCTTGCTCTTGTCCAATTTTCATTCTTTTCTTCCTGTCCTTTCTGTCCACATTGTGACTCAACTTCACGGTTGGCACAATGCTCCTTTTCCCTGCTTTCGTAGATAATGTTTACTGCATTCTTAGAATAATCCTTATCCGCTTTCTAGAATAGATTTATTTGCTTTGTAGATTAATTTAATTGCTTTCTAGATCTAATTTACATTCATGTCAGTAGTTATTAATTACCTTTCAAACCTATTGAGCAATACGAATGGAAAATCTAGTAAAACGACGTGGGACCTGCTTCTATCGCACATCCTCCAGTGAACGATCCGGTCTTACTATAAATTACTGCAATTTTTGACACCGTGCGCTTTCGGGCCACAGTTTCTTAAACACGAGCAATAAAAATATGACTACTTATAAATATATCCCTAATCACAACTCCGCCATCATAAATTGATTTCATTAAATAAAATCTAAACCAGGACCATGATTTTTCGGAGAATACTCATGTAGTGGGAACTTGTCAAAAAGTTTCATGGCAGGAACTCTCATGGCAAGAATGGATGAGAAGTATCATGGCATACTTGCCGGGGATCCTCAGTGTGACAGGCTGAAGGTCAACCTATCCCGGCTATGCCATGAGATTTGTCAACATTTCATGACAGGGAGGACCACAGCGCCATTTGAAATTAAAGCACCACACTTGAGTAATAAAAAGACTAATAATCTTGATGTATCCCTAAACCCTTTCCCGTGAATCATAACTCTTTTCATTTAATAAATCTAACCTGGTATTATTCTAGAAAATGCTCGTGGGACGGAAATTGTCAAAAGTTTCATGGCGCCGTTGCCGGGGAGGATGCAGCGCCGTTTTAATTAGAGAATTACATTCCTCATTGCTCCTAGAGTAGCCTATACATATAATTATAAATATTCACCTTCAGAACCACCTCTAACCTGGGGATTGTACAGGTACTGTCATTATTGAAGCCGTTGTTCTATGCAAAGGAGGAAGCAGACGCCAGCCGAGGTCCCGTTTAATTCAGAGATAGAAAAGACAGCTCGACGTCTTAGGGCGGAGACTAAACGAAGAAGGGAACGGGAACGACAGGCATTACTTTCGCCAAGCACCAGCAGCGATATCTCCGAAATGGCAAACCCTGACATCCCACCAATCATTCAACCCAATCCCCCACTTCACAACATTGAGGAAGATCCCGAGGATGCTGATCATGATGAATTGGATGATCCCCCTCCCCAGATCATACAAGGAGGTGGGAATCCACCAAACATGGACCAGCAGCACTTCGAGGCACCCCCTCCCAACCCGAACCAAAACCCACCAAACAACCAAAACCAACCAAATCAGCAAAATTTCCCAAACCAACAGAATCAGCAATACCACCACCCCCATCAGAATCCCCCGAATCCGAATGATTTCAATGATCCGAGGAACTATTTCATGCCTCAGAACTACTACCCACAGCAATACCAAGGCGGGCCTGAGAACAATCATCAAGCAGCAGCTGCTGCTGATTACATGCAGCCGATTTTAGAGCCATATCTGAACATTCCTGGGCAAGCTCCATTCTTGGCCAGGAATTTCGAACTGAAACCGGCCCTAATCAATCTAGTCCAGAGCAACCAGTTTGCCGGAGCAAGTCATGAAGATCCCCATGATCACCTGCAAACCTTCCTAGAATTGTGTGACACGATCAAGAATCGTGATGTACCCGCAAACACCATTCGACTAAGGCTATTTCCCTTCTCTCTGACAAGCGGAGCACGAACATGGTACAAGTCACTGCCCGTAAATCAGAAGTCTACATGGGAAGATGTGATCAGAAACTTCCTAGCAAAATACTTCCCGGAGTCCAAGGTGGATGAATGCCGCTCCAAAATTGCGGAATTCAAGATGAAACCAGACGAGTCCTTGTATGATGCAAAGGAAAGATTCTTCAACCTACTCAGAAAGTGTCCTCAACATGGTTTCCATGACTGGGAGAGACTGAGAAAGTTCTACAGTGGTCTGACCCCAGCATGGAAATCCATGCTTGATGCTGCCGGTGGTCAACATTTGCTCTACATACCAATGGACCAAGCCTGGGCAAAGATTGAAGCCATGAGTGTCAACCGTTCTGTTCTAACTGATGATGGTAATCCCACTCCCCCTCGTGGTCTGTGTGTTGTAGGTACAGTAGAGAAGTCAGACATTGAAAAGCTTCAAGAGCAAGTGGCAGCGTTATCTGTGAATCAAGGAGTTGGAAGTTCTGCGCAGGGACAGCAAACTGATGTGATCTGTGGACTGTGTCAAGGTGCTCATGCAACTGACACATGCGAGCAAGTCACAGCAGAGAGCTGTAACTATGCAGGAGCTTTTCCGAATAGACACCCGAATTTGTCTTATTCAAACAACAACGCCTTGAACTCACATCTCTTGAACAAGCCACAGCAACAACAGTTCAACCCTCAGCAGAATCAGGGATTCAATCAGAACAGGGGCCAACATTTTCAGAATCCAGGTTTCCAACCTCAGATCCAGCAGAGGCCGCCTCAGAATTTCCAGAACTTTCAGCCCAATCAGAATTTCCAGCCTCAGTTTGTCCCAAACCAAGGCCAGTGGAATCAGAATCAGCAGCAAAATCAGAATCAGAATCAAAAGCCCCCTTCAAGGCTTGAGAATCTGATGACTGATTTCATCACTAGTCAGAAAGAGATCAACAATCAACTGCAGGCCTCCATCAGAAATGTGGAGACCCAAGTTACACAGATGGCTAATGAGATGCAGAAAAGGGACAAAGGAACATTGCCTAGCACTGCGGAAAAGAACCCGCAATGCAAGGCAATAACCTTGAAATCTGGGAGAGTGCTGGCTGGACCAAAGGGAGCGGATACTGGAGCGGAATTTGAAGAAGATGATATTGTTGACAATGCTGGTAAGGAAGCTGATAATGGGAACGAAGCAGAAAAAGAGACAGCCGAATTGCAGACTGAAGCTGCGCCTGAAACGGCTGAACCAGATAAGGGTACAGGTGAAGGTACAACTTCCTTCCCTTCACCACCAAAAATTGCTAATAACAAGTACATGCCCAGGATTCCTTATCCTGCGCGGCTTAAAAATAAAGAACATGATCTTAAATTCAAGAAATTTCTGCAACGATTAAAGTCTGTAGAGATAACCATTCCTCTCACAGAAATGATTTCCGAAATGCCCATCTATGCTAAGTTCTTGAAAGAATTGATTTCAGGAAAAAGGCAGGTTGAGCAGGAAGAGGTAATTATTCTCAACAGCACGTGCAGTGCCATTGTTCAGAGGAGAATGCCTGAAAAGAAAGAGGACCCCGGATGTTGCAC
Organism: Hygrophila difformis; assembly: GCA_030278955.1. Classification (NCBI taxonomy): domain Eukaryota; kingdom Viridiplantae; phylum Streptophyta; class Magnoliopsida; order Lamiales; family Acanthaceae; genus Hygrophila; species Hygrophila difformis. The sequence goes on from JAOANR010000011.1 coordinate 2,377,040, forward strand.
ACTTCCAGTACAATTCGGAAAGGCCAAAGTGAGTATGGGGCTTTGTGATTTAGGATCAAGCATCAATGTGATGCCACTAGCTATGGCTGTTCGCCTCAAGCTTGGAGAAATTTAACCGGTCAAGATGAGACTGCAACTTGCAGACAGATCAATCACTCAGCCCGTAGGAATCCTCAAGGATGTTGTGGTCAAAACCGGGCAGGTTCTTTTCCCGGTCGACTTCATCATCCTCGACATTGAAGAGGATTCTGAAATGCCGCTTATCCTTGGACGCCCATTTCTAGCCACTGGTGGTGCACTGATTGACGCCAAATCCGGAAAAGTCACCCTAAGGGTCGATGGCGAGGAGATCATCTTTGATATGGAGAAATTGCAGAAATTTCCGAATGACAGTTCTTGTTTTTCATTCGAAAATGTAATAGTTAGGGAAGAGCTTGACTCTGAACTTGAGTGTGAAATGATGCTGGATGAACCATCAAAGCAGGTACTGAAGCCTGCTGGCGTGGAGCACAAAGAATGCAAAGCCGTTCACTTCGCCGATCCCGAAACAGGGGATTTGGAGGAATTTGATGGCATGGACTTCCATGAGGACGCCAATCAAGAGGAGGAAGAGGATCCTGTACTGATGCAGGATCCCGAAGGTAAATCTGTTCTCCCACTACCCAATTCTCGCAAACTACTCCCTTCCGTTGAATGTCCACCAGAGCTTGAACTTAAAACACTACCCGATCATCTCAAGTACGCGTTTCTCGCAGAACATAAAAAGTTACCTGTGATTGTTTCGGCTAAGCTCTCCCAAGAGCAAGAAAATGCTCTGGTGGTCGTTCTTAAGAAACATGTACATGCAATAGGTTGGACCATTTCTGATATAAAAGGAATAAGCCCTTCTATTTGCATGCACAGGATTCTAATGGAAGAAGAGTTTAAACCCTCCCGTCAACCTCAGAGGCGATTGAACCCCCTTATGCAGGAAGTGGTAAGGAAAGAAGTTATCAAGCTCTTAGATGCTGGTATAATCTATCCTATCTCTGATAGCAAATGGGTTAGCCCAGTGCAGGTCGTACCCAAACGAGGAGGGATGTGCATAACCAAGAATGAGCAAGGAGAAGAGGTTGCAACCAGGCCAGTGACCGGATGGAGAGTTTGTATCGATTACCGGAAGCTGAATGAGGCCACACGCAAGGACCATTTTCCATTGCCATTCATTGATCAGATGCTTGAGAGGTTGGCAGGGAGAGAGTTTTATTGCTTTTTGGATGGTTATTCTGGTTATAATCAGATTGTTATTTCCAGTGAGGACCATGATAAAACCACTTTCACTTGCCCGTACGGCACTTTTGCCTATCGACGGATGCCTTTTGGTTTATGCAATGCACCTGCTACTTTTCAAAGATGCATGATGTCTATTTTCTCTGAATTTATCGAAAAATGCATTGAGGTCTTCATGGATGACTTCTCTGTATATGGAGATACGTTCGAAGATTGTTTGACCAATCTTGCTAAGATTTTAAAGAGGTGTGAAGACACTAACTTGGTTTTAAATTGGGAAAAGTGCCATTTTATGGTCACTGAGGGCATAGTGTTAGGTCATCGCATTTCTCGTGCAGGCATTGAAGTTGATCCAGCCAAAGTTTCCATCATTTCCAATCTCCCTCTTCCTAACTCGATCAAATCAATTAGGAGCTTCTTAGGGCATGCCGGTTTTTACCGGCGATTCATTAAGGATTTCTCTAAAATTGCCAAGCCGCTCACTAATCTGCTTTGTAAAGAAAATCCTTTCTTAATAAATGAAGCGTGTGTCCAAGCCTTTGACACGCTCAAGAAGATGTTGGTTTCTGCACCGATAGTGCAACCACCCGATTGGTCACTGCCTTTCGAGGTAATGTGCGATGCTAGTGGTCTCGCCGTAGGCGCAGTTCTTGGACAACATAAGGATGGGAGACACTGCGTAATTCATTACGCGAGTCACGCCCTGAATGAAGCCCAAGTTAACTACACCACAACGGAGAAAGAGATGTATGCTGTAGTCTTCGCGTTTGACAAGTTCAGACAGTACCTGATAGGTACGAAGACCATAGTATACACCGATCATACAGCATTGAGATACTTGTTTAGCAAACAAGATGCAAAACCTCGATTAATCAGGTGGGTACTTCTGTTGCAAGAATTCGACATCATAATAAAAGATAGGCGAGGTCGAGATAATGGTGCTGCTGACCACTTATCTCGATTAGATAATGATAAAAAGGAAAAAGCCGTCAATGAGGATTTCCCGGACGAACAGTTGTTCGCGTTGCATCTGCATAATCAAGCTTGTCCATGGTTTTCCGACATCGCTAACTTCTTGGCATGCGGAGTAACCCCCCAGTTTTCGAATTATCATCAGAGGAATAAGTTCAAACGAGATGTATTAAGTTACTTCTGGGAAGAACCTTATCTCTTCAAACACTGCCCTGATTTAATAATCAGGCGATGTGTGACCGAGCATGAAGCTTATCAAATTGTCAGAAAATGCCATGAATCAGAATATGGAGGTCACCATGGTCCCGCTCGAACGGCCCACAAGGTCCTCGAATGTGGATTTTATTGGCCTCACATCTATGAGGATTGCAGGACATTTGTTAAGGGCTGTGACAGATGCCAAAGATTAGGAAACATTTCCAAGAGGGATGAGATGCCTCAAAAGGGGATTCTCACGCTTGAGATCTTTGATGTATGGGGCATTGACTTCATGGGACCGTTTCCACCATCTGGTGGAAACTACTATATCTTGGTAGCTGTCGATTACGTATCCAAATGGGTCGAGGCTGTCGCATTACCGACCAATGATGGTAGCCAAGTCATCAAGTTCCTCAAGAACAACATTTTCAGTCGATTTGGCGTACCTAGGGTGGTGATATCTGATGGAGGAACACACTTTATTAATAAAGGTTTTGAAACTTTAATGAGTAAAAATGGGATCCTCCATAAGATAGGCACTCCTTACCATCCTCAGACTAGTGGTCAAGTCGAAGTATCCAATCGCGAAATCAAACATATACTCGAAGCCACTGTCGGGATAACCCGTAAGGATTGGGCACGTAAGCTCAATGATGCTCTATGGGCATACCGCACAGCATATAAGACTCCCATCGGGATGTCTCCATACAGGCTGGTCTTTGGAAAAGCCTGTCATTTGCCTGTAGAGCTAGAGCATAAAGCTTACTGGGCCGTTAAAACGCTTAACTTCGATCCGAAAGTTGCTCAGAGCAAACGTAAGTTGGACCTCAATGAAATTGAGGAAATACGAGCGCAAGCTTATGAAAGCTCTCGAATTTACAAGGAGCGGACCCAGAAGTTGCACGATCGCCGGATCAAACCTAAGTATTTTTATGTTGGTCAACATGTGTTATTGTTCAATACTAGGTTGAAGCTGTTCCCCGGAAAGCTCAAATCTAGATGGGAAGGACCACATGAAGTGCTAGAGGTGTTCAAAAATGGAGCTGTCAGGATTCGAACTGGCAGGGGCGATATAGTGGTGAATGGGCAGCGATTGAAAGAGTACCTCGGACAGTTCGATCCGGAGAAAGAAAGCCAAGCAGTGGCAGACCCGGCTTACACTCAATAAGAAACAGCATTTAAAAATACAAAAATTTCAGTTTATATATATAGTATATAGCTACAGTATTTATTTCATGGCAAGGAAGTACCCAAAGATCAATTAAACATTTAGAGTACTAAGACTCTAAATGTGAGGATGTTGATATTTGGAGAAAATCTAATGCGTCTTATTTGTCTGTCTTGCAGAAGTTCGGAACCACCAAAAAGAGGAGCAGATGACAGTAACATGGAAAACCAGGTTCTTGGTTGGATTAGTCCTATAAATCTGAGAAAATGTTCTCGGGAATTGAAGAAATTCAAGACCCGAAACAAAATTCACAGATAAAATGGAGCTGACCCAACCTAATTTTATGCAAGTAGATTATTTAATTTTCAGCCCTGCATTTTGAATTTACTTGGACTAAATTTATTCAGCCCAAGTCAAATAAAATGGACGCAGGCCCAATACCACACTCGGGCCCAGTCCAAGAAAATTTGAAAATTCAAAAATCCTTTGTCGCGGAATGACCTTTGTCGCGATGTCATGCATCGCGACCAGGCCCTGCTCCGCGACAAACTCCCTTTTCCTTCTAAACCATTTCCCCACATCTTGTCGCGATGCACCTTGTCGCGGAGCATGACTCCGCGACCAAGCCCTGCTCCGCGACATGACCTGAGTTGACTGTCTCCATACTGAACTTTGTCGCGGTAGCCTTGTCGCGGAGCATGACTCCGCGACCAACCCTCAACTCCGCGACCACTCTAATGTCGCTATGCCTTGTCGCGGAACCTTGTTCCGCGACAAAGTCTCGGATTCCGCGACAAAAGTTCAAGTATTTATACCCCCCCCCCACCCCCTCCAGTTTCTTTTCACCTTCCTCCTGTCATTTCAACTTCTTTCAGTTTCTTCATCTCCTTTCCCCCATTTTTCCCTCATCCGAACGAACACCACGTGTTCTTCGCACTCTTGCACGCCATTTCTAAGGGAAACTATGGACCGATTTCATGGACCCCTCCCAATCCTTGGACCCGTGCCTAGACCCGAGCCAAGGAGGAGAGGGTAAACCCTATTTTCACCATGGTCATAGCCCCCCTTCGGACCCCTTAGTTCTTTTATTTATTTTATTTTGTTGTGTTCGTGGTGTGGTGTTGTTAGTGTGCACATCCAACTTCAGATTTTTGGAGGTTTTGAGTGCCCTCGGCTTTGAGCACCATTTTGAAGTTTTTGAGAACTTGTTTTGAAAACTGATTAATGGAGTTAAAACTGTTAATGGATAAGATTTTTGAAGTTTAAAACTGGAAAGAACAAACCGATAAACATTTGGGTATTGTTTTGAATATCTTGATGTTATTAGTTTGATTGATCCTGATGTGATGTGCACAGTGTGGGTGGTGTAATAAAGATGGAAGATCTTTTTGGGCATATTTGTTCTCATGTTAGAAATCTCATGGGAATAAATGTTTGTTTGTTTATGGAAACATAGTACAAACACCCAATAGGAAGCTTCCACTTTTAATAAAAGCAACTTTTAGAAAAAGACAAAAAGAGTTATTTTTGTTTAATGTTTGACTTGAGTTTTGTTCCCAATGGAACACTAGTGTGAGTAAGATAGCAGTATTTTGTCACCTAACTGCTATCCTTTTCAAAAATCCAAAATGGGACCACTCACATCCCACCTTTGTTAAATAAAACAAGTCAACCATTTTTAAAATTAAAAACAGTGTTTGCAAATTTTTGGATGCTAAAACTGTCCAAACAGTCCAAGCTATTCAGAAACAGCAAATCCGTTCCGCCACGTCTCCATTGCACATTCCAATATTCGAGCATTCCATTTCCATCTATCCATCTCATTCCACTTCCAACAAGTGTCTCGGACTTGTTTAATAAACTGAAAACTTTTGGGCCCTACGGCCCATTAAAAAGATTTTAGGCCCAATGGCCAATTTTATTTTATTTTGGGCCCTTTAGCCCAATTAAAACCAAATATTATTTACATGTGCTTTAAATTAAAATTCAAGTCAGAAACTTAATAATCTCACATCTAGAGCAAAGCTCTAAATGTGAGGATGTTGGTTTCTAAACTTGAATGATTTCCGAAACTTATGTAAAAATTGGATTCATCACTTCCTATCTTTTCAGGGACAATCTTCCAAACCCAGACCCTGCACCCGAAGAAATCCATCTGCTGGACTTACCCCTCGAGCTCCTGGGTGAAATCCTCTCTCGTGTAGGAGAGAATGACATCAGTGAAGCCTTCAAAGCACAGCAAACCTGCAAGAAATTCAGGGATGCCGGAAATCTCTCCATCGTCTACAAACGATGCGAGGTCAACACATCCACTATAAAGAGAGGGCGGGAGTACTATCGTTGGGAGAAGCGGAGATTCCTTCGGACATGCGACCAGGCTGGAAACCACAATCTCCAAATCATTCCAGCAATGATGGCATTCGCAGAAGGGAAAGAAGAGCAAGCCTATGAACTGCTACGCCTGGGGATTGAGGACAATCATAAAGCGACAATCTTTGCCTACGGGTTGATGCTCATGAGCAAGGAGGACGCAGGGCAGGTCGAGCAGGGAATCAGGATGATTGACAGGATAGTGACAAGATGGTCAGTCTTCCAAGATACATCCGTCAATGTCCTCGAATGGATGGTTGACCAACCGGACACCCCATTCCTATGGGCTGATCAGGAAGGCAGAGTTTACTGCCCCAGGGATCACGAGGCCATAACAGATCCCAATGATTGGTGTCTGCGGTGTGAGCTATCCAGCTATCTCCACTGGGCTAGTTACATGTTCTGAAGGAAAGGAAGAAGCATGAATCCGAATTTACCCTGCTTTATTTTATTTCCAGTCTAGTAGTAGTAATCTGCAAGGGATTTCCTCCTTTTGTGTGTGCAGGTTCGTATTAACTGCACGAGAATCCCTTGCCTCGGATGTATTTAATTGCTTTCCCTAAAATTGGAACTCAACTTTTGAGACCACTGAACAATTCTTTACTGCTTTCTTTTGAAAAGATGTCTGTACAGTCCGAGATGAATAAGTGACTGTCAGACCAAAAATATGCTGTTGACATACTCAGTATGTCAGCAGTGCCTCTTTACTGCTTTCGATTAAATAACCAGCAAAAATATGCATAAACTTGCTCTAAATTCACATGTTGAATTTAGGCTTGTGATTAAATTTTCAAACTTTTAAATTGGGATAATATAATTGAGAACATGCATGACATGAATTCCTGAGGTTTTGAGCTATAAAAATTTAATGATGCGATCAGCTTATTGGGTAATAAATCTGCATGCTAGAGATTTTGATTGAATAGATTGTTAGAATTAAGTTTTGATTGAATTTGCGAATATTGTATGACATGTATCAACCCAACCTTGTGAGATTTAAGCCATGAGTCATTGTTACTCATTCATTCTCTTTGATGTGTGAATCATTTTGATTAAAGGAAACTAGAACTTGCGATTGGGACCGATTCAAGACCATGCCATATTCCCGAAATCGAGCATATGATCGAGGCACTTAGAAAAACCCAAATTTTTGGCCTTCGTTTGAAATCCAAACCCAAAAATATTTTCCCCTTAGGAATAACCAATCTGAGCCTATAAGCCTAATTTTTCTTTGAAGCCCTTCATATTATTCCTAGCCATACAAAAAGACCAAGAAAATCAAACCCAAGTGTGCAAGGATGAATTCTATCAAGGCATTACAATTTTTGATCATCGATGAAAACTATAAATCGGTATTCTATAAACCGATTCAAAAAAAAAAAAAAAAAAAAAAAAGAGAGAGAAGTTGAATATCATTCAAATTGCAAATGACAAGCAATTAGACATAGTCTAATGTCATGCAATAGAAGAGAAAATCAAAAAGAAAGAAACAATAATGATCATAAATTTTAAATAAAAATGCCAAGTTATGATGGAATTAAATTCTTGCCACTACTTAGCCTAATAATTTCCTTTCCCTACCTAATGTTACAACCGTACGCCCCGTTATAACCCTTAAATATGACCTCGTGATCTCGATTTGAAGAAATGAGCCGGTGGCGAGTTGGTCTGATTGCAAGCTTATGGGATAATTTAATTAAATTTGATTTTGAGCGTTCATGATTAAACCCCAATTGAGAGTGAGTGAATTCTCCGATTCTCTTATAAGTGAGGCCTTTTCTCATTACACATGTTCGTGTCATACCTTAATTCTAATTTTTAATCTTTGCATCTTTCAAACATGATATTCATGAAGGATTGATAATAATGTTTGATTTGTAGGCCTGATATAGTGAGCAAGTATCATTTCATTAAACACTGCAATCAAGGGAATTCAATACTTGTAGTTTTTGATTGTCTCATCCCAATTTAAAAAGGATGTGATTTATGAAGCCACGAAAATGAATTGAATATGTAGAGTCCGCGTTCCTAGGAACATTGACTCTGACTGCTCGGGGACGATCAGTATTAAATGTGAGGATGTTGATAATGGCCAAAAATGACCATTATTTTCAATCCATTTCCGTGTCTTAAACGGGCATTTGATCGCATTCCGGTCTTACATTAAGTAAGAAAGCAGTCGAATTGGACTAATTTATGCATAATTGTAAAAATAATAAGCTGGTGTGAAAAAGACATAAATATGTAATTTTATTACATATTTATGTTAGAAAAATCCAAAAACATGAGAAAAAGAAAAGGAAACAAAAGATGGGAAAAAGATAGAAAAGCCCACAAAAAGAATATTTTCGGCCCATCTGGCCCAATCCAGCAGGCCCAGGAAGACCTTTGTCGCGGAAGCCCTTGGCGCGATGCAGTGTTCCGCGACAAAGGCATACTCCGCGACCAACTGGCCCCAAATGAAGAGGAGACCAGCCAGCCCCTGGCGCGATAACCCTTGTCGCGATGGCATGCTCCGCGACAAAAGGTCCATTCCGCGACCAAGATGCACAAATAGAGACACAAGACCCAGTCGAGAAGCCTTGCCACATGCAGTGTGTTCCGCGACCAACTTGATGTTCCGAGACAAAGCTGTGATGTGTGTGATGTCTTAAGACACAATGGGCTAGAATCAAGGCCCATGGGCTTAGGGTTACACTTCTATAAATATGAGGTGTCTCCCATGAGCTAAGGGTTGGTTGTTTGGAAGTTTGAAATTTAGAAGTTCTTGAAGGCAAGCAGTAGGAGTTCTCTCTTAGGTAGAGTAGTTAGGTTTATTTTTATGTATTATTTAATTTTTGCACTTAGTTTAGTTTAGATTAGTGTTTTACTGTTCACAGTGCTTAGATAGCCATTTTTATACTATGTTTTGTTTTCTAAACTCTTGTTTTAGGGTTTGTAATACCCAAATCATGGGTATTAACAACACCTCTTCAATAATATGGGAAAACATTCATCATTTGTGTCCCAAATCATGAAATGGGTCTCACACCCCATGGATTTATGCTTTCTTTTTCATTTTGGGGTCATTTGACCCCCATTTTGTTATTTTTATGTTTACTGTTGGCTTATTATGGATAATGTTGTGTGGATGTGTGATCAAACCCTAGATTAGGACTCATGCTTTATTTTAATATCCTGCTCAGTCTTGTTATTTTTGTTTAAGCATGTTCTTCCTTATTTTGAATGTTTCTTGTTTATTTCTAGCTTAGAATAGCTTTTTGATCTGAAATAGGGTGAGATCACGCTGTTTGCATGCCACTGTTCATTTCTGCTTTTTCTGACTTTTGTCCTGAACCACCTTGGGCGCCAACCGCCTTCTGGCGCGGAACCACGTTCCGCGACAGAGTGGCAGTTCCGCGACCAAGGTGTTTCAAGACACTTGTCTCTATAATATAAAACCCTTTGTCGCGGAATACCTTGTCGCGGAGCCACGTTCCGCGACAAAACTGTCCATGCATAGCGACAAAGGAGCCAAACTCTTGCATTTTGTCTTCATGGCTTCTTGTCGCGGAATCATCCTGTCCGGAGCCACGTTCCGCGACAAAATCCCATTCCGAGACAGAAAAATTATGCCATGTTTCTTAACCTTTGAACACTTTGTCGCGGAACACCTTGTCGCGGAACCACGTTCCGCGACAAAATCTCCATGCATAGCGACAAAAGTTCAAATGCTTTAGAATTTTATGAAAACACTTTGTCGCGATGTCACCCTTGTCGCGGAGCCACGTTCCGCGACAAAACCTTGCATAGCGACAAAGAGGCGTTATGCTGCCAAAAATTCTAAAAACTTGTCGGGATGTCCATGTCGCAGATCTCGGTCCGCGACAACATTTATGATATAGCGACAAGATTTCTCTCCTTCTATTTAATCTCAAACAAATTTCATTCTCTCTCTATTTTATATTGCAACACTCACATCATAGCCCCACGGGTTACGATGTAACATTCTGGAATTGCAATGTAGGGTGTTATGCTGCCCAAATTTTGATTCTCCATTTGCATCACTTAACTGATTGAACCCTTGACTCATCAATGATTAAAGATTGAGATTAGCAATAATCAAACTTCAATGATCATCATGATTAAAGGACCTTTGTTCAATTGCCATTAAAACATTCTTGTATAAACAAAATCCTGATGGCTTAAACAGATAATCTGGACTGTAATTAATTACGGTATGAAGGATTATTTAAGACCATCAATTGTGGGCCCAACCCACAACCTTGCATGAGAAACCAATGTCTCTCATACAATGGATCTTCTTTTGCTTCTTATTTATTTTGTCTTTGTGTATTGTGTGGAACCATTAGTAAAGAATACATCAGAATAATGTTGGCGGGTACTCCCTCATGGATAACTAGCTCGTATTCTGGGTATTAGTTACTAATCGTTATTTTGCATGGTCTGAATGGCTGTCAGTGGAAGCCTTGGCGGTTCGCCCATCCGGGGTTATAATAGCTGCTCGGCTGACTCCCATCCAGATACAGTTTTATTTTTGTCATCTTAATTTCCAAACCTGAATCCCAATCCGTACTGGAAGTCAGTTGGCATCAGTCAATGCCAACTGCTGATCATTATAGAAGGGAAGCATGTAGGTTTTTATCCGAATTCACAAACAGTGGAGGCCCAACTGGTGTTGACACCACCATTATAGGGTCTAAGCTGTCTAAATTCGCTCCATCCGAGTGATTGGGAAATTGGACAGTAGATGTTTACAGTCCACCTGATTATTCTGCCATTACTTTGGTACCTTGACCACTCCATTCTGTGTTTCATCTTCTGTCTAGACCCGCTTCTATATTTTGGGTCAATTAATTTTACACTTCCATATACCCTTATGCATGATAATATTATGTACTGTTGTGGTCTGTAAGTATTTTGGGATCCTTCCCTTGGACAATAGAAGTCTAGATCTTTAACAGATATTGCTTTATAAACTTCCAACAACAACCTCTTTATAAAATCCGGATCTGAGTAAGGGATAAATTCTTCAGTTATGACTAATTCATATTCTATCAAGGGTTATATTTTGGGAATTAAGAAGCAGATTCAGCGATTAGGTCTCGTTTAGACTGAAAGGGTCTGTGTTTTAACTGAGAGTCTAGTACCTGACAGGGAATGATTTTCAAATCCATTATTTTCCAAAATTGCTGGTTGATGGAAATGTAGGATTAGGTGCTACGCCGAGATGGGGTCCACTTGGATTCAAATACAGTGTAGTACATAATCTTAGAGGAACATCATTCAGGCCTTGGTTATTTTCCAAGATAGGGTTGAGTTTTCTTTCAACTGCTATCTTCTTCTGCCAAAGCCTACTTTTGAGTCCTGAGTGAGTGCATCCGGAACGAACTAATTTATTAGTTCGTTTCATTAGTTTGTATCTCATAATCACCCGGAAGGAAGTGAACACACTAGTGGTTCACTGAGAGCCGGGAATTCTTGATCCATACTCCTTCATTTTGACGGGGAGCTGTCTTTTACTACCAGGGTCAGATTTTCAAAACCTCCGAGTGATAGGATTTTAAATGCTTTCTTTGCCGCTTTCTTTTAACCGCTTTCATTAGAGGTCACTCGGTTGTATTGAGAGTTGTGTAACTGCTACTAGGATTGACAGTTAAGGGATAGTTTAGGGCTTGATTCAAATCTTTGGGTGTGACATGGAAGAATGATAGTGGTACTTGGCATTTCAATAAATGATGTGTCAGGTGATGCTTATCCACCACAGATGAAGTAACATACCCAGGCCAGGGCATTTACGAATCAGTGGTATCTTAGAATTTGCGGTCTTAGGAACATGTAAACTCATATTGCAAGTACCTGTCTGTTAAAGGGAAAGCCTTATTGAGAGCATGAGAATTAGCTATCTGAAAGAATTATCCCAAACAAAGATCTGCGTATAAAAATGGAAGTTTAATATTGCTGTATCTTGCTCTTGTCCAATTTTCATTCTTTTCTTCCTGTCCTTTCTGTCCACATTGTGACTCAACTTCACGGTTGGCACAATGCTCCTTTTCCCTGCTTTCGTAGATAATGTTTACTGCATTCTTAGAATAATCCTTATCCGCTTTCTAGAATAGATTTATTTGCTTTGTAGATTAATTTAATTGCTTTCTAGATCTAATTTACATTCATGTCAGTAGTTATTAATTACCTTTCAAACCTATTGAGCAATACGAATGGAAAATCTAGTAAAACGACGTGGGACCTGCTTCTATCGCACATCCTCCAGTGAACGATCCGGTCTTACTATAAATTACTGCAATTTTTGACACCGTGCGCTTTCGGGCCACAGTTTCTTAAACACGAGCAATAAAAATATGACTACTTATAAATATATCCCTAATCACAACTCCGCCATCATAAATTGATTTCATTAAATAAAATCTAAACCAGGACCATGATTTTTCGGAGAATACTCATGTAGTGGGAACTTGTCAAAAAGTTTCATGGCAGGAACTCTCATGGCAAGAATGGATGAGAAGTATCATGGCATACTTGCCGGGGATCCTCAGTGTGACAGGCTGAAGGTCAACCTATCCCGGCTATGCCATGAGATTTGTCAACATTTCATGACAGGGAGGACCACAGCGCCATTTGAAATTAAAGCACCACACTTGAGTAATAAAAAGACTAATAATCTTGATGTATCCCTAAACCCTTTCCCGTGAATCATAACTCTTTTCATTTAATAAATCTAACCTGGTATTATTCTAGAAAATGCTCGTGGGACGGAAATTGTCAAAAGTTTCAGCCCTTCCCTAATTTCACTCAATCGTTGCCTGGTCCTCTCTAGAATTCCATTTACGTTAAATTTAGTGTATAGCCGAGTAGTACATTTATTCGATTGTGCGGTATCCTCTTCAAAACTGACCCTTCACTCCTTGCCTCCTTGCAGCGAATGGTTTGCTTCTTCTTCTCTGTATTAATTGCTCATTTCATTTTGTGTGTGTGTGTTTGTTTTCAATTAGACTGATTGGTGGCTTCAATTGCTATATATGTTTTCATGACTTTTGAACCTTTTTGTTTATGTTATTCTCAAGGAAGTTTGTTTATCTGCCCCTTCACTCTGTCTTTCACAAAATAACTTTGTGAAAATTTCACTCGGCAGCCATCCTGTTTGAGTGTTTAGCATTTTGTGGCTGTAGTAGTAACTGATGATGAGGCAGCTTGGAGCAATTGCCTCATCTTCTTGTGTGCTCCAATAATATGGTTTCTCTGCTGCCTTCAGCTTCAGTGGCTTTTTATGGGGGGTCGTTCTCCCAGATTTTCTTTCATGAGTCAATTCCATTTTAAATTCACTTTGTATATAGGTTCTATCTTTTCTGGTTTCTTTGATTTGTGTATAGTTTATTGCCCAAATTTATTCAATTCCTCGATGTGACTTTCTGATGATAATGTTCATATTGTTCATGTCATTTTTGCTCTTTTTTTTGTCTTTGGCAACAACTCTGGTGTTAACTTCACATATGTTTTCAGCATTCCCTTTGCAAGCAATTCTTTGCATCTGCCACCAAATTAGATTATTTGGCTCTAAGATTGGGTTTCATTTTGGTTTCAGGTTATTTGTAGGTATGTCGTTTTACTAATTAATTTGGAACAGAGCTTCGTTGCAATTTCTCCATGGTTTAATCATGTTCTTGAATGAACTGATATTCAAAATAATTTGGCCTCAGGTTTCCTTCCGGAGAAAGTTCCAATCCTATGTCATTTTTGCCGACAGATTTCTTGTCTTGTATCATAATTTTTTCAGTTATATCAGAGAGGATTAGGAAGCAATTTAATATTTAGTTTTGCTAATCATGTACTCATGTGTTAGATCATGTGGGCCTTTTTACAATACAATTATTTTGCATAAATGCCCACATGTGAATCAACACTTTGTTTTGCGGTTGATTTATTCAAAATAGAAAGAAATCATGGTGCTACCAATCATAATACCTTCAATCCTCCAGAGGTGCAAGCGATCAGGCTGTTTTCCTGTTAGTCAGGTTCCAGCAACTCGTCTTCATGGTATCACCTATTTCTTTTTGCCTCAAACCATCAATATTCTGCTTCACTCATTCCTGGTGATTGACAAAACTCCTCTGTTGATTTTATTTTCTTACAGATTTTTTCTTAAGTCAATTATTTCTGTGATGCTCACACTTGGTTTCAACAGGGGAGGCAGTGAGGTGTTTAACATGCAAGGGTTTGTGAACTAATCCTGCTACATGTGAACGAGGTGTTGGTCCTTTTATTTAGAGGAATTGATAGGTAAAATAGTCTTTCAATAAAGATTAACTACTTTGATTTGGGAAAGGTTGTTTTGTTTTTATGTGTTAATTTAATTTCTCCTATAACTCTGTCAAGTCTCGAAGCATAGTTTTAATTGCATTGTGGAATGTTTCTCCATTTTTCCAATTAATTATGATGAAAATTGTTTCGTATTTGAACTTCTTCACAGTAAGTTCAGTTTTTGTTTTCGTTGGATCATACTAATTTGTCCGTTTATGCTTCCTTGAAATTGCATCGTCTTAAATTAAGCTTGCCTGGTATACTGGTGCATATTTGCTTTCGAAATTGGAGACAGGATTGGAACACTCTGTTATTTCTTTCGAGTGGCCTAGCAGTACAACAACGGGTCAAACCTAGCCATATGATAAGGTTAAATCGATGTTGGGTCATGTTAAGGGAGTGAAGGATAATCATGTGGATGACAAAATGGTGGGGTTTTGGGACGCGGCCAAATGAAGAACTGCAGGAAGGTGCTTTAAGCTATATTATTTCACCACAGATGAATAAGTTTCCAAGGACTTTGATCTATAGTGCGACATGCAAAATTAGATTGAGCTTATATTACTATTATGTACATTAGGATGTGATATAAGTTCTTGGGGGCAATAACCAAGTTCAATTTCACTAGATATTTCATGATGATGATTGATGGATGCGTTTCAGTACTCAACGAAACAGTTCAGTTGAATAACTGTTCAACTTGTTTTAACTCAAAACTTGTTCTAACATAAATTACAGGTTTTCAATAGCCTATGGACACCACTTCCGCTCCTATAGGGAAAATAATTTAATGCAATGCAATTCAATTAGAATATTTTCTCATTAGCGCGCGCAGCGTAGCGCGCGCCACCGAGAACTCTAGTATATATATATATATATACTAGAAATCTTACGGGCACGCACTACCGAGAACTCTAGTATATATATATACTAGAAATCTTACGGACACGCACTACGCTGCGCGCGCTGAAACTTTTGACAAATTTCATTAACACGAGTATTTTATAAAAATATATTAGGATTGAATTTATTAAATGAAGGAGTTATGATTTATGGAATGGGTTTAGGGATATATCAAGATTGTTACTTTTTATTACTCATGCGAGGGGCTTTAATTTCAAATGGCGCTGTGATCCTCTCTGTCATGAAACTTCTGACAAATCTCATGATACAACCGGGATAAATTGACCTTCAGCCTGTCACACTGAGGGTCCCCGGCATATGTGCCATGATACTTCTCATGATTTCATGTCATGAGATTCCCTGCCATGAAACTTTCGGCAGATTCCCACTACATGAGTATTTTCCGAAAAATCATGTTTTTATTTACTCGTGTTAAGAAACTGTGCCCCCGAAAGCGCACGGAGTCAAAAATTGCAGTATTTATAGTAAGTACCGGATCGTTCACTGGAGGATGTGCGATGGAAGCAGGGCCCACGTCATTTACTAAGATTTTCCACTCGGTTACTCGATTCGAGTTTGTGTTTTGACTAACAACTACTTGACATAATTTAAACTAAGCTATGAAAGCAATCAAAAGAAAGCAGATAAAATTATTCTAGAAAGCGAATTAAATTTAATCTAAGAAAGCAATAAAATTATTCTAGGAAAGCGGTTAAAAATTATCTAAGAAAGCAGATTTAAATTGTGACAGAATGGACAGGAAGAAAAGAATAAAGATTGGACAAGATTCAGATGAAACATAATTAAACTTCCATTTTAATACACAGATCTTTGTTTTGGATAATCCATCAGTTAGCTAACTCTCATGCTCTCTACACCATGTTCCCTTTAACAGACAGGTACTTACAGTAAGAGTTTACATGCTCTTAAGATAACAAAATCTAAGATACCACAGATATACAACTGCCCCTGCGCAGAGGTATGTCATTTATCTGCGGTGGACAAGCAACACCCGACAAATCATTTATTGAAATGCCAAGTACTGTTACCCTTCTCCCATGTCACACCCAAAGATTCTAATCAAACCCTGAACTATCCCTTAACTATCAGTCCTAGTAGCAGGTACGTAACTCTCAATACAACCGAGTGACCTCTAAAGAAAGCAGTTAAAAGAAAGCGATAAAGAAAGCATTTAAAATCCTATCACTCGGAGGTTTTTGAAAGTCTGACCCTGGTAGTAATAGAAAGCCCCCAGTCAGGATGACCGGGTGTGGATCAAGAATTCCCTAATCTCGGTGAACCGCTCGCAGTGTTCACTTCCCGTCGGGTGGTTATGAGATACAAACTAATGAAACGAACTAATAAATTAGTTCGTTCCGGATGCACTCACTCAGGACTCAAAAATAGGCTTTGGCAGAAGAGGATAGCAGTTGAAAGAATACTCAACCCTACCTTAGAAAATAACCAAGGCCCGAATGTTGTTCCTCTAGTATTATCTGTCACACCTTATCGGAATCCAAGTGGAATCTGACCCAGTGCAATAGTTAATACAAGATTTCCAACAAACAGCAATTTTGGAAAATAATAAATCTGAAAATCATTCCCTATCAGGTACTAGACTCTCAATTGAAACACAGATCCTTTCAGTCTAGGTGAGACCTAATCGTTGAATCTGCTTCTAATTTCCCAAAATCAACCCCCAGTCGGATATGAATTAGTCATAACTGTCAAATTTATCCCTTACTCAGATCCGGATTTTATAAAGGAATTTTTGTTGGAAATTTATTGTGAGACATCTGATTAAAATCAAGACTTCTATGTCCAAGGGAAGGATCCCAAAATAATATTGACCACAATATCTACATAATAATATCATGCATAAATTTATAGAGAAGTGTAAAATTAAATAGCCCAAAATATAAGGTGGGTTAGACAGAAGTTGACACACAGAGATGAAATAGCCGGAGATGAGAAGAATTTATTTGGCTAAAAAGATGACTGAAATAACTGGGGTTATCCGGACTGCAAACATCTGCTATCCAGGTCCCAACTATTCCAGGTGGAGCGGTTTTAGACAGCAGATAATCTTAAATGACAGTGGTCGCTATCATTCAGATCCTTACTATCTGTGAATCGGAGAAAAACCTACATGTTCCTACGCTGTCTTAATTACTAGACAACATTGACCTATGTCGTCTAGTGTTGGCACAGTTTGAGATTCGGGTTTGAAATTAAGATAAAGAAAAAGAAACTGTATCCGGATAGGGGTCAGCTGAGCAGCTATTGTAATCCCGGATGGACGAACCGCCAAGGCTTCCACCGACCACTATTCGGACCATGCAAAATAACATCTGATAATTAATATACAGACCACGAGCTAGTTATCCGTGTGGGAATACCCGCCAACATTAATCTGATATATTTCTTATTAGCTGTTTCACACATTACGGGAAGAGACAAAATAAATAAAAGAAAAATATTTTTGGGTCATCTTGCATGAGAGACATTGGTTTCTCATGCAAGGTATGGAATTAAATCCATAATTATTCTTCATGTCTAAATAATCACTCATTCCATAATTAATTAATTACAGTCCGGATTATATACTTAGATCATTAGAGTTTAATCATTTGTAGAAAAATCTTTTAATGGAAAATTGAACAAAATTCTTTATATCAAATTAATCATGGGTTGAGATCATTGGATTTCAACCTCAAAATATTAATATAAAGGTTCAATTAATTAATGGGGTGAGATGAAGAATAAAAATTTGGCAAGAAGGTGCCACTTTGTCGCGGAATAGAATTTGTGTCGCGGACCATGGGTCCGCGACAAGGGTTTCGCGACAAAGGGGTGGGAAATAAGAGGAATTGATATTTTGAAAATTAGGGTTCGTTTTGTCGCTAAGCAAAAATTTTGTCGCGGAACATGGTTCCGCGACAAGGAGGTATAGCGACAAAGGTTTGAAAATTGGTAAGGACATAATTCCTGGTCGCGGAACAAAGATTTTGTCGCGGTCCGTGGTTCCGCGACAGAGTCCTCCCGGAATAAAATTACAAGAATTTGGGTCCTTGGTCGCTAATCAAGGATTTTGTCGCGGAACGTGGTTCCGCGACAAGAGTTGTTTCGCGACCAACGGTTTCAAAAATAATGGCAATGCATAATTTTCTGTCTCGGAATAAGATTTTGTCGCGGAGCATGGTTCCGCGACAAAGGTTCCGCGACAAAAGCCATGCAGACAAAATGCAAGAATTTGGTCCTTTGTCGCTAAACAGGGGTGTGTCGCGGACCGTGGGTCCGCGACAAAGTGTATGGCGACAAAGGGTTTTAAAAAATTTTTATAAAAATTTTGGCAGCATAACGCCTAATATTGCATTACATGGGTGTGCGTTGTGATCCGTGGGATCTCAACGGGAAAAATTACGTTGCAACCCGTGGGGTTGCAACGTGATGCAATACAATATAGGAAATGCAATTTTTAAATAATATGCACAAACACTTAAATACTATCCCTCTTTGGATCCAATGCACTAGAAATGGAAAATAAAAAGTAACAATACTACCTAATACTAAAAAGAACAAGAGCAGTATAATAAAACTAAAAGAAATGGCTAAAACTAGTACAAGAAGCAAAAATACAAACTAACTATGCTAACACTAAAAATAAAGATAAAAATAAAATAAAATAAAACCTACATTAAATCTATCAAGGGTAAATATCAAGTGTTTATGCATTTTATTAAAATAAGGAAAGCAATAAAACCTAACTACAATACCAAAACATGGTTCAAAATACACCCATTAATTAAGTGTTTGAAACCCACAAACTACAAAATATAAAACTGGAAAAATAAAAGTGAACACTAGCTACACTAATTTATTACAAAGCATAAATTAACACTAAACTAGAGTCTATCTCTACATTGCATAAAATTAAACTATCTACCTATACAAATTTTTGGAGAGCACAGTGGTGCCTCCAAGAACAGTAAAACTAAACTAAGTGTAGCTAGGTTACTGTTCAAGGGGGGTGGGAGGATATATTTATAGATGAGGGTTAAGCCCTAGGCCCATTCAAGGCCCACCTGGTCGCTAAACAACTGCTTTGTCGCGGAACAAATTGCATAGGGACAAAACAATTTTTAGCTCCAAGATGGCGCGCAGGAGGGGCCGGGAGCTCGAGGTCCAGGGGGAAGAGACAAAGATCTTGTGTCTGCGGGGACTTCAAGTCCTGGGACCTTCTAACCGATTGAGCATGTGGGAAATTAAATGGGGGAGTGGTCACGTGACTCTGTCTGTCTTTGTCGCGGTCGCGTTCCACTTTGTCGCGGAACATTGTTCCGCGACAAATTTGTGTCGTGATATTTCTCTCACAGTCGCGGAGCATTTTTTTGGTCGCGGAGCACTTGGTCGCGATGCAACCTTCCGCGACAAAAGTTTTAATTTTTGCTTTCTCTCTCTTTCTTTTCTCTCTTTCCTCATTCTTCTTTTCTCTCGACAGCTTTCTTTCTCAATTTCGTCTGTTCTCTCATTTTTTTCTTCTTTTCTCCATTTTCTTCTTCTTCCTCATCCTCCATTTTTATTTCTTCATTCCAGTTTCTGTTCTTGCTCCATTTTTTCAAATTTCTTTTCTTCTTCCTTCCTCTTTCTTCCTCTTCTTTCCCGATTTTCTGTTTCCAGTTCTCTCATTTTTTTTTTTTTTTCGTTTCCTGTTTTCCTTTTTCTTCTTTTTCTCCTCCTTTTCTTCGATTGAGATTGGGGTTTTCTTGAAATTGGAAGCAGATCTGTAATAGGGCGAGGGAGATGGGAACTGGTGGGTGGAGGTTGGAGACGGCTCGTCTGAGATGGTGGTAGGGGCTGGAAATGGTTGCTGCTAGTTGTGGTTGAAATGGGATGGAGGCGGCGGCGGAGATGGGACCTTGTCGGAGCTCCGGAGAGGGCTGAGGCGGCTGGAGATGGGTTTGATTTTAATTTTTGGGGGTTTTGTTGGTTGTGGTGGTGGCGGGATGGTGGTTCGGAATTGGAAATGGTGGCCGGAATCTGGAAATGGATGGAGGATTGGGGTTGCGGTTGTGGAGGAGATGAGGATTTGGATGGAGTTGGCCGTCGGAAGGGTGGTGCTGCGGCGGCGGCTTGGTGGCAGGTTGGGGAGGTTGAAGTGGAGATGGTAAAAGTGGTGCTGTGAGGTGGTGGCCGGGCTGTTGGCCGGATGCGGCGGCGGCCGGTGGCTGGCGGCGCCGGAGGGATGAAAGGGGTTAGGGTTAGGGTTAGGTTAGGGTTGGGCTTGGGGTTGGTTTCAGTGGGCTTTGGATAATTGGGCCAAGGGTGTTGGGCCTAGATGAAAGGTTGGAGTGGGTTTGGAGTTGGTATTGGACTGGGGTGGTTTTGGGCCTGCTGGACTGGAGTTTACATTGGAATGGACTAATAAATCACTTGGACTTATTTATCAAATCACCTACAATTAATTGAAATTAAAAGTGATTAGTGGACCAATTATTGTTTAAATCATAACAGAAAACAGAATTAAAAACAAACATAAAAATCATAAATATAACATCTACAAATGAAATAATAAAATATGTGTATATTTATTCCACTTGACTATTTGGTATGCGTTCCATCTAATAAACCCGTGTTCTACCGAATAGACAACACCGAACCCAAATTAATCAAGTGGAGGATTTTTTAATAATTTTATCATGTTTTTGGATTTTTTAATAAGAATTTAATAAAAATAACAATATTTTTGTATTTTTCAACACCAGTTTATTATTTATACAAACTTGCATATATCTGTCAAATTCAACTGCTTTCTTATTTAAATAAGACCGGAATGCGATCAAATGTCCGTATTAGACACGGAAATAGATTGAAAATAATGGTCAATTTTGGCCATTATCACGCGCCAATAAAGGGGAAAAAAGTGTTAAATTTTGTCATGGTGTGATAAATAATATGTCGAAATGCAATTTCAATCCCTGTCTAAAGTTCATCGACAAATGAATTAGAGTGTTTTGGAAAAAGTAACTGACTGAATTAAAGTATTCTTTGTTCAAAAATGTTTGAGCAAACAATTCAGGGACAAGAGAAAGTGCATCGTGACCAAAAGAGTTAAAAAATAATTCAGTCTTTAAACAATTACTATATTGGAGAAAAGCGTAAGCACGCATATAGGACTTTAAGTAAAGCTCTTTTTCTTTTTCAGTTATTTGATTTGAGTACCTTCCAGCCAGGTAGCCTCGCTTGTTCAACAGCTGCTTGGAGATCACAATTACATGAGGACAACCAAACCTTGTCATGGTTTTCATCTTCATATTGGTAGAATAGAAGGCCATCCACATGCATAAGCTTTCAAAATGCACAAAAATAAATATATTAATAATATGACAGGGTAGCAGAGGGAGAATAAAGTCTATGAGGATTTGAGGAAGTTTGTTGCCATCAATTTCATCCCCTACTCTCTGGACAATTGTTGTTATAAAATCTGTCACTCTTTGTACCTGAGAAAAATAAATAGCAGCAAAAGGAGTCATCCAAACAGACCAAGCAGTATCCACAATTTATTTTTGGGCAAAAGTAAGTACTACAGGAAAATGCAATTCCAGAAATCAAATCTATATAATTAGAACATAAATCTATACTACAACATTCTCAATTATTGTGCTTGTAGAGTAAAGGGAAAAGTTGGAAACAAACCGCATAAGAGCAATTATGGTGGACAAGGAATGGCTAAACATGCACTCTCGAAGTGTTTCAATAAATGTGTTTTGGCCTACATATCAACAAGTCATAACTTAAGCAATAAAAATATACCAGGGAACAAATAATGTGACCATTCATAATATTTAGCACAATGTAAAGGCGCAAAACAATAGGGAAAAATCGATATCATTGAGGAGAAAGGAAAATGAAATTGTACAGGAAGGACATCCAACTACCAGAAAGGCAGAAACTGCTGCCCCCAGCGCTTCTCAACTTCAGGTGCAAAGGCTATAGAAGAGCGCTTCTCAATTTTTTAAAATATTTTTTGGCTATAGAAGAGCGCTTCAAAGAAAGGACTGATCAAAGTAGCCTCGTCAGCCTAAAAATAGAATAAGTGATTATTTTAAAGAAATATGCGAAAACAACATGCTATAATGAATCCACCAAATTGTTCCAACGTATACACTGATTATTTTGCAAGTTGTTGAAAAGTGTTCTTACTTGAAGCTGATGCCCGGTACCAACGTCAGGCTCCTCCTGTCAAGAGATAATTAAAAACAATTGAAGCAATTTAATTATTATGCATAAATCTGAAAATCAAGATCCTCATGAATCCCTGAACTCATAAATAAATAATAAAAGCATTTTATTTGAATACCCGAGCTCCTAACATTCCTTCTGAATAATAGCCATCAAAATAGTCATCTAGGAGACCTGTGAAAATCAAGTAATTTGCTTAGATTCTTTTTAATTCAACATCGAAGCACACATTTTATGAAGCATGTAGCACGTCTGATACTCATATAAGTTTGAGTTAAAGGAATGTACAATATAATCCAAGAGTGAATTCACCCACCCAAACGCACTTTCCTCTATAAATGTAACATATAAAATGATTTTTTATAAAGTATATAATGAATAACCTTACCAATTTGTGCTTTGCAGTTTCGTGCACGGATTCGGACCCTAGGACTGCTGATTCTTTTCCGCCAATTCATAGTTTTTATGTTAAGATCCAATGTCTTCCTTAAGTAATTGTTGGTAGTAGTGTTGAACTGAAAGTACTTTAGCACCAACAAAAGCCTGGCAGAGCTGTAAATTCACGTAAAAAAAAAAGAGAATAAAATTCACGTAAAAAAAAGAGAAAATAAAATATGTAGGATACAATGAAAGAGATTGATAATGGCCAGAAATGACCATTATTTTCAATCCATTTCCGTGTCTAAAACGGGCATTTGATCGCATTCCGATCTTATATTAAATAAGAAAGTAGTTGAATTGGACTGATTTATGCATAATTGTAAAAATAATAAGCTGGTATGAAAAATGCATAAATATGTGATCCTATTACATATTTATGTTAGAAAAATCCAAAAACATGAGAAAAAGAAAAGAAAAGAAAAAGGAATGAAAAAAAGATGGGCAAAATAATAAAACAAGCCCACAAAATACAAAAAGATGGGGAAAAGAAAGAAAAGTCCACAAATTGCAGTTTTGGCCCATCTGGCCCAACTTGGCGATGTCCAGGGATACCCTGTCGCTAGACACTCCTGTCGCGGAACATGGCCTAGCGACAGGGGGGGAGGTTAGCGCCACAACAGTGAACTGCAGAGGAAGCCAGTCCAGAAGGACTGTGTCGCTAGGCCCCTGTCGCGGAACATGGCCTAGCGACACGGATGATTGGCGCCACCAGCATCAAAGTGAAGAAGAAACTGTCCCTAGATCCCTGTCGCTAGCCCCGTGGCGCGATCCATGGTCTCGCGACAGGAGTATGGCTAGCGACACAAATTGAGGACCAGTCGTGAAGCTTTGCAGCATAATGCCTCAGTTCGCGCCACATCGCGTGATCCGCGACATGGCTGAGATGTGTGTGATGTCTTGCGACACGGGCCTCAGATCAAGGCCCATGGGCCTAGGGTTTCACTTCTATAAATATGTGGTGATCCCTGTGTGCTAGACAGTTCAGTTGAGTTAGACATTTTTTATTCTCTTGAAGACAGCTCGGAGGATTCTCTCTAGGTAGTTTAGTTTTGTTTTCATGTATTATTTAATTTCTGCCCTAGTTTAGTCTAGCTTAGCTTAAATTTCAGTGTTTGTTTTCTGTTTTTCAGCTAGGTAGCCAGTTTCATATCATGTTTTATGTTCTAAACTTCATTTTGAGGGTTTTAAAATACCCCAAATCATGGGTATTATCAAACCCATCTTATTAAATGGGAAGTTAATCTGGAAATGAGTCCCAAAAACATGAAAATGGGTGTTATTAACCCATTGATTTTTATTGCTTTCATTTTATGTGGGTCATTTGACCTCTATTGCTCCTACTATTGCTTACTGCTTCTTTATTTTTCGATGATGGTGCATGTTTATGCGTGGTTGAACCCTAGATTAGGTTTTGCTTTATTTTAAATACTGTTGTAGGTAGATTTATTTCTGCTTCAGCATGTTCTTGCAATTTTCAAATTCTGTTTGGTTATTTTAGCTTAGAATAGCTTTTTAATCTGAAATAGGGTGAGATCACGTTGTTTGCATGCCACTGTTCACTTTTGCTTTTACTGACTCGTGGCCTGAACCATCCATGTCGCTAACCTCTTCCTGTCGCAAGACCACGTCTAGCGACAGGAAGGTTGTTCCACGACATGGGCGTCTAGGGACACTTGCCTTAATATTCTGAAATCCTCAGTCGCGAGGCATTCCTGTCGCGGACCCACGGTCCGCGACACAACACTTGCTCAGCGACTGAGGACCAAACTCTTGCTGTTTTTCTTTGCATGGCTCCTATCGCGGAACACCCCTGTCGCGGACCCACGGTCCGCAACACACTCTTTATTCCTAGACAGGAAATTATGCCTTGTATATAATTTTGAAAACCCAGTCGCTAGACATCCTGTCGCGGAGCCACGCCACGCGACACAGTTCCAGACTAGCGACTGGGAACCAAAATACTTAGAGATTTTACAGAAAACCCTGTGTCGCTAGACATCCTGTCGCGGAGCCACGCCTCGCGACACAACCCCTGCTTAGCGACACAAGGTGAAACTCTGCCAAAATTTTGATTCTCCATTTCCCATCACTTAATTAATTGAACCCTCTAGTCAGTAATGATTAATGATTATAATTAGCAATGGTTAAATCACTAATTGTTATGATTAAAGGATCTTTGTTCAATTGTCATTAAAACATTTTTCTATAAACAAAACCATGATGTCTTCAACAGATAATCCGGACTGTAATTAATTATGGTGGGAGGGATTATTTAAGCCATCAATTATGGATTGATTCCATAACCTTGCATGAGAAACCAATGTCTCTCATACAAGTTTTTCTCTTTATTTTATTTTATTTTATTTTATTTTATTTTGTCTTTTGCGTATTGTGTGTAACAATTAGTAAAGAATACATCAGACTAATGTTGGCGGGGATTCCCTCACGGATAACTAGCTCGTATTCTGGGTATTAGTTACTAAGTGTTATTTTGCATGGTCTGGATGGCAGTCAGTGGAAGCCTTGGCGGTTCGTCCATCCGGGATTATAATAGCTGCCCAGCTGACTCCTATCCAGATACAGTTTTATTTTCCTTATCTTAATTTCCAAACCCAAATTCCAATCTGTAGTATAAATCTGCTAATGTCTGTCAACATTAGCTGATAAGTACTGCAGAAAGGAAGCATGTAGGTTTTTATCTGAATTCACAGACAGTAGGGGCCCAACTGGTAGCGACACTGCCATTTTAGGGTTTCACCTGTCTAAATTCGCTTCACCTGAGTAATTGGGAAATTGGACAGTAGATGTTTACAGTCCACCCGATTATGCTGCCATTTCTTTGGTCCTTTGATCACTTCATATTTGTGTTTCACCTTCTGTCTAGACCCGCCAGTATATTTTGGGTCAATTCATTATACACTTTATTATATCCGTATGTATGCTACTATTATGTAATTAATGTGGTCTATAATATTTTGGGATCCTTCCCTTGGACAATAGAAGTCTAGATTTTAAACAGATATCGTATATTAAATTTCCGATAAAAAATTCCTTTATAAAAACCGGATCTGAGTAAGGGATAAATTCTTCGGTTATGACTAGTTCACATTCTGTCAAGGGCTGATTTTGGGAAATTAGAAGCGGAGTCAGCGATTAGGTCTCATCTAGATTGAAAGGATCTGTGTTTAATTGAGAGTCTAGTACCTGTTTGGGAATGGTTTTCAAACTCATTATTTTCCAAAATTGTTGTTTGTTGGGAATCCGAGATTAATTATTACACCGAGATGGGGTCCACTTGGATTCAAATACAGTGTAGTAAATAATCTTAGAGGAACAACACCCAGGCCTTGGTTATTTTCTAAGATAGGGTTGAGTATTCTTTCAACTGTTATCCTCTTTTGCCAAAGTCTATTTTTGAGTCCTGAGTGAGTGCATCCGGAACGAACTAATTTATTAGTCCATTTCATTAGTTTGTATCTCATAACCACCCGGAAGGAAGTGAACACATGAAGCGGTTCACCGAGGGCCGGGAATTCTTGATCCATACTCCTTCATTCTGATGGGGAGCTGTCTTTTACTACCAGGGTCAGACCTTCAAAACCTCCGAGTGATAGGATTTTAAATGCTTTCTTTATCGCTTTTTTTTAATGCTTTCATTACAGGTCACTCGGTTGTATTGAGAGTTGTGTAACTGCTACTAGGATTGATAGTTAAGGGATAGTTCAGGCTTGATTAGAATCTTTGGGTGTGACATGGGAGAATGATAGTAGTACTTGGCATTTCAATAAATGATCTGTCAGGTGTTGCTTATCCACCACAGATGAAATAACATACCCTGGCCGGGGCAGTTACAAGTCGGTGGTATCTTAGAATTTGCGGTCTTAAGAACATGTAAACTCATGCTGTAAGTACCTGTCTGTTAAAGGGAACGCAGTACTGAGAGCATGAGAATTAGCTATCTGACAGGATCATCCCAAGCAAAGATCTGTGTATAAAAATGGAAGTTTAATCATGCATTATCTAAATCTTGTCCAATTTTTATTCTTTTCTTCATGTCCCTTCTGTCCACACTGTGAATCAGCTTCATAGCTAGCATAGTGTAAAATTTCATTGCTTTTACAGATAGTATGTATCGCATTCTTAGAATAATTTTACCCATTTTCTAGAATAGAATTTATATGTTTTGTAGAATAGATTTAAACACGTTGATAATTTAGTTTAAATTCAGTCAGTAGATGATTAATCACTTTTCAAACCAATTGGAGCAATACGAATAGAAAATCTAGTAAAACGACGTGGGCCCTGCTTCTATCACACATCCTCCAGTGAACGATCCGGTCTTACTATAAATTACTGCAATTTTTGACACCGTGCGCTTTCGGGCCACAGTTTCTTAACACGAGTAATAAAAACGTGACAACCTATAAATATATCCCTAATCCCAACTCTGCCTTCATAAATTGGTTTCATTAAATAAAATTGAACACCATGATTGTGATTTTTTTCGGAAAATACTCATGTAGTGGGAACTTGTCAAAAGTTTCATGGCAAGGATCTTCAAGGCACGAAACTGTCAAAAGTTTCATGCCGGGGAGGTCCATAACGCCGTTTGAACCCGAAATTTCCCCTCATGAGTAATAAAAAGTGAATTATATCCTTAAACCCCTTTCCCATGAATCATAACTCTTTTATTTTAATAAATTTAACCTGGGATATTTTAGAAAATACTCATGTGATGAAATTGTCAAAAGTTTCAGAGATTTAATCTGGTAATGCCAGGAATACCTCTCCCCTCAGTCACACATAGGAACCCCTCCTCGTACAAGACACTGAAATTCCTTGAAAAAAGGTTGAGATTGTTCATCAATAGAAAGGCTAGTTGTCCCTGTGTCCAAGGCTTGACCCCGGTCCATCAGTTGGAATGATGTCTTGATCAGAATCAGTTTCCAATCTATCCATATCATAAAACTCTCCATCAGAATCATCCTTAGATGCTCCGGAGCTCCGTTCAAATTAGGCATCTTTTTAACACGGGAACTCATCAAATTCTACACAGTAAATTTGAATCAAGTTTGGGGAAGATATATTATGTGCTACTCCATCATGAAAATATTGAATAGTAATAAACTTAATAGCCATATATTGCATGATAGGAGGACATACAATTGAGCATCAGAAATTAAAATGTAGAATAACACTCTTTTAATGATGGAAAAGTGGGCATCTAACATGGGAAAAATGTTAAAATTTTCAGTCATATACATGAATTAAATAAGGTGTTTATGAGATCAAAAATAAATAATCAAGCTTAGTTTTAACTAAAATGAGACTGATGTTTGTGCATTCAATTACTAAGCATCTTGTTCTTAGAGTCATGACTAAAGACATAATCGGATTCACTTGTTGAGCCATCGGGGCATTAGATAAAGTATGTAAAGCACACAAATATAAGCAACCCAATATCTTGGTTGGTTTCTTACTAAATAGACAATAAACAAAACTAATGAGCAACATATAGCCTTTCATATAATAAAACTAACAAAGTTATAATACACTAAAAGTACAAGGTATATTTTGAGTAGCTTGTTCCTAGTGAGGATGAATGTACACTGGATGTTTCCTCTTTTTTAATTTCCAAGCTTACCGGGACCATTTTTAGGTTTTCTCATCATATGATGTAGCTTTATGGCCTTCCTAGAGCACCGCATGTCAAAAACTTTGAAATGTTCACCAAAGCCACGAACAAAGATAAAATGCCTTGTAAAGATAACAAAAGACAATTAAAATTAGATGCCCTCTAAATACAAACATGCAATTTAGTAAGCAATAGACACAACTGAATTCTGAAATTTTATAAGAAAGAAGCAACTATGCAACTCAGGAAATAGTTATGTTTCTTTTCCTTGATGGAAAATATAGAAATTGAATCTCATCACATCTGCATCACGAAAGTACAGTGCTAAGCGTACGTAAAAACAGACCACCGATGTGAAGATATTAAAGTGAATTCAAAGACAAAATTCCATGCCCCAATCAAAATTCAAAATTTCACTGTTCGAATATTCACCGTGATAGTTTGCCCGATGGATGTGAGTGAATCCAAATAACTGCCTTCAAGAAGGAACTTCAGACCATTGATAACCTATAACCATGATAATGAAATAAGAGCAGAACTGCAGAAGGTAGAAGAAAAAAATAGCAACAAGGAAAAAAGAACATTCTAATTATGCATCTCTTTTTTCGACTTTCAAACATCTGTTTCCATGACATCCAACCAATTCTGACATCATTTAATTGGGATTCAGGGATATGAGTGTCTGCATCTAATATTTCTACCCACTCCTTCCACGGGACGTTTGATGGGTCTAAATACACAGACATCTGAGGCAACATTATAGATTAATAAAACTCATCAACAAACTTGAGGATGTCTTGTGATTCAACTAATGTTAACATCTCAGGCCTTTTTACAGCTAGCCGTTTTCTAATGGTGAAGTTGTTGCTCCTCAAGATCAGAACTTCAGGTGGAGCAAGTGATAAGATGATTTGTGAGAATTTTGAAAGCGATAGCTTCAAGATGTCTCTTGGGAGTAAATTCCGCTTTATCGCGATGGCAGTTCCTACCATTTTGCGTATCTGCTTGCACAGTATACATTACGATTAGCAAGAATAACACAATTAAAATCAAATGCACAACCGAAAGCACCCCCGCTAGATGCCACTATTGTTCAGATATTGAGGAGTTAGATATATGCAAGGGAGAGGTGGCAAAGGCAAAAGAATTGTCACCTATGTCATAAATAGTCTGAAGAGATATTTCAACCACTAAGCACCGTTTCCAAAGCAGGGGAAAAGAATTTCCACATGATACACTTTCCAAACAGAAAGATGCTGTTTGGCCAGTACATTAAGAAACCGAGAGCCTTGCCTAACAAATATCACGTACTGAGAATCGCAGCATGCAAACATAGATAATAATAAATGATTGCTGGAAATTGCAATAAAGGTCAAAAATAGTTTCTAAGCAGTAATTTTATTAGGTGAAATGCATTTCAGTCCCATTATTAGGTAATGTTTCAAAAAAAACCAAATTGAGTAATTAAGTGCAGTCATCTCAAGTTATGTGTTAATCAATCTAGTAAAACATTGTAAAGATAACGTGCGTGGCCAGCAAATGTACCTGATGCAGCATAAATTACTCACCACAGATTGATACTTCTACATAATTTAAATCAGATTGCTGCTCCAGTTGTCCACAGTAATACTGAAAAATCTTTCTAAAATGTGAACCACTGAGTCTGTCTTTCTCATCAGGTTCATATAACCACCTCGCACGTACAGGTATAATAAGATTTTTTTTTCTTTCAATTTTTCCTTCCCCTCCGCATCGTCATAAAATACTTCATCTGCAGCTATGTCAGAGCTAGGCAAATCTTTCTTCCTCTCCTCACAGACTTTTGATAAAGGATCATTACATCCAAGGGTATCTTCATTGTCAATTCCCTCTGACTCAGAGCTACATTGCCCCATTGATTTCTTAATTATAGAACCCTTTCCAGAATTACGTGTCCTATGAAGCAGCTTTCGGTATTTAGATCGAATTGTATAATTGTGAAATGGATGCTCTCCCTGATACCCCGACCAACAGTAAATAGTAGTTGATGAAACTAAAGTTATTTTCAATCCAAATGTGTTATGCATCCGAGAAGTTCACAACTGCTACTGAAGTAAATGTGTGAGGCATGCATAATTTTCTAGAGCAGGAAAAAAGAACAATCCAATTATGCAACATAGAAAATAAGACATGATCAAATGGAAATAAAATGTAACAAAAGTGAGTTTCCTCTATAAAATGCTAGAAGCTTCCCACAACAATTGGAACACAGAAAAATAGCTCCAAGTAATCAAGCGCCGCGAAATGTCGCACTTGATCATTCACCCCTCAAAGTTCAACCCATAATCAACAGCCATCTCCCGAATCATTTCCTAAGTAGATACATTGGTAACAAGAACCCAATAATGTCCAGAATCAACAAACTCGAGTATTGTTGCAGTATTAATTGCCCAACCAAAGCCTAAGTTTGCATACAAATATAAACACCAACATACAATGGCCATAAGTTCAACCTTAGCAATAATTAAAAACCAACACCAATTGAATTCCACATCTGGCTTCAAACTTCAAAGGCAGCACCTTTTCTGACACCATAAGTTAAAACTCCCCACACCCACAACAACATGTCTATAAAATTATGCAATTTAAAAGATATGACAAACCAAATTTAAATATCATGAAACAATGGTTGAAACCAAAGATGATGAATACCGCAATGTCGCAAGAACAAGAGGACGGGCGTTCAGAAAAAACAGCACCCAAATGCTGCAGGCAGCAAAGCAGTGCGTCAGATGGACGCTAATTGTGTAAGCAGCGGAGGTGAAATGATGGGCTACGTGGCAGGGGTGTGACCACGCTTCCATGGAGGCAAAAGCAGCGAGAATGCGCGGCCACGTGGTGTCTCAACGCCGTGCCCACGGTGGAAGCGGGGCGGGGGCGGAGGTGCGAGCAGAGAGCCATACCCCAAACCAGTGAACTACACATTGCACATTCGAAAGCACAATTTTAGTGAAGAGAAGTTCCAACCGAAATACAAGAACCATAACTGAGTCCCGAGCTACCTGGTGAGAGGCTGAGCCGCGGAGGGGAGAGGCGGAGGAAAAGCGAGCAACCGGAGCACACAGCGTGCGGGAAACTGCAGGATCGTTGGCGGCGGCGGAGAGGTGACGAATGGGAGTTGGGGAAGTAGTCGTTCAAAATGGGCGACAGTTCCCCGCGAGCGGAGAGGTTTGGCAATAGAAAGGGAGGGCCGTGGGCGACGGGTGAGACGGTGGCAGAAATAGGAAGGTTCACACCGAGGGCCGAGGGCAATGAAGATTGGAGAAGGGGATGGCGATTGGGCAAGGCAGCGGCTACATAGGCAAAGCAGAACAGACAAACAAAAACGACGACATAAATGGTTATGGCATTGGGAATGAGGAAAACGTCATGGTTTGGATTAGTTAATAGCACAGCTAAAAGACAAATAATGTAGGGCAAGGGCAAAAGAGGAATTACACATTGGAGATACTATTCATAAAGACATTACCGGCCTCACATTTATATATACTGGATATATACATATATTTGAAATTTACACATATACATATAATTCTACCGGCCCCGTTCCTGAAAATATTTCCGTCCTGAACCCCATAATGAATTATCAAACCGATCTACAAAAATAATCAATTTTCCCCATTGGATTCGTAATTTTTTTTTTTCTTTATCTCGTGCCCAGTAATCTTCTCATTGGCATCCAAGGAGGAAAATGTGTAAACTTCACCTTCATTGCTTGAGCAGTCCCTTGCAATTGTGTACCTCGATCTGTGGATCGGATTTGCCAGAGATGTCCCTGATTTTATCTAAGGGATGATCCATCCAAGAACTTCAATCATCATTGAGGCAAGGCAGATGTGAAGCTGATACAGATGATCAGATCAATAATGCTTATGTGGCTGCTGCCAGAAAGAAGATCCACCAAAATGGTCAACAAGTTCATCAAGAACTTCAAGAGATTCAACAAAAACAGTGCACCCTTGTTGGCTATTAGAGATTCTGATCTCAAGTCTGCAGTGGAAATGTTCAAAGAGACCGACTTTCATTTAGTGAAATTAAAGTTTTTTACCTTTAAAAGCATTTTATATTGGTAATGTAACATTTATTACGAAACACTCAAAAAAAAAGTGTTACACTTAAAAAGAAACGGAGAAAGTACAAAAAAAAAAATTGGTGAAAAAACGTTAAAATTAATAATATAATATAACATTTTTCTTTTAAGATTTCAGCCTTGGCCTATGGCGGCATCCGTCACTTATCTCACATTCTCACTTGTATATTGAATAAAAAATGAACAATAAACTTATCAGAAAAGGCAAATGGGCCGCTTGGGGTACCAAACGATTAATTATTTGGGCTTTATATAGATTTAGCCCACTGCCGTGTTCTCGAGCCCAGCCCAATTAATATTCATGAGCCCAAATCACTTTGATTCCAATAGCCAAGTGCAGGGAGAACTAGGGCCCGGTATCCATGGACAAAATATTACAAGAGTCAAAGCCCCTCCATTTTAAACATTGTGTTTTAGGCCCTATGTAATAACTTGGTAACTCACATACCAAGAACTTGGTAAAGCACATATCAATAACTTGGTAAACACCATAAGGTAATCGTGGTAAAGCACATACTAAAAACTTAGTAAAGCACATATGGTATATATGGAATAACTTGGTAAACATCATAAGATATTTGTGGTAAAGCGCATACCAATAACCTGCTAAACACATAAGATATTTGTGGTAAAGCACATACCAAAACTTGGTAAATATGATATAGTATATGTGGAATAACTTGATAACCACCTATGTGTATTTGTGGTAAAGTACATACCAAAAACTTGGTAAATACAATATGGTATCTTTGGTACCACGTACCAGTAACTTGGTAAGTACTATATGGTAGCTATGGTAAATCACATACTAATACAGTGGTAAATCACATATCATTAACCTGGTAAATACCATATAGCATCTAGGTAAGGCACATACAAATGAAGTGGTAAACTAAGCCAAATATGTGATGGGGTGCAAAGTGTAATAAAATTGGAATGGGGCCTAAAAAAATGGAAACATTTTTAAAAAGGACCTGGGCCCTAATTTACCGCCAAGTGCATCGATTGTGGTTAGCCCATCTTAAATTGTTCATCACAGAAAGGAGTGGCCCAAAGATAATTATACTCCCTCCGTTTTCAAAAAATTGAAACGGACCCACCGTTCGCGCAGTCCAAGACACATTTTAAATTATTAATAACTCAAATTCGGTACAATTAAAAATTCTAAAAGTTGGATATTTAAAAACTACCCGATGAGACGAATCTAACAAGATCCCACTTGGCTATATTTTAACTTGTATAACTATGATAAAACTTTAAATCAAAGTGCATGTGTGAATAGTACCAAATTTCCCAACGTTTCAATTTATCAAGAACGGAGGGAGTATGACATAGCAGGATGCGGCAATGGCTGCGGCAATGGTGATGAAAACATACATTGTAATACTAATTCCCGATTTTTTATTTAAAAAAAAAAAAGAAAAAAAGAAAAACTAGTCGATCTAGATTAGCATTGTGGAAATCAAGTGCCCGCTACATCAGATGCCAGGATAAACTTCAAAGGATTCAGGGCAAATGCCCAAATGGTGAAAAATAGTTCACTATCAGCTCCCAATTTAACAATATAATCTACAACAGCATTGCTCTACCAAAGAAAGTGCTCACTATTCATCACATAAACATGTATAGCCATCATAGTTTACATATGCAAATTCAAATTTGAATAGTAACCACAAAAGTGCTAAATGATAGAAAATATGATAAAAGTATAATAGAAAAAAATTATTATAATTAAATAATTAAATTACAGTTTTTAAAATTTAATGGAAATATATATGCGAAAAATAATTATATTATTATTATCTTAAATAAATTAGAATAAAATAAAATAATAGTATTAAACTAAATTAGAAAGACATAATAATGCTCTCTAGTCACTCTGGCGATCCTCCAAACGTCCCGCCGGACGTCCCTCCGGACAACACTGTTCCCACCGGCGCTACCAAGGTATCTTTCAGAGATATGGTGCTTGCGGGTAAGGAAGCTGTTCCTTCACCACTGTCGACAGTTCACAACCATGAAGACCTGGTCACCCTGGACTTCATAGACGGGGATCGGCTTAAGCCTAGGATCACCCTTGCTCCCGAAGTGAAAAACAGGCTTTGTAAGCCATGGGAGGATGCATTGATCATTTCATTGCTAGGCAAAAGGATAGGCTACAAAGCCCTGTTGGAAAGGTTGGTGAAACTCTGGAAGGCGCATGGGAGAATGGAAATGATAGACATGGACCAAGGGTTTTACCTTGTCAAGTTCAACCGAGCAGAAGATAGGTTGAGGGTCATCAACGGGGGGCCATGGATGGTATATGACAGCTACTTGACTCTATCTCCATGGAAGCCAAACTTCTCAGCTGCTGAGGAGACCCCCTGTAAAGCCTTGGTGTGGGCTAGATTCCCAGGTCTATGTTTGGAGCATTATGATGAAGTGTTACTTACTAAGATGGCAGCTGGCCTGGGCACTCCTTAAAGGGTGGATGACATGACGAAGAACATCCATAGAGGCAAATATGCTCGTGTCTGCGTTGAAATAGACCTCCGGCTGCCATTGGTTTCGAGTATTCTGGTAGGGGAGCATTGGCAAAAGGTGGCGTACGAGGGGTTGCACCTCCTGTGTACTAAATGCCACAGATACGGACATGGAGGAGTATCCTGCCCCTACCGGCCGGAGACGGAGGAGATGCCAACGAAGGAGACAAAGGACGAGGGGGGAGGCTCTACTGACAAGGAAAGGGCAAAGGATGAGACCTGCAGTTTGGCTCAGAAAGTTGACTTACAGATATATGAAAATGGCAAACTGGAGGTTGCAGGCAAAAGAGGCGTTGCTGAGAATATCACTAATAAGGAGGGATCTGTGGCTAAGCCCCAATTGATAAAGGGGACAGAACAGAACCCCTTGGGGAAAGGGGAAAGTCAAATACCAGGGAAGGTAGTACCACTAGGGGAACACGTGACTCCAAATGGAGTGCCTGATCAACCACAAGGAGGAGAGTGGATTAAGGTAACCCGAAGGAAAGCAACTGGACCTAAGAAGGGTAGCGGTCAAGAAAACAGGCCACCGACCCTTATCTTTGGTGGAAATAAGCTAAAAGGGAAAATCCAGAGCCCTGGGCCTTTTTCTTTGGCCCAATCAAATAAGATGATTAGGCCCACTCATGTTGGTAACTCGTTCAAGACTTCTGGTCGGAAGATGGGGATGGGAAATGGATTGAGGTTGGGAGTTTCTTCATCTAAGATACAGGCGACAACCTGGGGGTTACGTTTGGAGTCGATGGACAAATTCCAATTAAAAAGAGAGGGTAAGGGGAAGAGACCGAGACATGCGGAGGACCTGGCCTTGGCTCCGACGGAGTCCGTACCGCCAATTGGGGAGATTGGGGGATCTAGCAGGAAGGAAAATGGGCCTCTTGGGAACCTGGATACGGGGGGAGAGGCGAGCAAATTATCAATGGCGACAGGGAAAGAAGTGGTGGCCATGGAGACAGTCGGCAATTCGGTAGGGGATCAGGAAGATGATGATTTTGAATCCCTGCACGAATACACGACAGAACCTAGCGAAGAGGACTCCGCAATGGAGGAAGGAGAGGGAGAACTTCCGGATGAAACCCTGGAAGATTGACCTGATTTGGGTCGGAGGTACTGTTCAATCCCATCTGGTTTATTTATGGATTACAGAAATTTTAAGTGTTTATCCTGGAATGTGGGAGGATTTGTGGGAACACAAACTAGGAGGATGTTTAAGGATGTCATTGGTAGACATGTGCCAGACGTGGTATGCATCTATGAACCGCAATCTCCCTTTGCTGGTTCGAGAAATTTCATGCTTCAATATGGATATGAACCCATTAGTATTCAGGAAGCGCAAGGAAAGGCAGGGGGTATTTGGGTACTGTCTAAACTGGGATGCAGGGATCAGTTTCAGGTTTTTGACATAAGGGAGAGAATGGTCACTCTTGAGATGGGATTTGACGATGCCAAGTGGCTCCTCACAGCTATTTTCGCTTCTCCGCATTATAGTGCTCGCAAAAATAACTGGCAGGCACTGGCTGCCTTGGGAAGAGAGGTAGAGGGAGCATGGGTGCTTATAGGCGACTGGAACCAAATTCTCAATTCTAACGAGGTTAAGGGCGGTCTGCATAATGTCATCAGAGCTGAGGAACTGAGGAACATTTTCAATGACTGTGGCCTAGCGACTGTTAACACACAAGGGGGATGTTTTACTTGGTCTAGGCCTCGAGGTAATTTTGGGAGGATTTACAAGAGGCTAGATCGAGGTTTGAGTAACATGGATTGGGTCACTAAATTCCCTTGTGGTTTTGTGCAAATTTTACAAGGGATTGGATCGGACCATTGCCCCCTGCTTTTATCTTGTGGTCCGCCATTAGCCAGGCAAAGAGACAAAATTTTTAGATGGGAGGCGTCTTGGGCAGAATGTTCGGAATACTCTTCAGTAGTGGATAGTAATTGGCAGGGAGAAGGGAGATCGGTCTTACAGAACTTGAGATCCGTTCAACAGGCTTCTGCAGGTTTCGGCAAAACTTTTGGTGGAAACTTTAGGTGGAGGAAGTTCAAAATTCTTAAGAGGCTGGAAGGTTTGGCGAAGGCCTTGGAGAGAGTGGACTCGGTGAGGCTTCTACTCCTTGAGGATGAGCTGAAAAAGGAGTTGGAGCTAGTGTTAAGGCAAGAAGAGATGCATTGGTACCAACGAGCCAGAGATAAATGGGTTCGCTTGGGTGATAGAAATACCGCCTACTTCCATGCACGGGCTAAATCTAAGGGACATCGTAATAAAATCCACGGTTTATATCTAGAGAATGGGATATGGACCGAGGATGAAGAGGCCTTAAGTCTGCATGTTAGAGATTTTTACCAAAAGTTGTATTCTAGCCCCCCCTACAACTATTGAAGAGGTCTGCACACATTGAGAAGGAGGATCTGCCGCCGTCCTTCCCCTGTATCCAGGAGGATACTTATGCCCTTTTGAACAGATGCATCACGACCGATGAAGTGAGGGATGTGGTGAAGAGTATAAATGGGTTCTCGGCCCCGGGCCCGGATGGATTCCCCGGGTTTTTCTTTAATAAATTTTGGCCTATAGTGAGGAAATCAGTCGTCAGCTTTGTCCAAGAAGCCTTCGCCAAAGGGAGGTTTGAGGCGGATTTAGCCAAGGCATATATATGTCTTATCCCCAAGACTGCTGCGCCTTTGAGATTACAAGAGTTTAGGCCCATCACATTATGTAATGTGATCTACAAAGTCTTAACTAAAGTCCTAGTGGAAAATATTAGACCTTTGTTGCAAGATTTGATTTCTACTCGACAAGCAGCCTTCTTGCCGGGGAGAGGCACGATAGATAATGCGGCAACCTTGCAAGAGCTCATGAGCCAACTCTCTAGTGCCAGGAATCAGGAGAAAGCTGTCGTGTTAAAGATAGATGTGGCTAAGGCATATGACAATGTTAACTGGGACTATTTAGAGAGCTGTCTGAGGGAATTGGGGCTGCCCACTGCCATGTTACAACTGATTATGTTCTGTGTGACTTCCCCAACTTATGCCGTGTTTTGGAAGGGACAGGCCTTGCAAGAATTTAGGCCCGGGAAAGGGTTACGACAAGGGGACCCGATATCCCCCTATTTATTCCTCATCATAATGGACAAGTTGTCCCTTCTGATCCAGCAACATGTTAGGAAGGGGATCTGGAAACCGATTAGATTGAAGAGCTCAAGTGTGGGAATTTCTCATTTGATCTTTGCGGACGACCTAATCCTCGGGGCCACGGCTGACCAAGAGAGCATCAAAGGCATCAAGCAAACGCTGGACATTTTTGCTGTGGTGTCAGGCCTCAAGCTTAACCCCCAGAAGTCTTCCATTTTTGTGACTAACAAGGTGGCTCCCCAAGACAGGCAATGGATTCTGGACTTTCTTAATATACAGGCTGTTGATTATTTTGACTCCTACCTGGGCTTTCCGATGATTAGGGGAAGGTATAAAAGTAGGGACTTTGCCTTTATTCTGGACAAGCTGAACGCTAGAATGGAGGGGTGGGCGGTTAAAGCAGGGCGTTTATCCCTCTGCCGGGCTGTTATGGCAGCCATCCCCAACTATACGATGCAACTCCACTGGCTTCCTGAATCCGTCTTTTTCGCGATTGATAGAAAGATCAATAAATTCCTATGGAAAGATAGGAATGGGAAGGGATTATACTTGGTGAAATGGGACACTATTTCCCAAAGTAAAGCTGGTGGAGGTCTGGGTCTGAAGAAGGCTAGGCTGATGAACATATCTCTCTTGGGCAAGCTTATTTGGGGGATGATTCATGCTCCGGAGAAACTATGGGTTCAACTCTTGGAAGGCAATAATTTCAGCAGAGAATCTCTATCATTTTTTGACCAAAAGGCCTCCTCCACGCTGAGCCGTACTCTGAGGAAGACCTTCTTGCACATCAAGGAAGGATTCAGGTTGAGGTTAGGCAACGGGAACTCCTCTTTATGGTTCTCTAAATGGTGGAATGGCGAACAGCTCGGGCCTCAAATCCCATATGTCGCGACCCAGGACCTTGACTTGAAAGTCAAGGACATCATCTGCCAAGGGGCATGGAATTGGACAGGAGTCTACTCCCTGATGCCTGAGCATATTCTCACGAATATTTGTGCTGCACCCCCTCCCAAGTTGCATGATCAGCTGAGGAACTCTTGGATTTGGAACGAAACGAAGTCTGGTATCTATTCGGTCTCGTCAGCTTACAATTTGATGAATCGTTCGGGTTTGAACAGTTTGGGATGGAAATGGATGTGGAGGGTCACTATTCCAGAAAAAATTAGATTCTTAGTATGGATGATCTGCCACGACTCCTTGCCAACCAATCAGACTAGATACAGGAGGAATTTAGCCAACTCACCCTTGTGTGTGATCTATGGTGTTGAAGAGGAAAAGTGGATCCACTGTATTTTCACCTGCCCTTGGACGATACAAGTGTGGAAGGCGATTAAGGTGGCTATCCCACCTACCTGTGACCTCATTTGCAGGGATGAAATAAGGGAGTTCCTCCACACTCTTTTTACCTCCTATGGACATATTGTGGCTGCGGCTATATGGAATATTTGGATCGAGAGGAATGCCCGGGTGTTTAGGGGAGAGTATAAACAGTTGGGGGCGCTGATTAGGGAGATCAGGCGCATGACATGGGACATGCTCAGGGCGAGCAAACCGCACCATACAGGGCAGGGCCATAGGGGAAGGATGGAATGGAATTACAAGAAGGCAGAGGACTCTATTCTACACGTGGATGGGAGTTCTTTGAGGAACCCTGGGAAAGCTGGCTTCGGTTTTGTGGTACGAAGCAGCATGGGAGAGTGGCTGGGAGATGGCTGCGGTCATTTGGGATACAACAACATAGCTATGGCCGAGATGGCTGCTATGGGAGCCGGTCTGGAATTAGTAGCCAGCCTGGGCATTCAATGTGTGACTTGTTACTCTGACTCAACAGACACCATAGCAGCTATCCAGAACAAGAATGACTTCCATCCTCTGGCCCCTCAGATTCGGCGGATTCAGGAGCTCAAGGAGCAGTTTGTTAGCTGTCGTTTATTTCACATCCCCCGGGAAGGAAATAATGTGGCAGATCGTTTGGCTCACCATGGCAGCTCGGAAGAAGGTTTCTACACCACTTGGGCATTCCCACCCGGCTTCGTGTTAGGGGAGTTGGCGTGGGATGCTTCCGGCGTGTGTCCCCTTTGATCTTCTGCTCGTGTTGTTCCTCTGTGCCCGGTTTTTTTTTAATTGCTTTGGTTTTTCTTTTCTTGTTGTTTTTTCTGCCTTGTTTCCCGGCCTTTATGGCTTATCCAAAAAAACTAAATTAGAAACAAATAATATAAAAATTTTAATGAAATATTATAAAACCGAAAAAAAATATAAATCAAAATGAAATATAACATGTTGGGACTTCCCTTGGAAACAATTATCAAAATATATTAGTATAATGTGCTTCTACTAATTTTCAACTATTACAAACAATTACTAGTATTGAAGTATATTATTTTAACTTGTAGTGATTTATATTAATAATCTCGTCAAATTCAGATAATACAATTATTAAAAGAAAAAAATGTAGTGGATCAATTCAATATCCAATGAAGAAAAAAGTTAATAGTAAAAAAATCAAAACGAGACATTAGTGTATTTCAATTACCTCTCCATTCCACTAATTATGAATTACTTTTTCTTTTAAGTACGTCCCACTAATTGTCACATACTCACATTTTTCATTTTATAAATTTTCTACTCCAAAAAAAAAAATCACATCAACTAATTAATTGATTTTTCTCAAATCAAATAAATATCTCCTCGACTAATTATTCCACTTTATCACAATAATCCATTCTACCTAAAATACCGTACCCAAAAGTTTTGGGACGGTATTATTGGGACGGAGGGATTATTAAATTTCTAAATTAAATAACATGGTGGGAGAAGAAATAAAGATTTTATTTTCTATGCAAAATTCTACTTTGAGAAACAAAATTTTCCATAATCACCGGGTTTTTTAGGAAATAGCATTGAGTCTAATATGGTAAGGAAATATTTAATATACCAAAAAAAAAAACTATAGAGATTTTATTTTTGGAAGGAATCATAATTCCAAAAGGAAACGTGCAAAGGCCAAATAGGCAAAGATATAGAGAATCTTCAAGAAAAGGCTGTACAAAATCAAGTACGAATACGATCAATCCACATTCAAAGCGGGCCTTTATTGCATCCGCCAATGCCAATGCCCAATTCTTGAAATTCCCAAATGTTGTCATTCACATGCCATTCTGTCCACATTTTACCTCCATCCCTTCCTTACTCCTCTATATATAATCCTTTCATCACCGTCAAATTCTTGCTCAGCAACACTCCTGCCATAAGTAGTCGTCGTCCTCCTCGTTGTCCTACCTATTTCGTCAAACGCTTTGCATTCCGTATTCGGGAGGTCTTGTATTCTCATTCTGTCTCGTCCCCGCTTTCTTTCTCCACATCTTCGAGAATGGGATCCATTCCGGCCTCCGACACCCTCCTGCAGTACCCTGCAGCACGTCGAGACCATTCCGTGGTGGATAATTATCACGGTGTTGCGGTGCCGGATCCTTATCGATGGTACTCGCTTGTTGCAAATGAATATTCTTTCGTAAAGTTTCGATTTTTGGTTTGAATAGTTTGAAAGTGGAATTAAGTTGGGAATGACTAATTAGCGATTCACTTGATGTTATGCCTTTTGTTTTATTGTATTTCTATAAGTTATAATCAATTACCAGTTACTGGTGTAAAGTTGCGATTTTTTTAGGTTTAAATTAATTTGAAAGGTGTAATCTAATTGAAATTAGAAAGGACTAATCAGCAGGCGACTTGAAATTATGCCTTTTTGGTATTCTTTATGTGCAAATGTTTAAACCTTTATGACGCCCTTCTGAGATTCGATTGGATTCGTTGGGGTGTGCGTGTTAATATCTATCTATTTATATCTATATTAATGAATTTGGAATGATGCGGTTAGGCTGGAGGACCCTGATTCAGCAGAAACAAAAGAATTTGTGGAACAACAGATGAAATTGACAGAATCTGTTCTCAAGACCTGTGAAACGAGGGGAAAGATTTGCGAGAATCTCACTAAGTTATATGATTTCCCCAAGTACACTGTTCCCTTCAGGGAAGGGGACAAGTACTTTTATTTCCATAACACTGGGTTGCAGCCGCAGTCGGTCCTATATGTTCAGGTTCATTGACAAATTTCCTCTTTATTTTATTTTATTAAATTCCTGTAATTAGGTTGTATGTGGTTTGAAATGGTAGCCTGGTGGTGGTGCAGGATAGTCTTGATGCTGATGCTGAGGTTTTACTTGATCCAAACACTTTGAGTGAAGATGGAACTGTGGCGTTGAGTGCACTTGCTGTTAGCAAGGATGCAAAGTACCTAGCTTATGGGATCAGTTCAAGTGGAAGTGATTGGGTTAGCATCAAAGTTATGAGGGTTGATGATAAGAAAAGTGAAGCCGATACCATTTCATGGGTAAAGTTCATTGCTTCTTGTGATGTTTATAACATATTTTAGTGATGAAATTGATTTACTCTTCATATATGATACTTCTATTAGTTATATCAGATTTATATTTCCCTTTTTAATTACCTTAGCTTGTTATTTTTTTTATTTGATGCAGGTTAAGTTTTCAGGTATCAGTTGGACACACGATAACAAGGGTTTTTTCTACAGTCGATATCCCACTCCCGCTAAGTAATAATTCGTACTAGAAACAAGTCTGATTTT
The DNA here is from genome assembly GCA_030278955.1 of Hygrophila difformis. Lineage (NCBI taxonomy): Eukaryota > Viridiplantae > Streptophyta > Magnoliopsida > Lamiales > Acanthaceae > Hygrophila > Hygrophila difformis. Next base: position 2,419,979 of record JAOANR010000011.1, read on the forward strand.
CCTTGATTCTGTGTATGTTTGTTATTAAATCAAAGATAGATTTTATCTGCTAATCCTTGATGAATTGGGGTTTACTTTTATGGAGCATTTGCTTTGCTGTGAACATTACTCGTCGAGAAACTATAATGTTTTAATGTTTGTTGGTTCTTTTGATTTTCATGTTGAATGCTCTGTCTTTACTCTTTAGGGATGAAGATAAGTTAGACGCAGGTACAGAGACTGATGCCAATCTAAACCATGAACTTTACTACCATTTCTTGGGTACGGATCAATCTGAAGATATCTTGTGTTGGAGGGATCCTGACAATCCTAAACACACCCGTGGTGCTGAAGTAACAGAAGATGGACAGGTAGTTAATCCCTTAGATAATATTAAATATTCAATATTCAACAAGTAGACTTTAGAAGGTTACATTGTCATTTGCCAAGTGAAGTATGTAATGAAAATGATTGTAAATGTAGGAGTATTTTTTACATAGTGAGATGGTGTGTTCAAATGTATTGCTAGAATGAAGTTAATATCGCAGTTTGAAGTTTGAACCATTGATCCCCGATTCCCCCATGCATTGTCCCACTGATAATATTGCAAGATTATGCCTCACCCTAATATATTTGTCAACCACTGAGATTGAAGTACTAGTATAAAAATAAGAATAAAAAAGGTATTATACTTTTGACGTACCAACTAATTGTTTTGAATTTTTATTTTGGCAATTGCAGTATGTTCTAATGTCTATTTCTGAAACCTGTGATCCCGCCAACAAGATATATTACTGTGATCTGTCCCTGCTTCCCAAAGGGCTTGGAGGTTTTAAAGGGACAACTGAACTCCTTCCTTTTATCAAGCTTGTTGATAAGTTTGAAGCTTCATATGAGTATGTTGCAAATGACGGTAAAGTTTTTACTTTTATGACTAATAAGGATGCACCAAGAAGAAAGCTTGTCCGAATTAATCTGGAAGAACCTACTTCTTGGACTGAAGTGCTCCAAGAGGATGAAAATGATGTGCTTGAATCTGCTACTGCTGTTAATGGCAATCAGATTGTAGTGAGTTATTTGAGGGATGTGAAAAATGTGTTGCAATTAAGGGACCTGGAATCAGGCGCCCTTTTGCACAATTTACCACTAGATATTGGATCCGTATCTGGGCTTTCTGGTCGGCGCCAAGACGACACTATCTTTGTTGGGTTCTCAAGCTTTCTTGTTCCGGGTATTATATATATTTGCAAATTGGAAGGCAATGCCCCTGAGATGAAAGTCTTTAGAGAAATAGTTGTTCCTGGATTTGACAGGGATCATTTTGAATCCATTCAGGTAAGTAATTGTTTATCTGAAACCTTCTGTTCAGTGTTTATATGCTTGATTAACTTATTTATTTTTCTATTTGTTTAAGGTATGCTTGTTGAAATACTGCTGCACACACACAGCTGTTAGATTATATTATACATGTGCTATGTAGTTGAGTTGGTATTTCGCATGCCATGTGTAAGTTCTATTTGATAGAATTGCAGTGCAAGAAATGATTCTCTCTAAAGTATACATTATTCATGAATATGGTTCTTTGATGAGATAAAATAATTTTGCTGTAAGAGTATCAATTTCAATGTGTCATTTTTGGTTTCTCTAATCATTTGTATATTCCTTCAGGTCTTTTTCCCCAGTAAAGACGGCACAAAGATTCCAATGTTTATAGTAGCTAGAAAGGGTCTTTCCTTGGATGGCTCACATCCTTGTTTGCTATATGGATATGGTGGATTTAATATCAATATCACTCCATCTTTTTCTTCTGGCCGTATCGTGCTTGCAAAGCATTTAGGTGTAGTGTTCTGCATTGCAAACATACGTGGAGGAGGAGAGTATGGGGAAGAATGGCATAAAGCTGGTTCCCTTGCAAAGAAGCAGAATTGCTTTGATGACTTCATATCAGCTGCAGAGTATTTGATCTCTGCTGGGTATACCAATTCAAAGAAATTGTGTATTGAAGGTGGAAGCAATGGTGGTCTGCTTGTCGGCGCTTGCATAAATCAGGTAGTATTTCCAGCATCCTTTTTGTTCTTTTTCTTTCCTTCATATATTTTTTTAGAGCTCCATTAGTTTTTTTTGAAAATTCTGGGTAAAGTGGTAAACGAGTGCAAAATTGTGATTGCAGAGACCTGATCTGTTCGGGTGTGCACTCGCTCATGTTGGTGTCATGGACATGCTAAGATTTCACAAGTTCACTATTGGTGAGGGAATGTTTCTTTTTTATGAAGGATCTCTTCTCTGTTTTATCATGTCGTAGTAATATCACACTTTTCCTCCAAAATAGGCCATGCATGGACCTCCGACTACGGGTGTTCAGATAAGGAGGAGGAATTCAACTGGCTAATCAAGTAAGCTGTGCTTTATGATGAAATTCTTGAAAAAAATTCCCAGTTTTGCCTGTGATATTTCTCAAACTGTTTCAATTTTGATTGATGTATATCATAATATGTGACCCTATGTAATAGCTGATACATGGCCCTTTCTATACAACATGAAATTCTATCGATAATTTGGTTGAATTCTCGTCCAGCCCTTTGTTTTTTTATGAGAAGTTGAGAACTAAGGCACCTAATGGATATATTAGTGAAAGCGACTCATTTTTCTCTTCTGTTAGGTACTCACCCCTGCATAATGTCCGAAGACCTTGGGATGCGCCTTCTGGGAAGGACATTCAGTACCCACCCACTATGTTGCTGACGGCGGACCATGATGATAGGGTTGTCCCATTGCACTCACTGAAGCTATTGGCGGTGGGTATCTTACTTTATCAAAGCTATTATCTTCCATTTGCTCACAACAATCCGGCATTAATTCGTCATATGATTCTCCCATTCACAGACCATGCAATATCTTCTCTGCACTAGCCTCGAGAATAGCCCTCAAACTAACCCGATCATCGGGCGCATAGAGCAGAAGGCGGGCCATGGTGCTGGAATGCCAACACAAAAAATTGTAAGCACTATGTATATGCATATATGTCCGTCCGTATGTGCAGTTCCTGAACCTGTGATTAATGTGTGTAACTGTGTATAATGACTTGATGAACATCGAACCTGTGATTTCAGATTGATGAAGCTGCAGATAGATATGCATTCATGGCAAACGTGGTGGGTGCATCTTGGATTGAGTAATGCACATATCTTTCATCATCTTGCTGTATGATACAGGATGTTATCTTCAGTGCTTCCTTCATTTGGACAGATTGTTCCCTATGTAGAATTATAGATGCATTTTGAGACATGCTGTTATATTTATTTGTCCCAACTGTTCGGTGTTGGGTAATAACGTTACCTTATCCTTTTCATTCCTGCAACTATACTTATGTTAGCATTAGAATATATGCAGTTTAAAGCAAAACAATCTCATTTGTATATACTACATGAAATGCATTTTTTCTTTCATCTACTGAGTCAGAGACTCGTATGGTCCAACAACACAACGTGGCAAAGTCGTTACAGATCTGTAGCCTATACATCAGAGTTTTATGTGTGGACACATAAGTAATTGATTTCTTGTATCATCATGAAATCTGACACATTTGAAATGTGAACTGTGAAACATCACAGAGACGAGATGAAGGCACTGAGAATAACACCAGAAAGCAGAGTCATGTTCTGTTCTTTGGCATTAACTTTATACACAACTTTGCACATTTTTTTTTTTTGTCACCCTCTTGAGTTCTAATGTTTGATGAATAATAGTATGCTTTAGATAGGTAGGGTAAATATGCTAAAGTACCTCAAGCCTTCGAGCCACATTTCTGTCATTAAAGTCTTGCCAGGATAGACATGCAGTAGAAATCTCTCTGGTATGTTCATGACCATTTCTTGATCGCCTCAACAGATGCTTTTGATTATTGCTCTTACTGCAAACCCGAGTGTGCATAGTCCATGTAATGTTGGCCGGGGGAATCTGCACCATAAAAATTATTTAGTATTGAAGTTGTGTTTCTATTGTGCAGCTCTATCCGAAAATTGTTGAAAGTCTATCGGAATGGTTAAGATGATAATACTCAATTTGTAGTTGTACTGCAACAATAGTATCAGACTGCAGTCGATTGTGATCACCCAAAAGCAATGCCTCTTCGATTGTGTTTTTAGCCTCAATGTGAACTCTTTAGCCTCTATGATGTCTGTGTAATCAGTGAACATCTTCACTAGGTGTCCAGGTGAGTCGGATTGCATTCGTTCTTACAGCAACAATGACCGTACCGGCCTTAATGGATTGCTGTCCCTCTTGATGATAAACATATTTCAGCTCCTTAAACATCCATGGCATCTTTACAACAGGCTCCGGCAGCAAGGACATAGAGAGCAGCATCCCTATTAGTCGAGCAATGCAAGTAGCATTGCTTGCATTCCTCTCAAACTGTATATACTAACTGAGAAAAAAGAAATAAGGAAAAAAACCGGATCTTGAACTCTTGAAGAACATAACAAGAATTGAGTGTGAGATGATGTGTTGAGTATCGAAGCTTTCCAGCCATCCAAAGAAATTAAGAGACGATCAAAAATGAGAAAGGAAACTCAAAGGGCCAACCATATAGGGGGGGTTTGGTGGAAATTCCTTTCTTTTCTTTGGTTTGGGAAAAATGATAAGAGCATCATACAAAGTCTTGCCAATAATCGAAAAAATATACGTGGTGGTTCATGATAAATTATAAACAATACTTGTATAGTACTTCTATATGTGTATGTACTTTGGGGTTTTCATCTCTTTGTACCTTTTAATGCCATGGTCACTACACTACAATAAATGAATGAAATGTGCAACAATGGTTAGAGTTTGATGAGAAGACACTTTTTTGCTATTTATTTTTGATGCTCTTCAAAGAGGTTTTGAGAAAGGTTGGCCATGAAACCACTTCATTAGGATTACGGAAGGGATTGGAATCATCTTACATGACCAAGTCATTCATTACCTAACAAGCTAAGGTTGAAGGAGACATTTTTGTACTGTGTACACCATCCGGATATTTGAATGCGCCTCTATTTAGACATTAATTAAAGTTGAGGTTGAAGATAGAGTTGGTTCAAGCTCAAGCACAGGGAAGAGCAAGAAGAAAAGGAGAACAAGCCTGCCTTGGCAGGCATAGTACAATTTAATTCAAATGTCGGACACATTCTTCTAATACACCTGATTTAACACAGCTACGTAGAAACTCGAAACCGAAATAATTTAGCTCGAGGTAACGTCGGTCCTTAACTCAATTTGACTCTTTTTAAATCAATCTGTCGATGGTCAGCATTGGACAATACAATTTAAAGCAAAACAATATCTTGAGTAAAGATAATTACTTCAAACACATCTGTTTCATCAACGGAGTCGCATTCGGTCCACATAACAACAAATTTATGATTACAAATCTGTAAAATAAACATAAGAGATTTATGTGTGTATACATAACAACTATTCACTTGTTTCATCATGAGTTTTGCCCCATTTGGGATGTGAAATATCACAGAGCAGAGTTTAAGCGACTGAGAATAACAACACCAGAAAGCACTGCCTTGCTCCGTTCTTTCACCTTAACCTGATAGACAACCCTGCACATTTTTTGGTCCCATATCAAGTTCTAGTGTATGACAAATAACTGTATGTTTCAGATATATGTTGAGTGAACATGGTAACATACCTCAAGCCTTCGATCCACATTTCTGTTATTAACGTTTCACCAGGATAGACGTGAAGCAGAAATCTCCCTGATATGTTCTTCACCATGTCTTGATCACCACGACAAATGCTTTTGATTATGGCTCGTACAGCGAACCCGAGTGTGCATAGCCCATGTAATATTGGCCGAGAAAATCTGCACCATAGAAAATATATAGTGTCACAAAGTTCAATCAATGGCCCAATTATCAAAGGACTGTGTTCTTATGTATGTGTCGCTCAACATTCGCTACTGAAAATTAATAGAAGTCAATTTGAATGGTTAAGATGATAATACTAATTAGTACCCAGCAGCTTCTGCAACCATAGGATCTGAATGCAAAGGATTGTAATCACCTGAAAGCCTGTAAAGCAGTGCCTGCATTATTGTAATGACCATTAACATAGTATTGTATATTTATACGCTCACAAATAAATTTCATGTAGTTCAATCATAATGGCATTAGGGCTGGCAATACTGCATCTCCCTTTGTCAATTACAAGTTGTTACATAGAGATTTTTGTCCAACTTACTGTCATTTTTCATTTTTCCTGTAAAAGCTCACTGCTTTTTTCCCCATATATTCCCTTAATTTTTTTTCCCTAACAAGTTTGGAAAGAGATTAACAGCATAAAAAATGCTCAATGTAGCTAGATGCACCAAAAGGTGCTTCAAGCAACAGAAAACATTCTTTTCTCTGAATCCGATATTTACTTGAAACTACATAGGTTCAACCACTTGGTTCATAAAAGCTTATTCTTTCAGAAATCCGCAAGTAATTTCCCAAGTGTCGCTAATCCTACCCAGTTGTCTAACCACTAGAAGAATAAGCACACTGTGCCCTCTACGAGTACAATTCAGCATCTCCAATGGACACTATGTGAAACATAACTGAAAGCTTAAAGCACTATTCTTCATTGTTAATGTAATGTGTAAATATATTCACTGCCTGTCCAGGTAAGTCGGATCGCATTCTTTCTTAAGACTAAAGAACCATACCTGTGACGGGTGAGTACTTTCTTCATATATAGCAAACGGTTCGCTTTGAGGAATTTTATAAGACAATGCTGGATTGAGTGAATACTTGGCATAGGAGTACGGCTGTGATGATTTTGAAAAGCCACCAGCACCCCTCAAGTAAACAGACATACTGCCAAGTAATGTGATGTATATAAACACAAGGAATATAACGCAATAGAAAATGAAAAACACAGCCAAACCGAATAACTCTTTACCGATTCATGCACAACAACTCGCCTGATTCCTTCTCATAAGTTAAAAATTCAATCTCAAGCACTGCAGCCTTAACTGAAAACAAATATACATATCTTTCAGTTTATGAGACATTCTTCCACACCCAGAAAACTAAATATTAGCATATATTTCAACTTCAATTTTGCTAACTATTACCATAAAAAGTTTATGAATGACCATATGATAATTTTTATTTTTTTTTTAAAAAAAAAAGAAAAGGAAAAAAAAAAACTAAGACTTATTCAGTAAACAAAGCTACAATCAAGGTATGAGTCAAGATTAAAAGATGGAAACCTTTATCCTGCAACCCAGCAACAGATATCTTGTTTACCACCTGCCATTCGAAAGTTGACAAAATCAGCTCACCAAACTAGAGAACATATAGTCATATATATCTGCAAAATCAAGAACAATCCAACACCAGGAATTATACAACTTACACAACCCTTGGAAGGAAGGGGTTTGTAGATTTCAATATACTGTTGTCCATGCAAAAGAAGACGGTAATCATATCTGAAGACACAATTATCGCCAAAAACAAAACCACAGTGATACAGTTACTATAAACTAAGAAAAGTTCAGAAAATAACTATATTTGCAGATCAAGAATTTGTGTAGATGAGCTAAGAAACGCAACAAATGGCACATACTCCAATCCAGGTATCTTTGAGATCATCGATTGAAGTCCAAAACAAAATAAAGCAGAAAATGTAGGCAAGACCTGCAGAAAAATAAAAAAGACTAATAACCATTATTGTCATATTTGAAGTGCAATTTCGCTGGCAACTAATTTTCTCACAGGAGTTTGATCTTCTTTATTTTCCCCTCAATTTTAAGGAATGGAAACAAATAACTAACAAAATCTCAATTGTGGTAGCACCTGCAAAAACTCAAATTCAAATACAACAATCCAATTATACGCATTGTCTCCCCACATTCCGTCCATTACCCATTTATCATCAAAATGAGCCATTTAAACTACCAATAGACAAGCTTTCAAATCAACAACCAGTTTTAAGATATAAAGGAACACTAGAAGTCCAAAACCAAGCTAAATCTCAGCTTAGTTCAGAATACTCTCGTTCCCCCCAGCATCATACTTAAGGAAGTTTAAAAATAATTTTTTTTTACAAAAAAAAAAAGAAAAGAAAAAAAAAAAAAAAGCATACCTTAATGGATTGCTGTCCATCTTCATGGTAAACATATTTCAGTTCCTTATCATCCACTGCATCTTTCGAACAGGCACCGATGCCAAGCGCATATAGAGCAGCATCCCTGTTCGTGGGGCAACACAGTTAAAATCAATTGCTTCTAACTATATCCTAACTGACAGACATTGCAAAAATTGAAGCCCTCTAACCTTTCAGTGTAAGTAAATGTCGACTGGAACCCGCAATTCAGCAACCCCCAAGAAACAGAAAGATGGAAAAACAATCAAAATCAGTGCGGGAACGATGAATTAAGACCAGAAATAACAAACGGACAGACGATTGATTACCTCCGGAAACACGTGAGAGATGACGCGCTGAGGATCAAATTCTGGTTTTTCAGCCATTGTAGAAATCAGAGAGATATCAAATGGACGGAAAATTCAAAGGCTAATCATAAAGGGGTTTTTAGGGGAATTTGGTTTCAGAGCGTGGATCGATGGCTGCGGATAATGTATGTGTCAGCATCGGAACCCATATCGAACGGGACTCCATTTTATTTAATGGATAATCTTTTATTTTATTCTTTTTCCGAAAAAAATTACTCCCTCTCCATGTCACAACTCACAAGCTTTGATTCAACAATAAAGCTCCATAAATTCAACAAAAAAACTTTGATTCCAACAGTGCTAACCAACACTAGTTGTATAGTACTGGTACTAGTTTCAGACTATAGTACCTTCGAGCTCAGAATCATCGTGGATGGGTTATTTTATTTGTCAGAATAAGAAATTTATATTCCTCATTTCTCCATCCAAAACAACTATATTCAATTATTGTATGTCAATATCCGGCTTCGGCTTAAAAAAAAAATAAAAAAATAAATAATTATTGTATGTCAATGTGTAAAAATAAAATAATAATAACAATAAAAATAAAATAAAATAAAAATGCCACTGGAAATGCTTTCTATGTCTATGTCTATGTCTATGTCTCTAACTTTTATTAAAGAAGTAGGGTTTGGTTCAATTTGATCCATTAGATTTTAATGGTATAGGTCTCTTTAGCGTATTTATGTTTATTTTTTTCCTTGTTTGACAGCCTATTTGCGGAGAGGCTGAACGAGGGAAATGTATTTTTTTTTTTTTTGGAGGAGCCATTGAAGGCCTGGAAAGGGGTGGTGGGAGCTCATGCCACACAATTACAAAGGGGAATTAAAGGGAGGGATAGGGGGCCGGTGGGAATCGAACCTCCAACCTTCCGTTGGAAGTCAAGGGACTTAACCGCTTGGGCTAGGTCCTTATCCCAAGGGAAATGTAATTTGATATTACCTCCGTCTCTTTTTGTGTTTTACGTTTGGTAAGTAATAAATATGATACTACTATTTACGCACACAGTCTTTCACTTAAAATTTTATTATAATTATACAAGTTAAAATATAATCAAGTGGGATCTTGTTAGATTCGTCTGGTCGTGTAGTTTTTAAATTTCGAACTTTTAAATTTTTTACTTATACCATACTTGAAATATTAATGGTTTAAAATATGTATTAAATCGCATCATATATGGGTCCGTCAAAAACATTTCGAGGCGGAGGAAACATTTCAAGACGGATGTAAGTATATGAAAAATTATTTTAAAATCTAATTTCAAAAGTTGCAATGGGATTTATTTGGGAATCTTCCTGGGAAAAAAAGCCAATATAGTCCTTTATTTTTACAAAAAAGTCAAATCAGTCCTTTTTTTTTATTTTTTTGGCCCAATTGGTCCGCTACATATACTAATTACGTCCCAATCGGTCCTTTTTTTCTTTAAAAATCTAAATTGTTCCGTTATTAATTTTTGCCCCTTTCATGCAGTCCAATGCACATTTCAAAACCACTAATAACTCAAATTCGGTATAAGTAAAAATTCTAAAATTTCAATATTTATAAACTACACGACGAGACGAATCTATAAGATCCTACTTAGCTCATTTTAATTTTTATATCTATGTTTAAAATTGAAGTCAAAACAAGTCTGTGAATAGTAGCAAATTAGACAATATAGTTATTAAAAAAATGGAGGGAGTATATCACAATTGGTCTTCATTTTATGGAGAAACACCAAAAACCACCGAACTCTAAAAGATGATCCATTTTTTAATAACTACATTTTTTAAATAACTACGTTTTATGTAGAAACACCATTTTATGCGATATACTCCCTCCATTTTTTTAATAATTACATTATCTAATTTGCTACTATTCACACATTTGTTTTGACTTAAAGTTTAAAAATAGATATACAAGTTAAAATGAGCCAAGTAGGATCTTGTTAGATTCGTCACGTCGTGTAGTTTATAAATATCGAAATTTTAGAATTTTTACTTATATCGAATTTGAGTTATTAGTGGTTTGAAATGTGCATTGGACTGCATGAAAGGGGGCAAAAATTAATAACAGACCAATTTAGATTTTTGAAGAAAAAATGACTGATTTGGCCAAAAATATGTAATTATGGCATAATTAGTGGATGGATGACCGATTGGGACGTAATTAGTATATGTAGCGGACCAATTTGGCCAAAAAATAAAAAAAAGGACTGATTTGACTTTTTTGTAAAAATAAAGGATTATATTGGCCTTTTTCCCTCCTGGATTTCCTGCTGGGCATTTAATTTCTTCCCTTCCTCTCTCACTTGTGTATTTGTCTTTTCCGTTCTGATAATCAAGCAAGAAAACCTCATTCTTTGACGGCTACGCTTTCCGGCGTCAAACAATAGGACTATAATCTCCGATGGCCGACGCGGTTTCCCGATGAAGAAGTTGTTTTCGTGAGATTAATAATTTTCATTCGTGCCCACTTACAGTGTCGAAAGTAAGTATATAAATGGAGGGGTTTGAGCCTCTTCATAATTTGTGATGTGCACTCTAGTCAATAATTAAGTACAACCCTAAACCCTACAACCCCATTACGAAAAATAATAGAATGTGCCTCCCTTTTTTAAATTTTTTAACTTCTACATAGGCTTAAACAGTTATTTTAGCCTTAATAATTTAGTTTTTAGCCCAATCATTTTTTACTAATTTTCCCGATGTGAATTAATGTTTAAGCCCAATCACCATCACTACTAGAAAATTCCAAATTTGGTCCCTACAAATTTGGTATCTTTTAGACCATGTTTATCCATGACTAATGCCCGACTCAACCCAACCTCCACATCATCATTACTTAAAAAAAAAGAAAAAAAAAAAAGTGGTGGTTGCTTGAAGGAGGTCGACCAATGCCCAACCCAAGACCATTTGGTCTCTTTTTTTGGGCCAATGGGATGGAGACACTTGTCTCCATTCTATTGGTCAAGTAATTTTTTAAAATTTATATAATAAAATAATTATATTTTTATATATATAAATAAATAGAATTTTAAAATATACCAAATTTTATAATTTTTCATTCTCTACAAATAGAGACCACTCTTGCTATATTTTTTATTAAATGCATAATATATCAATTTTGATATATCTAATCCATTTAAAATTTATATAAAATAGAAATAAATAAAAAAATATATTACTATTTTAGATTTTTTTATTCTTTATAAATAAGATAAATATTTTATATTTTTGATAAATTAATATTTTTTATATTTCAACATGATTTAAAATTGCATAAATTAAAATAACTATATATAATATTGTGGTTGGATGGTTGGATGGATATTGATAGAGTATGTAAAATTGGGGTGGTTGGGTTGGGATGGATATTGATGAGTTGGAGGAGAGATAAATCAATTAAATAATGAGATAGTTGGATGATTGGGTGGTTGGGGTGGTCATTGTTAAAGATAGCCTTAGGGACCGAAATTTAGGGCTTTTTTCTCAAAAATTTCTGTCGTTAAAACAAAAAAATTCTTGTAGTGATAAATCCGAATCAATTAAAAATTAAATGAAATCAAACACAATACTTTGAGTTTGGTTGTTGTGTTTGTATCAAGGTTGTTAAGATCGGGATCTTATATGGGATCGTTTTTCTCTTTGCAAGATCGGGATCGTAGGATCGAATCGGGATCCTAAGATCTTATGAAATTGCAATAATAGATAAACTCAATTATGCAGACTAACAAATAAAATCATTATTTTGTGTGTTTATAAATCTTGCAAGTTAATTAATACAATACAACATAAAAACATCACAATCAAACATAAAATATTTCCACATACATACATATTATATTTTTTTTACACATCATACATATGGAATACAAGCTCTTAAGTTTAAAATTAAAAGAAAAAAGTTACTTTGATCTCAAATCATAAAATATTACAAAAATTAAATGTGTTTAAGAGGGTATGATCGTAAGATCGTAGACGCGTTTGAGAGAGTATGACCATAAGATCGTAACATTCTACTATCAGGATCGGAATCTTACTAATTTTAAGATCCTACAAGGATCGGGATCGTTTTAGAGATGTGTGATCGTAAAATCGTAAGATCCTAAGATCAGGATCGGGATCTTAACAACTATGGTTTGTATTATTTGTGATAAATTTTTAGTGGAAATGGGTCCTCCGTTGAGAATAATCGTGGTTTCGCCACTGCCCACTTATAAGGTTTTCGCATTTGTTTTAGATTGAGATAGATGATAATTTTTCTCAATTAGATCCATCATAAAATAATTGTAGCATTGTTGGAACACTCTCGTCGTTTGTTTTTGCTGTAATTTTGTAATTGAAATTCAATGCATTAATAGAGGGATCGGAATATATAATTCGGGAAAAGTCTGTCAACAAAGGATGATACAACTAGATTATGGCATCAACGTTTTACACATTTGTACCTCAAGTCCTTGTTCAGAACTCATATATCTTGAGATTGTTCTTAAATTTCGAAGAAAGCTAAGAAATGTCTTGATTTATTTACAAGTAAAATTATATATAGGATAATAGAAAGTGGATGAACAATGCTGGATTATTTGTTGAACGTAAATTACGTGTGGATTCGATCGGATCATCGGAGCTCACAGCACTAATTAATACTCAAATAAGTAATCAATTTCAAAATTGACACCAACCACGTTTTTGTAATTAATTCCTTTTACGTAGTACTGTTTCTAGCCATATATAGTCATGGGATTATATTTTATTATGATGATTTCTTGTAATTTCTAATTTAAAATTGAATTCTTAGCATTTATAGGTCTTAGGATATGTTCTAAAACAAACATATGGGATAAGTGTCAGTCACCCATGTTGTTGTACTAACAAAACTCTTGTGCAGATGACACTGTCCGAATAGCAGTTCTGAGTTTGTTGTAACTGCTTCTATGTAACTGCTCTTCGACAGTTTTGCTCTCGCCCGCACAGCAGTCTTTCAATCGATTGTTGAGTCTATTCAGATATATATATTCCCAGTGATTAGATCGATTGTAAGTATTAGTTGAGTTGTAATTCATTGCTGAGTTTTTACTCTTTGAGAATAGTTAGGTTTCTCTCTCCAAGATTTCATAGAGTTTCTTTCTAGAGAGTTTTAGAGTCTTGATGGTTCGTTCTTCTTCGAATGAGAATCTGTGATCAAATCATCAAGATCGTGCTGCACATTGCTTCAATTGGCATTGCCGAATTGAAGGAATCTTTTCTCAATCAAGCTTAGGAGGTTGATCCTTGCGAGGAGCCTCTGAAGGATCGAAGGGAGCAACTCAGTGTGTCTTCTACACCAAGGTTCTGAAATCTAAAGGGTTTGGCAATCAAGAAATCAGATTGGACGGGTTGTCCAGCAATCGGAGTTGTGGGGGAGTCCAGACTACGATTGTTCTACCAGAATTGTCGTCTCGGTAACAGAGTCTGTTTTTTATTGTTTTTCAAGTCTTGTTAGGTTTAGAATTTTTGAGTGTTAGTGATAGAACCTGGATTGGCATCCCCCCAGACGTAGATCCGTTTGGATCGAACTGGGTCACCAAATTCTTGTGTTCTTGTTTACATTCCGCTGATCACTCTGCACACACATACACATATAATCTGTTTACTCGTAGTTTTAACAGACAGCAAACGACAAGCTCATAGTTCAAGATAGTAAACTGGGACCAACACTTGGTATCAGAGCGGCAGACTCTGACGAACTAGAGACGATTTTGATAAATCTTGAAGAATGAGCAGAGAGGGTGCATCTGTTTCTAGGCCACCATTGTTCGATGGTACAAATTATCGATACTGGCGAACTCGAATGAAAATCCATTTGATGGCACTAGGAGATGAAGTCTGGGATGCAGTCGAGACAGCCTGGCAACCACCAACACGACCACGAGCTACAACTGATGGAGCTACAGATCCTCCTGGTAGTCGACCAGCAACAAAGGCTGAATACACACAAGCAGAAAAAGATGCCAAGAAAGGAAATTATACAGCTCTTAATGCAATCTTTAGCGCCATGGACGAAACTCAGTTCCAACTTGTTACAAATCACACACTGGCCCATGATGCATGGAGGACTCTGGAAGTGATGTATGAGGGTTCTGAAGACGTTCGAGCGACAAAGCTACAGCGAGTTGAGACAATGTTCGAAAATCTGAAGATGAAGAAAGATGAGTCGATCTCTGTTTACTATGGAAGGTTCAAGGATATCGTAAATCAAGCCTATTCCTTGGGTTTGGTGTACAATAATCAAAAGCTTGTTCGAAAGATGTTAAGGACTCTTACCAAGAAGTATGCTCCAAAAGTTGCAACATTAGAAGAATTGGACAAATTGAATACAATCACTTTGGATGGTCTTGTGGGGATTCTTCAAACCTACGAAATGAATCACCTAGAAGAAGAGTCAATAAGGAATATTGCACTCAATGTTGAAGAAGATTCTGGTAATTCTTCTGAAGATGATGTATCTTATATTACCAGAAAAGTGGCTAAGATGTTGCAAGAAAGGAGAGCTAAACAGTTCAACAGACGTCAAGGCCGCAGTTCCAATGATGTTCAGACGACGGACAGACTACCACGTAAAGATTTCAAAAAGAAGGATAACAGTAAGGGTGATCGATTCAATTCAAAGAAGGACTATGGCAAACCTGATAAATTCGGATCAGTAATATGCTATGAATGTGGAGGTAAAGGACACATTCAATCTGAATGTGCTACTACCAAGAGAAGAGAATTGAGGGAGAAGAAGGTATTCCAAGCAACCTTAAGTGATGATGATCTTGAGGGAACTACTGATGAACAAAAATAGATGATGAAGTCGTTGCCTTCACCTCAAGAGTTGCAAGCCCTAAAATTAAAGGTATTGTCAAGTCCATATGTTTTTCACCTAACAATTGTGATTCTGATTCAGGTGAAAGTGATGACGAGTATGATCAACTCCTTGCTGACTACAATGAACTTAAAGAGGACTTTGAAGTTGCTGTCCAGGAGAACAAAAAATTGTTGGGACAACTAACAGACGTTGGTATTGCATATGACCTTGAAGTTGAAAAGAATGAAGTCATGCAAAAGGAAAACAACACTCTTAAAGGCAAAATTCTTGAAATGGAGAAAAAGCTTGATGATCTTAAAGTCAAGAATGATGAGCTTCAAAAGGTATCCAAAGGTAAAAACAAACTTGATGAAGTTCTTTCTATGGGAAAACGTGTTGGTGATCAAACAGGGTTAGGATATACGAAGCAATCTACACCATGCAAAACAAAGTTCACGAGTGGAGGATATTTGCCCCCAACTCATGAAGAATCTTATGCTGAAGAAGATTGTTCGTCCAGACGAAGACGAGACTGTCTTTATTGCAATCTGCCTGGACACACAGCAGATACTTGTATGCGAATTTTGGGAGATCTAATGAATGGAAGACCAGTTGTTTGGCCAGATCAAGAACTACGAAAGAAATTCAGAATGCAAAAGGTATGGATACCCAGAAATAAGATTAAAAATAAGAATTCTGTATGTTTTGCCGTTCTTTCGCTACAGGCACATCAAAGAAACGATCAATGGTATTTTGATTCTGGATGCTCTCGACACATGACTGGAAGGAAAGACCTCTTAGCAAATTACAAGCAAAAGGATTGTGGAGATGTCATTTTGGAGACGGTAAACGAAGTAAAATAGCCGGTTTTGGTAAAGTAAAGGATGGTTTACTTTCTAAACTATCACGAGTTTACTATGTTAAAGGACTAACAACTAATCTTATCTCTATTAGTCAACTTTGTGATGAAGATTTACAGGTCCTTTTTACCAAACACTCATGTAGAGTTTTTGATGACCAAGATGAAAGCATATTGAAAGGAGGTCGTTCAAAGAATAACTGTTATATCTTAACTGACAACGCCTCTCAAGCCTTGCTTACCAACATTGATCAGACTAACTTGTGGCACAAACGTCTTGGACACCTAAACTACAGATCTTTGCACAAGCTAAGCAACTCTAACGTCGTTCGAGGGTTGCCGAAACTATCACAAAACGACCAGACCACTTTGTAATACCCGAGAAATTACCCGAATGAATTTCCGTTCCGTTATTATTATTATTATTATTATTATTATTATTATAAATCCTTTTAATTTTAGAAATTTCAAGTTAATATATGTCAATAATGAGGATGACTCTCAATTGCCGTTTCTAATATTTGAATTATAGGATAAGTTTCAATTGGCATAGGATTGTATCTAGACTACCAAATTTGTCAAGGAATTATGGCATTTGAAATGTCACATGCCTAGCAATCCTTCCCAACTTATTCCCAATCCAACTTATTTCCAATCCAACCTATTCCCAATCCATGACATGCCTAGTAATTATTCCCAATCCCATTCATTATTTAATGATACACTAATCAGCCCCCAAAGCCACCCATTTGCACTTCATCCAAAAATAGGTTCATTGGAGAGTGTTGCAAGTGTTGGGGCAATCTTAAGGCTTTGATTTGAGGATTTATTGATTCCAATCAACTCTAATGTAAGTTAGTGTTGTGCCTTTCAAATTTTAGAGCTTTTGGTTGAGTATTCATGGAGATACAACTCGAAATCCATTCCTTGTCAAATCTGTGATTTAGGGTTTCTTCAGGATAGTTTCTTTTGTTCATCCTTGTTTGTCTAGATCCGTTCGTTTTTGGGAAAACTTTTCTAAATCAAAAATGTTCCTAACACCTTGAATATGATCTCTGTAAATTTTTATAATTTTTGGACATGTTTTGATCATCCAAATTCGATCTGGTATTTTCTGCATACAAGTTGACAGATTTGATGCATATATGTAGTCAGTTTTATTGTTCGGTTCACTCTCGCCTATGATTGTTTTTAGTGCTTGATGTCTTCATGAAACTTGTTCTAATATGTGTCTAGAACATTCCTGTAAAATTTCATGATTTTTGGAGCAGGTATGAATTTGTTATGAATTTTTGAACTCACTGTGGTCGAATTTACTGAAGCAAGAGAAAGTGTAATTCAATAGCTTTCTGAAATGGATTAAAATGACCAGTTTAGAGTCCGAATTTTGAGATGGCTATTTCTATGAAAAATGCTTATTTTGATGATTCCTAGCCACTGTAATTTTTCCAGAATTTTTAAAAATTGTTTACTGCATTTTTAAAGGCGATTTCAGAAACTGCTATAATGTCATTTTTGGTCGGTAATGCTATTTTGAATATTCGATGAACTAAGAGTCGATTGTTACTCGTTTTTGGATACATATGAAATCTGGATATGTGGCGAATATATTGGAATGATAAAAATGTGAATTTTAAACTTTGTAAGCTTTGATCGAGTGGGATGCCCAATGTTTTAGAGGGTAAGTGCACTTGGCGTGAGCTCGTTGGGCCGCCCCCTCTTTTTATGTGGCCAAAACGGCGCATATGATATTGTGGTTTCGTGTTAGTAAGAGTCTATACTCCTAGATATATCCGTATGGGTTGTCTAGGGCTCCGGAGCGGTCTGTATAGGGTCACTGCTTTCACATCCCTCGTGGGTACGAGTCCCAGAGGTGGGTTGATCTGAAAAGGCTTCGGCCCAGGATCGTTGATACCGACGGCTTGTGGACATAAGCGCCCAAGCGGGTAATTTGGATGTCCTCGATCAAAACAAACAATGGTAAAATAATGTGTTTGGGCTCTTGCGGGTTTGATTCCCCAAGAATGGTTATTCTCGATGAAAATGAACATTGGTAATTAAGCGTGTGAGCATTGGTAATGATGTATGTGGTAAAGTATTAGAATTCCCGTATATTAATTCACTCGTCTATTTTAAAAATTAAATTCCTATCTTTTATTACTCTTCTAAAAACTTTAAATTTTGTTATGCTATGCATTAACTTACGCAGTACCGTTTGTACTGATAAATTGTTGTTTTCCATTTTTCGCAGAGTAAGTCATGGCACTACGGGATGGGAATTTCCAAAGACTTGTCGCACTTGTTTTTAAATTCTTTTACGAATCCCAAACTCATGTTTGGCCGTGTTTGGCCCTTACCTTCCGCACTGTTTTAAAATTATGTATGTTAGACTTAACTCTGATTTAAACCTTCGGGCACTTATTGAATGGTTTTTAAATTATTTTTAAGTATTGGTACAACTTAGCCTTAGCATCTTCTCAAGTGAGCTCGAAATGGTTCGCGTCTTGCTTGGGAAGGTGTGGCGGTAGCATCCCGGCCTGGGTGACCAAAACCGGGGTGTTACAAAGTGGTATCAGAGCCCGAAATTTTTTAAGCTATTATTTTCGGCCCACTATAGAGGCCCAAATTATTCAATATTATTTTTAAGCATTTTGAGTATTATTTCCATGGACAAGGAATTTTATTTTAAAACCCATGGAAAAGTATATCTCGAAAATTCGACAAGTCTTAAAAATTAGCACTATTTTTGGGGGGGAGCATGTGCATTAACAAAATTATTCTTTTTACGTACCAATCATTGTCATGCATTGCTATCAGTCCAAATGCGACCCAACTTCGAGGACGAAGTTGATTTCTAAGGAGGGTAGACTGTAATACCCGAGAAATTACCCGAATGAATTTCCGTTCCGTTATTATTATTATTATTATTATTATTATTATAAATCCTTTTAATTTTAGAAATTTCAAGTTAATATATGTCAATAATGAGGATGACTCTCAATTGCCGTTTCTAATATTTGAATTATAGGATAAGTTTCAATTGGCATAGGATTGTATCTAGACTACCAAATTTGTCAAAGAATTATGGCATTTGAAATGTCACATGCCTAGCAATCCTTCCCAACTTATTCCCAATCCAACTTATTTCCAATCCAACCTATTCCCAATCCATGACACGCCTAGTAATTATTCCCAATCCCATTCATTATTTAATGATACACTAATCAGCCCCCAAAGCCACCCATTTGCACTTCATCCAAAAATAGGTTCATTGGAGAGTGTTGCAAGTGTTGGGGCAATCTTAAGGCTTTGATTTGAGGATTTATTGATTCCAATCAACTCTAATGTAAGTTAGTGTTGTGCCTTTCAAATTTTAGAGCTTTTGGTTGAGTATTCATGGAGATACAACTCGAAATCCATTCCTTGTCAAATCTGTGATTTAGGGTTTCTTCAGGATAGTTTCTTTTGTTCATCCTTGTTCGTCTAGATCCGTTCGTTTTTGGGAAAACTTTTCTAAATCAAAAATGTTCCTAACACCTTGAATATGATCTCTGTAAATTTTTATAATTTTTGGACATGTTTTGATCACCCAAATTCGATCTGGTATTTTCTGCATACAAGTTGACAGATTTGATGCATATATGTAGTCAGTTTTATTGTTCGGTTCACTCTCGCCTATGATTGTTTTTAGTGCTTGATGTCTTCATGAAACTTGTTCTAATATGTGTCTAGAACATTCCTGTAAAATTTCATGATTTTTGGAGCAGGTATGAATTTGTTATGAATTTTTGAACTCACTGTGGTCGAATTTACTGAAGCAAGAGAAAGTGTAATTCAATAGCTTTCTGAAATGGATTAAAATGACCAGTTTAGAGTCCGAATTTTGAGATGGCTATTTCTATGAAAAATGCTTATTTTGATGATTCCTAGCCACTGTAATTTTTCCAGAATTTTTAAAAATTGTTTACTGCATTTTTAAAGGCGATTTCAGAAACTGCTATAATGTCATTTTTGGTCGGTAAATGCTATTTTGAATATTCGATGAACTAAGAGTCGATTGTTACTCGTTTTTGGATACATATGAAATCTGGATATGTGGCGAATATATTGGAATGATAAAAATGTGAATTTTAAACTTTGTAAGCTTTGATCGAGTGGGATGCCCAATGTTTTAGAGGGTAAGTGCACTTGGCGTGAGCTCGTTGGGCCGCCCCCTCTTTTTATGTGGCCAAAACGGCGCATATGATATTGTGGTTTCGTGTTAGTAAGAGTCTATACTCCTAGATATATCCGTATGGGTTGTCTAGGGCTCCGGAGCGGTCTGTATAGGGTCACTGCTTTCACATCCCTCGTGGGTACGAGTCCCAGAGGTGGGTTGATCTGAAAAGGCTTCGGCCCAGGATCGTTGATACCGACGGCTTGTGGACATAAGCGCCCAAGCGGGTAATTTGGATGTCCTCGATCAAAACAAACAATGGTAAAATAATGTGTTTGGGCTCTTGCGGGTTTGATTCCCCAAGAATGGTTATTCTCGATGAAATGAACATTGGTAATTAAGCGTGTGAGCATTGGTAATGATGTATGTGGTAAAGTATTAGAATTCCCGTATATTAATTCACTCGTCTATTTTAAAAATTAAATTCCTATCTTTTATTACTCTTCTAAAAACTTTAAATTTTGTTATGCTATGCATTAACTTACGCAGTACCGTTTGTACTGATAAATTGTTGTTTTCCATTTTTCGCAGAGTAAGTCATGGCACTACGGATGGGAATTTCCAAAGACTTGTCGCACTTGTTTTTAAATTCTTTTACGAATCCCAAACTCATGTTTGGCCGTGTTTGGCCCTTACCTTCCGCACTGTTTAAAATTATGTATGTTAGACTTAACTCTGATTTAAACCTTCGGGCACTTATTGAATGGTTTTTAAATTATTTTTAAGTATTGGTACAACTTAGCCTTAGCATCTTCTCAAGTGAGCTCGAAATGGTTCGCGTCTTGCTTGGGAAGGTGTGGCGGTAGCATCCCGGCCTGGGTGACCAAAACCGGGGTGTTACAAAGTGGTATCAGAGCCCGAAATTTTTTAAGCTATTATTTTCGGCCCACTATAGAGGCCCAAATTATTCAATATTATTTTTAAGCATTTTGAGTATTATTTCCATGGACAAGGAATTTTATTTTAAAACCCATGGAAAAGTATATCTCGAAAATTCGACAAGTCTTAAAAATTAGCACTATTTTTGGGGGGGAGCATGTGCATTAACAAAATTATTCTTTTTACGTACCAATCATTGTCATGCATTGCTATCAGTCCAAATGCGACCCAACTTCGAGGACGAAGTTGATTTCTAAGGAGGGTAGACTGTAATACCCGAGAAATTACCCGAATGAATTTCCGTTCCGTTATTATTATTATTATTATTATTATTATTATAAATCCTTTTAATTTTAGAAATTTCAAGTTAATATATGTCAATAATGAGGATGACTCTCAATTGCCGTTTCTAATATTTGAATTATAGGATAAGTTTCAATTGGCATAGGATTGTATCTAGACTACCAAATTTGTCAAGGAATTATGGCATTTGAAATGTCACATGCCTAGCAATCCTTCCCAACTTATTCCCAATCCAACTTATTTCCAATCCAACCTATTCCCAATCCATGACATGCCTAGTAATTATTCCCAATCCCATTCATTATTTAATGATACACTAATCAGCCCCCAAAGCCACCCATTTGCACTTCATCCAAAAATAGGTTCATTGGAGAGTGTTGCAAGTGTTGGGGCAATCTTAAGGCTTTGATTTGAGGATTTATTGATTCCAATCAACTCTAATGTAAGTTAGTGTTGTGCCTTTCAAATTTTAGAGCTTTTGGTTGAGTATTCATGGAGATACAACTCGAAATCCATTCCTTGTCAAATCTGTGATTTAGGGTTTCTTCAGGATAGTTTCTTTTGTTCATCCTTGTTCGTCTAGATCCGTTCGTTTTTGGGAAAACTTTTCTAATTCAAAAATGTTCCTAACACCTTGAATATGATCTCTGTAAATTTTTATAATTTTTGGACATGTTTTGATCACCCAAATTCGATCTGGTATTTTCTGCATACAAGTTGACAGATTTGATGCATATATGTAGTCAGTTTTATTGTTCGGTTCACTCTCGCCTATGATTGTTTTTAGTGCTTGATGTCTTCATGAAACTTGTTCTAATATGTGTCTAGAACATTCCTGTAAAATTTCATGATTTTTGGAGCAGGTATGAATTTGTTATGAATTTTTGAACTCACTGTGGTCGAATTTACTGAAGCAAGAGAAAGTGTAATTCAATAGCTTTCTGAAATGGATTAAAATGACCAGTTTAGAGTCCGAATTTTGAGATGGCTATTTCTATAAAAAATGCTTATTTTGATGATTCCTAGCCACTGTAATTTTTCCAGAATTTTTAAAAATTGTTTACTGCATTTTTAAAGGCGATTTCAGAAACTGCTATAATGTCATTTTTGGTCGGTAAATGCTATTTTGAATATTCGATGAACTAAGAGTCGATTGTTACTCGTTTTTGGATACATATGAAATCTGGATATGTGGCGAATATATTGGAATGATAAAAATGTGAATTTTAAACTTTGTAAGCTTTGATCGAGTGGGATGCCCAATGTTTTAGAGGGTAAGTGCACTTGGCGTGAGCTCGTTGGGCCGCCCCCTCTTTTTATGTGGCCAAAACGGCGCATATGATATTGTGGTTTCGTGTTAGTAAGAGTCTATACTCCTAGATATATCCGTATGGGTTGTCTAGGGCTCCGGAGCGGTCTGTATAGGGTCACTGCTTTCACATCCCTCGTGGGTACGAGTCCCAGAGGTGGGTTGATCTGAAAAGGCTTCGGCCCAGGATCGTTGATACCGACGGCTTGTGGACATAAGCGCCCAAGCGGGTAATTTGGATGTCCTCGATCAAAACAAACAATGGTAAAATAATGTGTTTGGGCTCTTGCGGGTTTGATTCCCCAAGAATGGTTATTCTCGATGAAAATGAACATTGGTAATTAAGCGTGTGAGCATTGGTAATGATGTATGTGGTAAAGTATTAGAATTCCCGTATATTAATTCACTCGTCTATTTTAAAAATTAAATTCCTATCTTTTATTACTCTTCTAAAAACTTTAAATTTTGTTATGCTATGCATTAACTTACGCAGTACCGTTTGTACTGATAAATTGTTGTTTTCCATTTTTCGCAGAGTAAGTCATGGCACTACGGGATGGGAATTTCCAAAGACTTGTCGCACTTGTTTTTAAATTCTTTTACGAATCCCAAACTCATGTTTGGCCGTGTTTGGCCCTTACCTTCCGCACTGTTTAAAATTATGTATGTTAGACTTAACTCTGATTTAAACCTTCGGGCACTTATTGAATGGTTTTTAAATTATTTTTAAGTATTGGTACAACTTAGCCTTAGCATCTTCTCAAGTGAGCTCGAAATGGTTCGCGTCTTGCTTGGGAAGGTGTGGCGGTAGCATCCCGGCCTGGGTGACCAAAACCGGGGTGTTACAAAGTGGTATCAGAGCCCGAAATTTTTTAAGCTATTATTTTCGGCCCACTATAGAGGCCCAAATTATTCAATATTATTTTTAAGCATTTTGAGTATTATTTCCATGGACAAGGAATTTTATTTTAAAACCCATGGAAAAGTATATCTCGAAAATTCGACAAGTCTTAAAAATTAGCACTATTTTTGGGGGGGAGCATGTGCATTAACAAAATTATTCTTTTTACGTACCAATCATTGTCATGCATTGCTATCAGTCCAAATGCGACCCAACTTCGAGGACGAAGTTGATTTCTAAGGAGGGTAGACTGTAATACCCGAGAAATTACCCGAATGAATTTCCGTTCCGTTATTATTATTATTATTATTATTATTATTATAAATCCTTTTAATTTTAGAAATTTCAAGTTAATATATGTCAATAATGAGGATGACTCTCAATTGCCGTTTCTAATATTTGAATTATAGGATAAGTTTCAATTGGCATAGGATTGTATCTAGACTACCAAATTTGTCAAGGAATTATGGCATTTGAAATGTCACATGCCTAGCAATCCTTCCCAACTTATTCCCAATCCAACTTATTTCCAATCCAACCTATTCCCAATCCATGACATGCCTAGTAATTATTCCCAATCCCATTCATTATTTAATGATACACTAATCAGCCCCCAAAGCCACCCATTTGCACTTCATCCAAAAATAGGTTCATTGGAGAGTGTTGCAAGTGTTGGGGCAATCTTAAGGCTTTGATTTGAGGATTTATTGATTCCAATCAACTCTAATGTAAGTTAGTGTTGTGCCTTTCAAATTTTAGAGCTTTTGGTTGAGTATTCATGGAGATACAACTCGAAATCCATTCCTTGTCAAATCTGTGATTTAGGGTTTCTTCAGGATAGTTTCTTTTGTTCATCCTTGTTCGTCTAGATCCGTTCGTTTTTGGGAAAACTTTTCTAATTCAAAAATGTTCCTAACACCTTGAATATGATCTCTGTAAATTTTTATAATTTTTGGACATGTTTTGATCACCCAAATTCGATCTGGTATTTTCTGCATACAAGTTGACAGATTTGATGCATATATGTAGTCAGTTTTATTGTTCGGTTCACTCTCGCCTATGATTGTTTTTAGTGCTTGATGTCTTCATGAAACTTGTTCTAATATGTGTCTAGAACATTCCTGTAAAATTTCATGATTTTTGGAGCAGGTATGAATTTGTTATGAATTTTTGAACTCACTGTGGTCGAATTTACTGAAGCAAGAGAAAGTGTAATTCAATAGCTTTCTGAAATGGATTAAAATGACCAGTTTAGAGTCCGAATTTTGAGATGGCTATTTCTATAAAAAATGCTTATTTTGATGATTCCTAGCCACTGTAATTTTTCCAGAATTTTTAAAAATTGTTTACTGCATTTTTAAAGGCGATTTCAGAAACTGCTATAATGTCATTTTTGGTCGGTAAATGCTATTTTGAATATTCGATGAACTAAGAGTCGATTGTTACTCGTTTTTGGATACATATGAAATCTGGATATGTGGCGAATATATTGGAATGATAAAAATGTGAATTTTAAACTTTGTAAGCTTTGATCGAGTGGGATGCCCAATGTTTTAGAGGGTAAGTGCACTTGGCGTGAGCTCGTTGGGCCGCCCCCTCTTTTTATGTGGCCAAAACGGCGCATATGATATTGTGGTTTCGTGTTAGTAAGAGTCTATACTCCTAGATATATCCGTATGGGTTGTCTAGGGCTCCGGAGCGGTCTGTATAGGGTCACTGCTTTCACATCCCTCGTGGGTACGAGTCCCAGAGGTGGGTTGATCTGAAAAGGCTTCGGCCCAGGATCGTTGATACCGACGGCTTGTGGACATAAGCGCCCAAGCGGGTAATTTGGATGTCCTCGATCAAAACAAACAATGGTAAAATAATGTGTTTGGGCTCTTGCGGGTTTGATTCCCCAAGAATGGTTATTCTCGATGAAAATGAACATTGGTAATTAAGCGTGTGAGCATTGGTAATGATGTATGTGGTAAAGTATTAGAATTCCCGTATATTAATTCACTCGTCTATTTTAAAAATTAAATTCCTATCTTTTATTACTCTTCTAAAAACTTTAAATTTTGTTATGCTATGCATTAACTTACGCAGTACCGTTTGTACTGATAAATTGTTGTTTTCCATTTTTCGCAGAGTAAGTCATGGCACTACGGGATGGGAATTTCCAAAGACTTGTCGCACTTGTTTTTAAATTCTTTTACGAATCCCAAACTCATGTTTGGCCGTGTTTGGCCCTTACCTTCCGCACTGTTTAAAATTATGTATGTTAGACTTAACTCTGATTTAAACCTTCGGGCACTTATTGAATGGTTTTTAAATTATTTTTAAGTATTGGTACAACTTAGCCTTAGCATCTTCTCAAGTGAGCTCGAAATGGTTCGCGTCTTGCTTGGGAAGGTGTGGCGGTAGCATCCCGGCCTGGGTGACCAAAACCGGGGTGTTACAAAGTGGTATCAGAGCCCGAAATTTTTTAAGCTATTATTTTCGGCCCACTATAGAGGCCCAAATTATTCAATATTATTTTTAAGCATTTTGAGTATTATTTCCATGGACAAGGAATTTTATTTTAAAACCCATGGAAAAGTATATCTCGAAAATTCGACAAGTCTTAAAAATTAGCACTATTTTTGGGGGGGAGCATGTGCATTAACAAAATTATTCTTTTTACGTACCAATCATTGTCATGCATTGCTATCAGTCCAAATGCGACCCAACTTCGAGGACGAAGTTGATTTCTAAGGAGGGTAGACTGTAATACCCGAGAAATTACCCGAATGAATTTCCGTTCCGTTATTATTATTATTATTATTATTATTATTATTATTATAAATCCTTTTAATTTTAGAAATTTCAAGTTAATATATGTCAATAATGAGGATGACTCTCAATTGCCGTTTCTAATATTTGAATTATAGGATAAGTTTCAATTGGCATAGGATTGTATCTAGACTACCAAATTTGTCAAGGAATTATGGCATTTGAAATGTCACATGCCTAGCAATCCTTCCCAACTTATTCCCAATCCAACTTATTTCCAATCCAACCTATTCCCAATCCATGACATGCCTAGTAATTATTCCCAATCCCATTCATTATTTAATGATACACTAATCAGCCCCCAAAGCCACCCATTTGCACTTCATCCAAAAATAGGTTCATTGGAGAGTGTTGCAAGTGTTGGGGCAATCTTAAGGCTTTGATTTGAGGATTTATTGATTCCAATCAACTCTAATGTAAGTTAGTGTTGTGCCTTTCAAATTTTAGAGCTTTTGGTTGAGTATTCATGGAGATACAACTCGAAATCCATTCCTTGTCAAATCTGTGATTTAGGGTTTCTTCAGGATAGTTTCTTTTGTTCATCCTTGTTCGTCTAGATCCGTTCGTTTTTGGGAAAACTTTTCTAAATCAAAAATGTTCCTAACACCTTGAATATGATCTCTGTAAATTTTTATAATTTTTGGACATGTTTTGATCACCCAAATTCGATCTGGTATTTTCTGCATACAAGTTGACAGATTTGATGCATATATGTAGTCAGTTTTATTGTTCGGTTCACTCTCGCCTATGATTGTTTTTAGTGCTTGATGTCTTCATGAAACTTGTTCTAATATGTGTCTAGAACATTCCTGTAAAATTTCATGATTTTTGGAGCAGGTATGAATTTGTTATGAATTTTTGAACTCACTGTGGTCGAATTTACTGAAGCAAGAGAAAGTGTAATTCAATAGCTTTCTGAAATGGATTAAAATGACCAGTTTAGAGTCCGAATTTTGAGATGTCTATTTCTATGAAAAATGCTTATTTTGATGATTCCTAGCCACTGTAATTTTTCCAGAATTTTTAAAAATTGTTTACTGCATTTTTAAAGGCGATTTCAGAAACTGCTATAATGTCATTTTTGGTCGGTAAATGCTATTTTGAATATTCGATGAACTAAGAGTCGATTGTTACTCGTTTTTGGATACATATGAAATCTGGATATGTGGCGAATATATTGGAATGATAAAAATGTGAATTTTAAACTTTGTAAGCTTTGATCGAGTGGGATGCCCAATGTTTTAGAGGGTAAGTGCACTTGGCGTGAGCTCGTTGGGCCGCCCCCTCTTTTTATGTGGCCAAAACGGCGCATATGATATTGTGGTTTCGTGTTAGTAAGAGTCTATACTCCTAGATATATCCGTATGGGTTGTCTAGGGCTCCGGAG
This sequence comes from Hygrophila difformis, assembly GCA_030278955.1. NCBI lineage: Eukaryota > Viridiplantae > Streptophyta > Magnoliopsida > Lamiales > Acanthaceae > Hygrophila > Hygrophila difformis. The sequence goes on from JAOANR010000011.1 coordinate 2,447,925, forward strand.
CGGTCTGTATAGGGTCACTGCTTTCACATCCCTCGTGGGTACGAGTCCCAGAGGTGGGTTGATCTGAAAAGGCTTCGGCCCAGGATCGTTGATACCGACGGCTTGTGGACATAAGCGCCCAAGCGGGTAATTTGGATGTCCTCGATCAAAACAAACAATGGTAAAATAATGTGTTTGGGCTCTTGCGGGTTTGATTCCCCAAGAATGGTTATTCTCGATGAAAATGAACATTGGTAATTAAGCGTGTGAGCATTGGTAATGATGTATGTGGTAAAGTATTAGAATTCCCGTATATTAATTCACTCGTCTATTTTAAAAATTAAATTCCTATCTTTTATTACTCTTCTAAAAACTTTAAATTTTGTTATGCTATGCATTAACTTACGCAGTACCGTTTGTACTGATAAATTGTTATTTTCCATTTTTCGCAGAGTAAGTCATGGCACTACGGGATGGGAATTTCCAAAGACTTGTCGCACTTGTTTTTAAATTCTTTTACGAATCCCAAACTCATGTTTGGCCGTGTTTGGCCCTTACCTTCCGCACTGTTTAAAATTATGTATGTTAGACTTAACTCTGATTTAAACCTTCGGGCACTTATTGAATGGTTTTTAAATTATTTTTAAGTATTGGTACAACTTAGCCTTAGCATCTTCTCAAGTGAGCTCGAAATGGTTCGCGTCTTGCTTGGGAAGGTGTGGCGGTAGCATCCCGGCCTGGGTGACCAAAACCGGGGTGTTACACACTTGCAGAGATTGTGCCAAAGGAAAGCAGACTCGTTCAAAGCACAAACTAGTTGATCAGATTACCACAAAGGATTGCCTTGACTTAATTCACATGGACCTTATGGGACCTACCGAAGTCGAAAGTCTAAATGGTAAAAGGTATATTCTAGTTTGTGTAGATGATTATTCACGCTTTACTTGGGTTTATTTTCTTAGGTCAAAGGATGAATCATTTGAATATTTTGAGGCCTTGAGTTTACGTTTGATGAATGAAAAGCAAAGGAAGATTACTCGAATTCGAACTGACCATGGTAAGGAGTTCGAAAATCAGTCGTTCGACCGTTTCTGTGATGAGCATGGAATTGCACATGAGTATTCTGCCCCCAAAACTCCTCAACAAAACGGAGTGGCTGAACGAAAGAATAGAACTCTACAAGACATGGCAAGATCCTTATTACATGCAAGTTCAATGAGTAAGATGTTTTGGGCCGAAGCTGTTAATACATCCAATCATATTGCAAACCGTGTGTTGCTGCGACCACATACAAACACCACACCTTATCAATTGTGGAAAGGTAACACGCCTACGGTAAAGTATTTTCATATATTTGGTTGTAAATGTCATGTTCTTAGAGATAGAGAAAACTTAAAAAAGTTTGATTCTAGATCTGATGATGGCTATTTCATTGGTTATTCAAATACTTCAAAAGCTTATCGTGTGCATCTCCTAAATGCTAAGAATGTAATTGAAAGTACTAATGTTGTTTTTGAGGATTTTGATCTTATAGACAACAGGACTGATGATGATGATCATCTACCCCAACAAAATCAAGAACCTATTGTTGAGAATGAACAGATCATTCCTGAACAACAAGAAACAGAACCAGATAGTCCACCTAAAGTTGAAACTACAGTGGAACAGGAATCTGAGGAACAACCTGTAGAAGAAGTTCAAATCAATAGAAAAGGATCAAGGGTTCTTAAGCATCATTCTACTGATGATATCATTGGTGATCCTAAAGCACAGCGGCAGACTAGACATAAAGCTATAGATTTCAAGGAGCTAGCTGGTTACAATTGCTTTGTGTCAAAGATAGAGCCTAAGAACACTGTTGAAGCCTTGAAGGATGAGTACTGGATCGCTGCCATGCAGGACGAACTACTTCAATTTGAAAGAAATGATGTTTGGGAGTTGACAGAACCACCTCCAAATGTCAACGTGATTGGTACTAAATGGGTGTACAGAAACAAAACTGATGAGAAAGGCAATATAGTCAGAAACAAAGCAAGACTAGTTGCACAAGGATACACTCAAATTGAGGGACTCGACTACGGAGAGACGTTCGCACCTGTTGCACGCATGGAGGCTGTAAGAATTCTTTTAGCTATTGCTTGTTCATTGGATATAAAGTTGTACCAGATAGACATAAAAACAGCCTTTCTAAATGGGAAGATCAAAGAAGAAATTTATGTTGCTCAACCTAGTGGATTTGAAGATCCGGTGCATCCAAATCATGTCTATCGTGTCAAAGGTGCTCTATATGGATTAAAGCAGGCACCTCGAGCATGGTATGAAAGATTATCAAAGTATCTTGTTGCTAGTGGATTTAAGAGAGGAAATGCAGATAAGACGTTGTTTGTCAAGCGTCAGGACGACCACTTAACTGTTGCTCAGGTATATGTCGATGATATAATCTTTGGTTCGACTTCAACAAAATTCAGGGATGAATTTGTTAATTCGATGAAATCAGAATTTGAGATGTCTATGATGGGTGAGCTGCACTACTTCTTAGGACTTCAAGTTACACAAGAAGCTGATGGTATCTTTTTTAGTCAAGAAAAGTATGCTAGGAATATGTTAAAGAAGTTCGACATGGATAGTTGCAAAGTAATCAGAACGCCCTTAGGACAACAGGAGAAGCTGACTAAGGATGAAGCTGGGAAACCAGTAGATCAAAAGGTCTACAGAAGCATTATTGGAAGTCTACTTTATCTTACTGCTTCTAGACCTGACATTTCTTATAGTGTGGGAGTATGTGCTCGATTTCAATCCGATCCTAAGGAATCACATATGAAAGCAGTGCGAAGGATTATGAGATATATAAAGGGATCTTTACAAATGGGAATTTGGTTTTCTAAACGATCAACACTTGATCTAATTGGGTTCACTGACTCAGACTGGGCTGGTAGTTGTGACGACAGAAAATCTACAACTGGAGGATGCTTCTACTTAGGAAACAATCTTGTTAGCTGGTATTCAAGGAAACAAAATATCGTAGCTCTATCCACAGCTGAGGCAGAATACATTGCTGCCACATGTTGCTGCTCCCAACTTCTTTGGATGAAGCAACTACTTCAAGACTACGGTATTAGTAAGGATAACTTTTTAGTTTTCTGTGATAATACTAGTGCTATTAACATATCTAAAAATCCTGTTTTACATAGTAGGAGTAAACATATAGATATTCGATATCATTTTATTCGAGATCTTGTGGAGGATGAAATTTGCAGGTTAGAGCACATTGGAACACTGGAGCAACGAGCAGACATATTAACAAAGGCATTGGATGGAGAAAAGTTTGAAGGCTTAAGAACTATCTTAGGCCTTTCCTATCATAATTAAACACTTAAGTAATTGGGCCTAATGATTTGCAATATAGAAAATATTACCTTTGCAGGCCCACAAAAGGAAACAGGCCCAAACAATTGGAGAAGCCTTATCCGGAACGCCATCATCACGCGCGGGAGACTGGCTGACGTCACGTCGGCTCTGCAACTGCTGCAGACTGGTCACGTCGCCCACGTTTTACGAAAACTGTCCTCCGCCCCTTCGATTTCCGGCAACGCTCCTCCTCCATTAAAAGGTCGTTTCTTCCCTTTCTCTTCATACGCCTTTTCTACTAATCTTCTCTCTTCTTCTTTTTGTTTTCTGCTCGAGTCTCTTATTTTCCTCTAAAGTTCAAAACGCCCAAAAATGGCGATCATCACTGATCTCGATGACTCCACTTCCACCACTGATTCCACCACTCCTCCACCTACTGCCCCAACTCTATCCTCGCAACCAATTCGCCTCAACCCTGAAGCCATTCAACATATGGTTGCTGAGATTTTAAAAACTGCCCAACAAGGAAACCCTTTACCCCCAAATTCCTCAAACCCTAAAGCCACCAGTTCGAATCCTCCTCCTACATTTGTTCTCTCCCCTGAAGGCGTTGTTCATGTTAGTTCCTCCAATCCACCCCCAACTGCCACTCACGCTGAACCTATGAATGTCGCACCTTCATCTCCTCAACCACAAGTGGACATGGGAGCCGTGGACGAAATTGTCTAGGAACTGAACGCCGAGCACGGTGATCCACCGTTGTCGCCATACGCACATCAAGGCATCCACGACCTCACTCAAGAAGAGATGGATGATATTGTTGAGTCGCACCAAGGCCGCAGACGCAGAGCAGCTTCGCAGAGTTCTCAACCACCGCGGAGGTCTTCGAGGAAGAGAAAAGCTCCTACTCCTCAACCTACTCCTCAGCCTACTGCTCAACCAACTCCAGTGGCGTCCGCAGCAAAGAAACCTCGAAAAGCCCCAATTTTGTTGGATGCTGAGAAGGCTTTTAGTAAGAAGTATTTTACAGAGGATATGCGCAATTTTTGTCACGAAGTGCTCAAGGAAAGAGATTTCAAACCAGAGGAAGTGTTCAAGCATGTGCACTACACTACTCTTGGTTTCTCGGACTACCTTGCTGAGAGGCATCTTTTGCATTGGGCACAAGGCCTTACCCAATACTCGCCCTCACATGTTCGGGAGTTTTATGCCAATCTCCATCCTGAGATTCTCAACCCTAATTCGGCCTGGTTTGGTAAGATTTACATACGTGGCAAATTTCATGATCTGACTCCATCTGTTCTTTGTGCGTTGTTAAAGCTACCTCAGAACGACGAACCTAGTGATGGCTTGGAACTTATGCCTGAGGATCTTAACACTGTGGCCTTTGAAATTTCTAATGAGAAAGTCAAAGAGTTTGGACGAAGCAAGTTCAGTGTTGTTCGTCTCACTTTGAAGTACTATTGCCTCTACCAATTCTGCAGCTCCAATGTTCTTCCTACGAAGAATCAGTCCCAAATTAGTACCAATATGGGTAAACTTCTTCTCTGCATACATCGTCATATGGGACTAATGAATTTTGGCTATTTTCTTTTGAAAGAAATGTTAAGGTACTCCAATGGTCGCATTAAGATTGGTGCTAAACTCCCCTATCCGGCATTGATCACGGAGTTCCTCCTTTCCATTGGTGTCAAAATCAAAGAAAGCAAGATGGTTGCTTTGAAGAACTACAATCCTCCACCGACCCTCTTATTCATGGATAATGATTTCAAGCATGCTCCCCTTTCCGGCCCTGCTTTGGTGAACTCTCTTAAGAGTCGACTCCTTCGTCAGAATGAACGCTTAACTGCATGGAGTCATGAGGCTATGTTGATCAAAAGGGAGAATATGAAAATTATTTCTTCACTTCCATACTCTTTTGATACTTCTAACGTGCAGGCTGGTGATGTGGATCCTGATGATGAGGAGTGATAATCCATCATGGGGGAGATAATATGGTGTTGGTTGGTGGATGACTGAATTGGTTCTGGTATTTTTAAGCAGTTCTGACTGCTTGGTAACTATTCCTGAAAAACTCTCACTCACTTTTTGAAAAACTTGTTTTGGTTAATGCTTTGGTTTGAATGAACTCTATTATGGATGGTATTTTCTTTTTTTATGGATTCTGAACTTTTGAATATTTTTTAACTATGCGGGTCTGTAATAGTTAGGTAACTTGGATTACTTCTGAACTATCTTTTGCTATCTGCACTGGTGATCCTTCCTCTGAATGTTTTGATGGATGTTGTTTCTAATGTGTTTAGACTACTTTGTGACATCCTTCTTATTGATCATGTTTTGTTATTGGTTCACACTGTTTACTTGGTCTCTTGAACTCTTTGGACCTAGATAGTTTCAACACCCTTAGGTGATGGAATTATCATCTCCACAAGAGTGGGGGAGATTGTTGTTGTACTAACAAAACTCTTGTGCAGATGACACTGTCCGAATAGCAGTTCTGAGTTTGTTGTAACTGCTTCTATGTAACTGCTCTTCGACAGTTTTGCTCTCGCCCGCACAGCAGTCTTTCAATCGATTGTTGAGTCTATTCAGATATATATATTCCCAGTGATTAGATCGATTGTAAGTATTAGTTGAGTTGTAATTCATTGCTGAGTTTTTACTCTTTGAGAATAGTTAGGTTTCTCTCTCCAAGATTTCATAGAGTTTCTTTCTAGAGAGTTTTAGAGTCTTGATGGTTCGTTCTTCTTCGAATGAGAATCTGTGATCAAATCATCAAGATCGTGCTGCACATTGCTTCAATTGGCATTGCCGAATTGAAGAAATCTTTTCTTAATCAAGCTTAGGAGGTTGATCCTTGCGAGGAGCCTCTGAAGGATCGAAGGGAGCAACTCAGTGTGTCTTCTACACCAAGGTTCTGAAATCTAAAGGGTTTGGCAATCAAGAAATCAGATTGGACGGGTTGTCCAGCAATCGGAGTTGTGGGGGAGTCCAGACTACGATTGTTCTACCAGAATTGTCGTCTCGGTAACAGAGTCTGTTTTTGATTGTTTTTCAAGTCTTGTTAGGTTTAGAATTTTTGAGTGTTAGTGATAGAACCTGGATTGGCATCCCCCAGACGTAGATCCGTTTGGATCGAACTGGGTCACCAAATTCTTGTGTTCTTGTTTACATTCCGCTGATCACTCTGCACACACATACACATATAATCTGTTTACTCGTAGTTTTAACAGACAGCAAACGACAAGCTCATAGTTCAAGATAGTAAACTGGGACCAACAACCCATGAATGGATCAGTTGGTAGGCAATTCGGTTATAGTACAACCTACTTCCTCCGTTCTCAAATATTTCTTACGGACCCACTGTGCACGCAGTCCAATGCACATTTTGAATCAATAATAACTCAAGTTCGGTATATGTAAAAATTCTAAAAGTTCGATATTGAAAAACTACACGAAGAGACGAATCTAACAAGATCCCTCTTGACTATATTTTAACTTGTATAATTATGATAAAACTTTAAATCAAAGTGCATGGGTGAATAGTGTCCCAAAACCAAATGTATCAAACATTTGGGAACGGAGGAAGTATTTAATAGTATGAATATGCAGATATTACAAAAGAACCTCTCTTGCATCACACAAAACATTTCTCATTTCACATATTATTTCATCACGTAAAGTATCTCACTCATTACACAAAACACACCAATTCACCTATCACATCACACATTGTGATTACATGTACAGCCACATGCACGTAATCGGCTCCCCGTTGATATGTATGGAACGGTCGGAGTAGGAATGGCAATGGGCCGGTTTTGGGGCGGGGAGTAGCATCCCCATCCCCAAAACCGTTAGGATTTTTAATCCCCAAAACCGGCCCAATCCCCGTCGGGGACCTTATCGGGGATCCCCATCGGGGACCATAATTTCCCCGATCCCCATCGGGGACCTTATCGGGGATTCATTTACACCCAACTTTTAATTTTTTTTCGGCAATTGGAATGATCGGAGTCTTATTATTCGAGACAACTTTCTTTTTTTCTGAAAGATAGACAACTTTCAATATAAATAATATATCAAAACACACATATAAATTATTTAACAATAAACCATAATTAAAATTAAAAGTTCATAATAGTTTCCAATATATAATTAACACACCAAACTAATGGGCTTTAATCATATACTTCCTCCGTTTTTTATTGTTAGCTACATTGGAAGTTTTGCTACTATTCATTGAACTATTTTGATTTTAATGTTTCTCATAGTTATACAAGTTAAAATATAGTCGAGTGTGATCTTGTTAGATTCGTCTCGTCATGTAGTTTTTAAATATGGAACTTATAGAATTTTTACTTGTGCCGAACTTAAGTTATTAACGGTTTAAAATATGCATTGGACTGCGTGCAATGTGGGTCCGTAGTAAACAAATAAAAACGGAGGGAGTATAATATAGAAAATATTAATTATAATATATAAAAATATAAAAATAATATAAAAACATATCGGGGATGGGCCGGGGCGGGGACTACTTCCCCCATCCCCATCCCCATCCCCATCCCCGTCCCCGATAAAATCCCCAATAAAATTCCCAATCCCCGGTCCATCCCCGATAGTAGTCCCCCAAAACCGAACCGAAAATTCGATTTTCGGTTTTCACCATTGGGTATGGGCTTTTTTGCCATCCGAGGTCGGAGTTAAATACATGTCACACGGAATGGGTCTGCATGCTCGATGCATTTTTAACCATTGGATCCATTTTGTGATCCAATGATTCTTAATTTAACACAAGGGCACGGTATTAATTTTTATTTTCATTCATTATATAATAACATAGTAGTATATAACAAAATAGAAGACAGAGTCTTCCTGCCTACGCCGAGACGTGTGGCCCCAAGGTTCGTGGGGTGGCACCCTGAGCACTATGGCACGATCGTCCTTTATGTGGATGGTAGTTCTATTGGTAACCCGGGTCGGGCGGGCTTTGGCGGTGTATTGAGAACGATTGATGGCGTTTGGATAGAGGGATTCTCAGGCTCGATTGGAGTGGCCCCGATATTAGATGCCGAACTTCATGGTATATGGAGAGGATTGCAACGATTGCAAGAGATGCACATTGAGCAAGCGTGTTGCTACTCTGACTCCCTTGAAGCGGTGAGGATTATTCGCAAGGGAGTGACCTCCTCACACAAGTTGTTTCCCTTGATCCAGAACATTATCGACATTCTAATGCACAAACCTGGTTTTCTTTGGTTTCATATATTTCGTGAAGGCAACTTTGTTGCATATTCCTTAGCGCGACGAGGGGCGAGTGCTCTCGAGTTCTTCACCACGTGGGCCTTCCCACCGGATGACACCAGACAACTTCTTGTGAACGACATGTTGGGGATCTGCCCCCCGAGGTTTTGAGTTTTCTTTTGCGGTACCACTTTGGTGGTAGTTGTTGTTTTCCTTTTCCTTTTTCCATTTCCTTAGCCGACGTTTCATTACGTCCTTGTTCATCAAAAAAAAAAAACAAAATAGAATGTTAATGTTATGTATTTTTATTTTTATTTTCATGATTTATCGTCCTCGTAAATAATACTAGTAATATTTATATAATTCGTAGTAAATGGGTTGTTTATAATAAATGGTGGCACGTGATATGTATTTACTCAATTTACCCTTAGTAGCATTAGAAGAGGAAAAACATTACAGCGATTGGCCGCAGTCGGCCAATGACGTTCTTAAGGATGGTTGGCCATCCATGGCCGGCCGATCGAATTTCTTTATACAAAAAATTTATAGCGATCACCCATCGGCGGCCGATCACTAGGTGATATGAGTTCTTAAGAACAACAAGTCATCTGTGGCCGTTTGTATCTAAAAAAGAGAAGGGAAAAAAAAAACTATAGCTAACGGCCATCCATGGCCAATCCGTCCTTATGTTGAACGACCATGGGTGGTCGATCCAGACGTTTTCCATCAACTCATACCGATTTCTACAAATTGTTATTTTCAAACACAAAACTTAAATTTCAATCGGTGACGGATGAAAACTAGAAAAAACTTATGTTTAAAAAAAAGCTGATTTGGTATTGATCTTTATCCATCATATAATGCTCTTTCGGTCCAAAATATTCTATAATCAATCAAAAAAAGAAAAAGGAAAGGAGAAGAACAATAGAAGCTTTGGTTATGGAGGTAGGATTTTGGATTAGAGAGTGGAAAAGAAGATAACATAGTCCTGTCCCAATAATATTAAATTTTTGTGGCCCCAATATTTACGTGTGTGTATATCCGCCATAGTGTATACTAAATTCATATTTCCTCCGTCTCACTCAAATTGCTACGCTTCCTCTTGATACGTATGTCGAAATATATTTTTAACGATTAATAACTTAAATTGTATAAGAGATAAAATTATAAAAAGTTGATATTATTAAACTACAAGATTAGACGAATCTAACGAGATCTCAATTGACTATGTTTTTTCTTACATAACTATGATAAAAAGCTGAATCAAAGTTAAATAATGAATAGTGTTAAATAGTGCTCCGTAGCAATTACAATGAGACCGATGTAGTATATATTTACTATCATACCCTTACAATATTATACTGAGTTGAATCATTTTTTAGGCCACTACAACGAGTCATTTCCGTTTCTATACCATCAATTGTTCCTATTATGGTTTTCGGCCATCACATTGCATTTGGGCCGAATTTATGACCAATTTCACAAGTCAACGCCCCAGGCCGCGTGTGTTACACTTTCCACGGGACGGCCTAAAGTGGAAATCCTTTCGTTTTGGTGGTCAATTTTAATTTTTTTTTTTTTGCGCAATTGAAATAAGTAATACTCCATCTCATTTTTATGTCACACTTTCCTTTTTATCCACCCAATATTTTTATCTCATTTTCATTATAGAAATAATTAAATACTAATCACCAAACATACACCATCACATAACATCAATATATAATTAAAGTTGCAAACCCACTATATTAATAAATTCTACCCCACGACTATATCATACATAAATAAATAAATTAAAATTTAAACTCATTACAATCACATCACATAAATTCGTAGTTTATCCCTAATTTAAAGCATAATATACTCTTACATTAAATAATATCTAGCCACACATAAAATATAGTGCCCAAAAATACGACCTACATGAAATATATATTTATAGAAATAAATATGAAACAAATATTTATAAAATAAAATTTAAAGTAACATAATAGTAATAAATAAAATTAATTTTATTAATAATAAAAAATAATTAAATATTTTAATTATAAAATAAAATTAAATAATTTAAACATAATAATAAATTAAAATGATTAGATTTAAAATATAAAATAAAATAAAAATGATAGTATAATTTAAATATAAAAATAAAATTGTTAGGGATATTTTTAGTATTGTGAAGATGTTCGTCATTTTGGCCGTTGTTGCAACATCGTGTCAACAACGCTTTATTATCTTCACTCGAAAAAGCACAGAATAGTACAGTGACGTGGCATTTCCCCTAGTAGGCCTTAGAAGGGTTTAGATGGGCCTTAAAACCCATATAAGTACCTGTCTTCGTCCTTAAGGGATTGAGAATGATTTTAGCCGCAATCACAGCTCCTTTTACAGAGTATTAACTGATTCCAAGCTGTGTTTATGGTGGATTGAGAGCTGAAGCAGAAACCCCCTGGTTTTCGTTGTTTGCAGAAGGCACCAACAACCATCCTGCTACTAGTATATCTTTAGCTGTTGAGTCTTCTACATTTTCATGGGGTAATTGGGATTGTGTTTAGGCATTTCTGAGTTTATTGTTTTGTAAACACAATCCGTGTGTATTGTAGGTGTTTTAGCACCATAGAGCTTAACTTGTTTGATTAGCTAGGTTCCTCAAACACCACCTTAATACCTGCCGGTGAATTGCTTGCATTTGGGTAGATAGTTGATGCTCCCATATGTTCTTCTAGTCTATTTGGGTAGATAGGAGAGTTCATTGGAATGTAAGGGTATGTAAGGTGTGGTTGACCCTTGTTCAATCAGTTTGGTGGAGATCTAGTGAATCCCTGGCTTGGAGCCCCCAGATGTAGATCAGTGGATCAAACTGGGTGATCAAATTCCTTGTGTTCTTATTTTATTCCGCACTCTGTTTGTGTTTGCCTCTGGTTGTGGTTTGCAGGTTGTTGAGACATCGCTCAAACAACGCTTACAGGGTTCTACGTATTCTGATTAGGCCTGTCAATTGGTATCAAAGCATATGTTTTCCATTGATGAATGTCCTGAGATCCTCAACTATGGTTACCTGATCATTAAGCATATGTTGAGGTTCTCTCGTGACAAAATTGAAAAGAATACCCAGTTGCCTTATCCTGCTCTTATCACCCTGTTTGCCCATTCTTGCCACTTGCTTGCCTCTAATGAAACCTTCATTAAAGTCAAGAAACACTTACCTTCTGATAAGCTTAAAGGTCTCCATAATGACTTCAAGCTTGGTCCTCAAAAGCTTGGATCTGCTCTAGTCGATCATATCAGAACTGAGCTGCAACAGGTTGAGAAAGAGTTGGGTATTCTGAATGACAAGCAGATGGGCTTGAAGAGGAAGGTTCGAAAGCTGGTTACCCTACTTCCACATTCTTTTGATGCTCCAGCTGAGGGGGAGGATGACTCTGAGGGTACTCCCTGATCTGCCAAGTAAGGGGGAGTGACAGTGGAAAGGATTGCAGGAGTGCTGGTTGTTTTACTGCTGTTGGAACAACTTTTGTATTTATGATTTTCAGACTATGGATATTCTGGTTTTCTGTAATAGGTGGATATTTTGGATATTTCTCTGGTCTGTTATTGTTGAATACTCTCATGGATATTGGTATGGGATTATCTTTTATGAATGGATGTTTTGTCTATGCCTGTTCTTCTTCAGCTCATATCGTTTGTGGCATGATTATTTGTTGAGATTCTACTGCTCTCTGCTCTTATTATGACTCCCTGTGCTTTCTCCACTGTTTTGACTACTTGGCCCGATCATCTCCACAAAGGGGGAGATTGTTAGGGATATTTTTAGTATTGTGAAGATGTTCGTCATTTTGGCCGTTGTTGCAACATCGTGTCAACAACGCTTTATTATCTTCACTGGAAAAAGCACAGAATAGTACAGTGACGTGGCATTTCCCCTAGTAGGCCTTAGAAGGGTTTAGATGGGCCTTAAAACCCATATAAATACCTGTCTTCGTCCTTGAGGGATTGAGAATGATTTTAGCCGCAATCACAGCTCCTTTTACAGAGTATTAACTGATTCCAAGCTGTGTTTATGGTGGATTGAGAGCTGAAGCAGAAACCCCCTGGTTTTCGTTGTTTGCAGAAGGCACCAACAACCATCCTGCTACTGGTACTTTAGCTGTTGAGTCTTCTACATTTTCATGGGGTAATTGGGATTGTGTTTAGGCATTTCTGAGTTTATTGTTTTGTAAACACAATCCGTGTGTATTGTAGGTGTTTTAGCACCATAGAACTTAACTTGTTTAATTAGCTAGGTTCCTCAAACACCACCTTAATACCTTCCGGTGAATTGCTTGCATTTGGGTAGATAGTTGATGCTCCCATATGTTCTTCTAGTCTATTTGGGTAGATAGGAGAGTTCATTGGAATGTAAGGGTATGTAAGGTGTGGTTGACCCTTGTTCAATCGGTTTGGTGGAGATCTAGTGAATCCCTGGCTTGGAGCCCCCAGATGTAGATCAGTGGATCGAACTGGGTGATCAAATTCCTTGTGTTCTTATTTTATTCCGCACTCTGTTTGTGTTTGCCTCTGGTTGTGATTTGCAGGTTGTTGAGACATTGCTCAAACAACGCTTACAGGGTTCTACGTATTCTGATTGGGCCTGTCAAAACTAAATTGACTAAATAGTTCTATTTAATTTATATTTATATTTAAATTATTTAATATTTATTTTATTACCAAAAAAAATATCTAACTTTTATTTTAATTTATCATTTAATTATTTTTTATTAAATTTATTTATTACTACCTCCGTTTCTTTTTAAATGTAACGTTTCTCTTCTGCACGCATGCCAATGCACATTTTAAACTATTAATAACTCAAATTCGGTACAAGTAAAAATTGTAAAAATTTGATATTTAAAAACTATAAGATGAGACGAATCCAACAAGATCTCACTTGGCTATATTTTTTCTTGTATAACTATAACAAAAATAGAAGTCAAAGTGTTACAATGAACAGTAAAAAAAGTCAAAACGTTACATTTATTTAGAAACGGAGGGAGTATATTTTATTTTAATAAATATTTGCTTCATACTTAATTCCTCCATTTTTTTTAAAGGTTACAATTCTCATTTGCACGTATGCCAATGCACATTTTCAACGATCAATAACTCAAATTCGGTACAAGTAAAAATTCTAGAAATTTGATATTTCAAAACTACAAGATGAGAAGAATCCAACAATATCTCATTTGGCTATATTTTGTCTTCTATAATTATAATCAAAATAGAAGTCAAAGTACTACAATTAATAGTAAAAAAAGTCAAAACATAACCTTTAGAAAAATGGAGGGAGTACTTATTTTTATAAATATATATATTATGTAGGGTATTTTTGGGCATTATATTTTATGTGAGAATATATAGTATTTAATGCAGGAGTGTATCATGCTTTAAATTAGGGATAAACTACGAATTTAATGCAAGAGTGTATAGTATTTAATGCAGGAGTGTGAGAATATATAGTATTTGATGTGATTGTAATTAGTTTAAATTTTTAACTTATTTATTTATGCATGATGTTATAGTTATGGGGTAGAATTTATTAATATAGTGGGTTTGATATTTCAATTATTTATTGATATGATGTGATGGTGTTATTTGGTATTCATATTAAATTTTCTATAATGAATTGAGACAAAAATATTAGGTGGATAAAAAGGAAAGTGGGGCATAAATAATGAGATGGAGTATTACTAATTTTTTTTTTTTAAAAAAAAAAACTAAAATTGGCCATCAAAAGGAAAGCATTTCCACTTTCAAGCAATTGCCTAGAGAGTGCAGCACACGCGGCCCGTTGACTTGGTCAAATTGGCTATAAATTCGGCCCAAATGCCATAATAAGAAAAATTGATGATCTAAAAACGAAAATGACTCCATATAATCGCTTAAAAAAAATATTTAACTCTATTATACTACAACCATCAAAATGGATGGAGAGCTTATATTCAATCCACATGCACACTGGACATTTAATGTGAGAATACTCGATGCTTTCAGAAGATACGACTTTTCTCGGAGAAAGAACCCACAGATTTCTTACACGTTTTTTTACAGGATGAAGGACATTTAATGTCCAGTTGGCTGTAGGCCCAATCCGTCAATTCAGAATACTAGACATTTTAGTAATACGAAAAGTAGGTGCTGTCTGCCTTACACCATTTTTGCAGGCTGCCAAGTTTCGTACATTCTTCATCGGTTTAGAAATTGATTATCTAAAGCACGATGTTTTTCACATACAATATCAGCGTATAATCCGAAGCGAAAATTCAATAATCAGGTAACTATTACTCCCTCTGTCCGGCTATTTATGTATCAAAATTTTTTAGCATAACGTTACTATCTTAAAATATATATAAGTAAAAATTATACAAAATATACTTCCGCAGTCTCTTAAAAGTTGAAACATTCATGTATGTCACGCATTTCAATTCATATTTTTAATGATTAATATTGC
Organism: Hygrophila difformis; assembly: GCA_030278955.1. NCBI lineage: Eukaryota > Viridiplantae > Streptophyta > Magnoliopsida > Lamiales > Acanthaceae > Hygrophila > Hygrophila difformis. Next base: position 2,462,983 of record JAOANR010000011.1, read on the forward strand.
AAATAGTGTAATTACAAAAACTTGATATTCTAAAACTATGCGATTAAAGGGTTCAGGGTTATTCTAAAACTATGCGATTAGACGAATTCAACAATATCTCACCTGACTATGTTATATCTTATATAATTGTGTAAAAAATTGAATCAAAGTTACTCAATGAATAGTAACAATTATGCATCTGTTTCAATTTCAGGAAATCGGAGGGAGTATGTTCTAAAACTAAACGATTGGACGAATCTAACAAGACCGAACTCGACTGTATCTTTTTTCTTTTTTATAATTGCGATAACATCAGATCTAAGTTGATTAATGAACAGTGTCAACAATCAATGAAAATGTTTGGGGGGACGTAATTGTTGGGACGAAGCGAGTATATGTTTCGCAAAACTCAAAACACCCACTAAAAATTTGAACAAGCTTCTTACTCATTGGCCGTTGCTCATCAATAAATTATACTCCCTCCGTTCCAAAATAGTAGTCTTTTTAGAGATGAAAAAGTGTTCCACAATAGTTGTCATTTTGGGTATTTCTATGAAAATTTTCCAATATTACCCCTTTATTCACCCAATGAGATTCATTCTCTCTCCACCCCAAGTATATTTATTGGGAAGTGAGAGGGGTAGAAATGGAAGATTGTATGGTAATAATTGTGTTTCTTGGTTTGTGTAATATTTGCTAGAAAGACAACTAAAAAAGAACGGAGGGAGTAGTACTACTACTATAATTTTAAGCACTGTAGGTCCGCCTCAGAAAGCGATCGGCAGTGTGAATGCGCGGATTAATATCTTACTACTATATGGAAAGCAGTAAGTAATAAGTAGTGCTACAATTATTAACAACTCTTTCTTTCTGTTTGTAAGAGAAATTAGCTTAAGGAAGAGCTTGCTAGCCAAGCCTGATAACAATATGCCCACCAACACAACCGCCGGGAAGCCCATTACATGCCGAGGTAACATCTTTATTACATACTACTAATACTATTAGACATCATCTATGCATGTGTGGTCTCTGTGCGCTGCTGCTAAGTAGGTGGTGTGGCTGTGCTTGTGCTTAATGTGCAGCTGCGGTGGCTACAAAGCCAGAGGAGGCGCTGGTGATCCGAGAAGTCACCGTGGCTCCTCCCCAGGCCGGTGAGGTTCGTGTCAGAATCATCTGCACGTCTCTCTGCCAAAGCGATCTCATTTTTTGGAAGATCAATGTATGCATCATCGTCTTCTTTAAAATCGCTTTATTTATCGTTAACTATTAACTTAATTCATTAATTTTATTAATTATACTGAAAATACATACTCCAAGTACATTGGTCCAACCGATTTGGTCATTTAGTCCTTAAGGAGTCGGTCGTTAAGTACTGAATGACTAAATCGGTTGAACGTGCACTTGGATAAAATGGATTCAACAATTAGCAGAGTTAATTGAGAATGAAATTTGGGTTGTTAAAAAGCACTACTACTATATGCATCATTGTAATATATAAAGCCAGCCCTGCCAATTTTCTTTTTTTCTTTTTCCAGGATCCTTCGCTAGCATCTTTTCCACGGATTTTTGGGCATGAAGCCATTGGGTATATAGCCAGACCTGTTTCTATGTCTCATTTCAAAACATAAAAACCAATGGAAAAATGAATTGTGTTGCATTATTTACCTTTTTTTTTTTTTAATACAGTGTAATTGAGAGCGTCGGCGAAGAAGTGGTTGATTTGGTCGAAGGCGACACGGTGATGACAGTGTTATTGGCGGATTGTGGTGAATGCATCGATTGCACATCAAAAAGGAGCAATCTTTGCTCGAAATTCGCCTTCATTAATCTAACTCCCTATCTGCACAATGGAACCAGCAGCAGGTTCACGGATTGTAATGGGGAAACAATCTACCATACCTTCTCAGTGTCCAGTTTCAGTGAGTACACGGTCTTGAGCGTTGCCAACGTTGTTAGAATCGATCCAACAGTCCCCCCGAACCGTGCTTGTCTCCTCAGCTGTGGAGTGTCGGCAGGTACTTAACAACAGCGGACTGTTCTGGTATTTGTTTGTACAGACATTGTTTTATCAGGTATGTATATGGTATGAATTAGGTTTGGAGGCTGCTTGGGAACATGCACAGGTTGAATCCGGTTCGACCGTTGCAATTTTTGGGCTTGGGGTGATTGGATTAGCGGTCAGATTGTTGTTTTTTTCTGATGTTTTAATCTTGTTAAAATGTACACTATATGCTGATGACATTCCAATAATATGGCCACAGGTTGCAGAGGGGGCGAGATTGTGCGGCGCTGCTAGGATCATTGGCATCGATATAAACCCGGAAAAATCTAAAATTGGTGAGAATGCAAGCTTAATTTTTAAGTATAAACTTTGATCTGTTTGGGCACTGATTATAATGTTGTCTCATGAAAACTAGCTGAAAAATTCGGAGTAACTGATTTTGTCGACTCAAGTAAGACCAACGACACGGCTCTTAGCCAGGTAACGTTTTATCGTTCAATCAGTATAGTGGCGCTCAGTTTGTTGCAATTTAAGCATATCCGGTTTATGTTACAAACTCGGATCAGATCATAAAGGAGATGACGGGTGGATTGGGAGCAGACTATTGCTTCGAATGTGTTGGGATCGCATCCTTAGTTGAGGAAGCGTACGCGTGTTGCAGAAAGGTTGAATGAATTGAACTCGAACCGATGATTTATGAGCTCTTCTTGTCCTGACTTGATTCAGACACAAGTTAAAAAGAATAAAATGTTTTGCATTGCATATTTTGTTTTCAGGGGTGGGGAAAAACGATTTTGCTGGGAGTGGCGAGGCCTGATACAGAGGTGAAGCTGAACTTCAGGGAAGTACTGCTGCTTAATAGTGGTAAGATTCTTACAGGATCCATATTTGGAGGTGTGAAGCCGAAAAGAGACATCCCGATCCTTGTAAAGAAGTACAAGGATGGAGAGCTGGGGCTGGACAAGTTTGTGACACATGAATTTGGGTTCCAGGAAATAGACAAGGCATTTGAATTGCTGGTGCAGAGAAAATGCCTGAAATGTGTGATCTGGATGGAGAAATGAAAGGATGAAGGAAATGTGAACAATTCTAAATGGTTCTTGATATTCTATGTTGTATTATGAATTTCATTAGGATTAAAAGAATGGCATCTCCAATTTTTCTCATGGTTTTAATTGGTCAACAATCAAGCAACTCCTACCAAATGCAGTTCGCCTGAATAGTATGAGGCTCTTAAGCAAATGTGTCGGGTTCGAGCCTTTGTGTATGCAGAATTCTGATTTGGGAGATGTAGAGCCCGTTTGGATTGGCTTCTAGGGAGGTGCTTTTGGCTTTTGCTTCTGCCAAAAGCACTTCTAGTAGAAATTAGGTGTTTGTTTTGGCTTTTAAGAAAAAGCAAAAGCACATCGAAAAGCGAAAAAAGTGCTTCTGGAAGAAGCAGCCCAGGGATGCTTCTCCCAAAAGCAGAAGCCAAAAACACCTCGTAAAATGTGCAAGGACTTAAATACCCCCACTACTTAATATAAATTACACTATAAATATATCTTATTATCATATTAAGTAGCATGTACTTTTTGGTAATTACCACACTCTAAAAGCACTTTTGATTTTTATTCATCCAAACATATTTTTTAGAAAAAGCCGCTTTTCAAACATTCCATCCAAACACAAAAGTGACATGCTTTTGCTTTTGACTTCTACTTCTGCTTCTACTTTTGGCTTCTGCTTTTTTCAAAAGCCAATCCAAACGGGCCCGTAACCCTTCAATGTCCACCCGGTCCTCGAGGGATTGGTCTTGAATCCAACGAGGCCTAGTATTCACCTAAAAACAATCAAGCAACTACTCCTGAAGATTTTCTTAATTTTACTCCCACAAGAGAAGGATTCAGGCAGGAAACACACCTGATTTATTACAGCACAACTGTGTTACAACTATTACAACACCAAACAAGATCAAAGATGCAATAGAACCAGAAAGAATTGACCTCGAGGTAAGGTCAAACATTAACTTAATAATTCAACTCGTTTAACTTACTACTCTATATGCAGATTGATGTTGGTGTTCATTTAGCACACCCTTCAATCCAAACAGCTAAAACAGACGATCTTTCTATAAAGCCAAACTACACTTCCTCAACGCCTATCCATTTACCTTAAAGCGGCCGCGTGTGTCGCCCCTTTGCCCTACCACAAAGGCGGGCGTTCTTTGGGATAGGGTACTCGTCCCTCAACGATGTGGAATCTGTATAAACTCGAAGGTAAAATTGTTGCCCCAGATACTGCCGTGCCCAGAACTCCGACCTCAAGTTCCACATCCCTACATTGTCCAGCGCAATGTAGATCGCTGTCCACGACTTGGGGTACACCTGAACCGTGCATCGTGACACTGCATCGCGCAGATTGTATTCGTTCCTGCTGGCTGAACTCCATTGCCCTCCATCCATTCTGGTTAGCACATCATAACATCATGTCACTATACATGTTGGCAAAAAAAAAATAATACTAATAATAATGTATTTGCATTGTGTTTTATCTAATACTCTCTCCCTCCCAAGTAAAATGTTTTACTTACTATTTTTTATGTCACATCACAAATGTCTTCTTTCTATAAATGGAATTTTCTTACAACTCAACTCTACCTTAATTCTGATGCCCAAGAGTAACAAGACATTTGAATGAGACAGAGGTAGTACGAAGTAAGTGCTCACCCTACAACCCAGAATGCATAGCCGTTGAGATGGTAGCTTTGGACGATGTTCTCGTAGTTTTCAAACACGATTTCAATGAACGACCTATAGTCCGCAGCCATCACGGACGTATCAAGGTATATTCCTCTACCATTAGGAGCATCCGGTATGCTCCCCACGCGAAAAACTCCACTTATTTTGAAGTAGTCCGCGAGCTTCAAAGGTGTATCCGGTTGGACAAACGATACGCTGTTGATCGCGTATCGTTGCTTGTGGTTCACCTGGCCTGCTGAGCTCGCTAGCCTTATCGTTCTCGCCGTCTTTATCATGCCATAGTGGTAAGATCCTTGCGGATTCGGCCTCGGCCCACTTGCTGTAAGATTAGTCCTGAAACAAAGTTGTGATCAATTTCTTGAAGGAAAAATCTATCCGTTAGTAATTTCAAATTTGAAAATTCCCACAATTGTTGAAATTTGATCTCAACGATCAAGCTCATAAATTCAACAACTTTTATTCCAATAGTCACTATTGGATGACTATTGGAATAAAAGAATAGTTGACCCGTTTGAAACTAAAAGTCCAGTCAAACTCGAGCTCGAGCTCACGAAAATTTAGCTCGAACCCGATTTCAAGCTCGACTTCCCTTAACACGAATGAATACGAGCCGAGCTCAAACACGACTCCATTCGGCTCATTTACAGCTCTAGAATAGTGTATACCGGATGGATCGAGCCTGGTTGAGGGACCAATCTATCTGAGTGGTCGGACCGCCGGGGAGGGGGCCGGAAGGGGGCCGGTTCGAGTTCTCGTAACGTAGAAATCCAGTGGTGGCGAGGATCGGGGTGGAAAACCGGGAGGAGACGGCGATGTAATAACCCCGAGGGGGCTGATCGGCGGCGACAAGAACCGACATACACTGACCAAGATGAACGTCGAGGGAAGAGTAGCCGATCTGCAGCGTGTGGGTTCCTTCAACTTCGACGACTCTCATCTTGTGGCCCTGAATCCGGAAATTGAGGGAATACTGGAGCCCGACGTTGCATATCCTGAGGCGGTACGTTTTCCCCTGTTGGACCGTGAAGGCCGTGGAATTAGGGCTCCGGCCATTGATGAGGATGCCGTCGGGACACGGCAGCTTCCTTCCCCTGTCGAGAATGGCCTTGAGTGCGGTGTGATTGGTCCTGTACCAATCGCCGATGAGGACGGTGTAGTCGTCGGCCGGGGGGTCGAACGGCACCGGAATCAGGGGCCTGCTCAGGATCCTGATGCCGCCGAACCCGCCGGCGGCCCTGTGGAAATCCAGGGAAGGGAAGTAGAAGAAGCTCCCGATTTGATCCTTCATTTGGAGGATGTATGTGAAGTTGCGGCCGGGTGGGATCGGACACGTCGTCCCGAATACGCCGTCCTCGTATGAATTCCTCCTGTTTTGGACACCATTCCTGAACACATATAAGACATTGTTGTTATTACAAGAAGGATTAGTCGTCGAACGAATTGTGAACTTTGTCGTGTCCAAAAGCCGAAAGATTAGTGCTTTATAGGATGATGGCATGTGGGTGGTTCTTCTTTAATTGGTGAACCAAAAACTGTGATTCAGGGAAAGAGTGATTAATGGTGGACTGGGGGCAATCATTGAAGAGGGGAGAAGATGGTGTTTGTGGCAATGTGAGAAATTATTGATTGTAATAATAATTGTTGCCGTCATCTTCCTCGATCTGTGTAGTAGCAAAGTAGTGAATGTTGGACTTTTGCATTGCACCGCCCACATTCAGTTAACTGCTAAATTCGGACACTTCCATTCTCCCACCGCTTCTGCTCAAATTTATGCCTTCAACTACTTTTCAACTACATTTCAATAGTAGTAGTAGTAGTAATGTTCATTGGGTGAAGAACAAGCAGAAAACATCCAATTAGTCTTGTACTCGGTTTTTAAATGATAGCTACGATTAGTGAATTTCACACTATTCATACAATCACTTTGACTTGAAGTTTTATCATAGTTATACAAGTTAAAATATAATCAACTAAGATCTTGTTAGATTCGTCTCGTCTTGTAGTTTTTAAATACCGAACTTTTAGAAGTTTTACTTGTACCGAACTTGAGTTATTAATGATTTAAAATGTGCATTGGACTGCGTGCTGCGTGGGTCCGTAGCAAAAAAAAAAAACAGAGGAAGTACTAAGTCTTGTAACATGTACGGACAACATTTCAAGTAAATTTTAGTGAAAGTATGAAACTTTTATTTTGGAAAAACCGGGCCTAATATTTAAATAAATTTATCATTCATTTATTTCAGTTACCAATGTGATAATTTAGATTTTAGATTGGTATCATGGTGAGGAATCAGGAATGGGGGATTCAAGGGCAGCATGGTCATTTCACAACTGGGTTTCTATTTGATCACAGTTCATAAGGCTTGATCATAATCATATCATATATATATATATACTTCTATTTAAAATCAAAACATTGAAAATATATGCAAGTTATTTGGTAGTACTATAGAGAGACAAGATCAAAGTAACTGCAGACAGAGACGTTCATGTTCAAGTTAACATCAAAATAAGATTCAAGGAATTAAGGAATTTATTTGTGAGGAAAGGGTTTTGAAATTGATATATAGTTGTTACCAGTGGATGAGGAAAGGCTGATCCAAACTGTTGAAAACATTGATGATGACATTATCATTGGTGACACACTCAATATCAGGCCCTGGAAACTGCCCATTTATCAAAATCCCCTAAATCACACAAATAAGAACAACACCATCACAACACTAAATTTCAGAAACAAAATGCAAGAATTTAGATCAAGAAATGTAGTAGTAGTGATAATACCTGTTGGGGGACACCAAGAGGGTAAATGGTGCCATAAGTCACATTCCATGTAAAAAATCTATAAGGATTTTCTGCACAAGAACCAGCAAGAACTACAAAGACAATAGCCACTCTGAGCAGCATTCTTGAACCCTAATTGATTTTTTTTATATCTCTATCCTTCAGGTGTGTGTGTGGATTGAATGAGGCAAATGGAGGGAAAGGGTATATAGTGAAGAGAGTGGGGGTGGGGGTGGGGTTGGGGTGGGTGGAAGTGTGTTGAGGAGTAAAGTGAAATGATGGGACACACCTCACATATTTAAAGTGCAGTAGTACAGGTTGCAAATGACAATACTGTGTATTTTCTAAAGACACACAAGGGGGGCAGTGAGTGGTGAGATTTTGTAGCTGTAAAATGTAAAGAGAAGAAGAGACAATTTGCATTTGTGGTAAAGTGTAAAAATACTTTAGGAAATTGAATTTAACATGGACCATATAATAGGGAAAATTAGGAAAGGTGATGAGACTCTAATGATTTTGTAACTTGACACTTAATTCAAAACTTTGAATCCCTTTGGTGGGATAATCGTGAGAAGCTATGAGCAGTGACCGAAAGAATGCCCTGTTTGGGAATTAGCTGTTAGTTGTTAACTGATTCTGTGAGTAATAATTAGTTAAAATTAGTTGTTTGACAATTTCAAGACTAACTTTTTGACTAGAATAAGTTAAATGCTATTTGAAGCGGTTTCAAAAAGATCTGATCGAACACTATTTTAAGTTATTTTGTCTTTTTAAATAAGCTAATTCAGTTCAAATTGACTAGAATAAACTAATTCCAATTAAATGTTTTACCAAACAGGCCTTAGTAAGTTTACATAACTATTGTCCTCAAAACTCAAAAGTACTTTTTGCAAAATTGAAAATTTTAATATAAGGGTGTCGGCAGAGGACCCAAAAGTTCCAGAATTGGGATAGTGTGGTATGTGTGTTTCCTCTATAGTTGGCAGGGGGAAAATTTGCGCTCAGGCTCAAATAATTTTCTTTTAAGAAAAAGTGTTTTGTTTCAAAATAAAAATGGATGGTAAATAAAATAAAAATTTAAAAAAAAAAAATTACAAAAGGGGCAGATAGGGGACATGGGAATTGGGTGTCCTGTCCGGAAGGTTCCCACTGCTTCTGCATGTGATTTATTGAATCTTAAGCGAGGCCACCACCCCCTCCCCTCTCCAAGGCCCCAACTTTCTATTTAGAGTGTATGTATATAAAAATATATATTGTATAACACAATTGATAGTGTGCATTACTTTGGACCTTTAGGTTACGGTTGAATTCTCCACCCGGTTCCTTCCTATTCCTTCATTTTGTCCATTTGTAATTTGTATAGTATAAGCTTCTACTATCTATTTCTTAACTTGTATAAGTTGTTTAGAAGAAAAAAAAAAAAAAAAAACTTAAAAAAAAATAAAAATAAAAATTGATATTGTATATTCATTTGGCTTGTTGACTTTTTCGACACCATATATATATTGCCATCCTCAGTTTGAGTAATAAGTATAATAGTATGACCAGTGTGCCTCACTACCTCCGAGTGCATTTGTTTCTTTCTTTTTTCAGTTTTAACATTTTTGCTCTTTCAATTATTGCTTCGAAAAATTGATAAATGGAGTATATCTGTATCTAGGAGTTTATTATGATTTATCTTGCAATGTGTTACTAGTATTTATCTAGGAAGTAGTATTAAATATAGTTGGCATTTTGAAATTTACATAATGTAGTAATAAAATAAGCTGACACGTGGCTTTCTAGTTGGGATGTGTAGTGCAATTCGTTTCACATGAAGTATAAAGTAAGACTATCAACTCTCACATGAAGCATAATAAAGGGACTGATCAATTCACCCTTTTGTGCATCTTGCTCTTTTTTTTTTTCTTGTAAGGAAAGGAAAAAGAGGGGATCAAAAGGGAAGAGGCTGAAAAAATAAAGTTCCAAGGGTCAGAAAGTAGTAATAAGTACACTAATTTTTAATGTAAGATTCAAATTCACATCAACAAAATAAAATTGAAACTGTGGGCCATGCAGCACTTGAAATTGTGAAGACTTGAAGAATAGGCAAAGGCAAACCAAGGAATGGGTGTCCCATTGTGTTGTTTTTGCAGCATATGCATATTATGCAAGTGCATGTGAAGGCCTTCATTACCATTATTCCACACTCATCATTCTAATAATTGTACCAGTTAAAGATGAAAAAAGAATTACAATTAACAGGAGTAAACAGTAAACTTCAAATCAAGGATTTGCCATAATATGCTTTCACAGCTGCCAATCGCTTCAAGCCTACAGATAATTAGTAGCAGCAATGATCTAACAAATTGACCACTTCCTGATGACAAATCCTGCATCAAAGCTGGAACTGTTATGTCCTGTCCATCTCCCCTCCCTTCCCCACTGCTACAGCTAATGAATTAAGTTATTCAAATTGAAAAACGATTCATCTTGTTACTCAATTGTGATTGAGCTAAGTTTTGAGTCACTTGAATGCATTCTCCAGCTCAAGTTCGTGCACGTCTTATGGGCACAAATGCTCGACAAACTACTTGATGCGCGGAAACCCAAAATAGTACTACATACCATCATTATTTTAAAAAATGAAACACAAAACCTCAAAAGATTCACTGCACAACTAAACCATTATTTCATTTTCATTATAATAGAATAGTAATAGTTAACGAAGCATTTAAATTAACCAAACTAATTTCTCAGTCGAGCTCAAGCATAAATATTTCCTATTTACTTCAGCTCGACTTGGTTCATATACACCCATACTCCTCACTTTCTACTTTCTGAAGCATTAATTAAAGCACTTCCTATTGAAGACTAAAGCTCATGCATTTAGTAGCAATGAAAAGTAATAAAGGACCACAAGTTCAGCTCTGCTTTCACAGTTCAGCAAGCATATAATGTCAAGGTGTAAATATAGTGGCCCTTCATGAGTCAAGCAACATACAGCATCAGAAACAATCTATCCAACAAAAGTAATAAAACAATGAATGTAACTAAAATGATCAGAGATACACCACAAACATTTACATATACGAGCTTAGATATTCAGTATTGGAGCTTGGACTTGGAAGACCCCACAAAAGAAGATTGAGCAAAAGTATCACATAAGGGTAACCAAGTTGGCATCAAACATAAGGCCTGAGATATACAATTCCCCCGTTAAATCAGAACACTTTTTGTAAATCAAAATAAATAAATAAAATAAACACCCATGGAGAAAGGGGCAAAATCACCAAAAAGACAGTAATTTTCAATGTCAGGTAAAAAAAAACATGGAACCTTTCCCATGAGATCAATTTCATCCTTCAGAATTGTTTCTACGGTTCCATGTCATCCTGGAATCTCTGGGACACATCATGGTGGAACATTTCCATGAAAACCTGGGAATCACCAAGACAAAACAACTGAATAATTTGAACATGTGTGATGCATGATTAGTAGAAGTTGTGAAACAACACAAAACCTGTGCAAGATCCCCTTGGTTGCACAATTCATTTACAAGACTTTCTCTTGTGTGGCTATCGATAGAAATATTAACTGCCCTATCAACTAGAGAACGGAAAAGTTGGTCGGATGAACTTCTGTTCATTTGCCTCTGAACTTGTTCGAGATCACCCTGCAAAGAAAACAATTCAAAACATAAAGCTAAAGCAATGATAAATTTATGTAGGGATGGAAAAATATAGCCTCTCCAGAATGGAAAACAGCTAGAGGACAAAAATCAGCAGGTGAGTAGCCGAAAAGCACTTTTATGGAATATTTGGAAATTAACCATATGAAAAGAGCATAAACAGGTAATATTGCTATAAGCTCCTGATTTGAACATGGTTATTAAGAATTTTAAGTATATTGCAATACGGTTCCGAGCAGATATTCATTATTCAAGGAAAATCATAGAATTCAATTTTTTACAAGAATTCATGAACCTGCCGACACTGTAAGAAGAATTCAATTTTTAACAGAAAGAAAGTTGTCTTTCACAGAAGGGAAAATACTATCAAGAACTTTGTTGCCACTGTAAAAGCAATTAAGACATCTACATAAAAGGTGAATCAAGCTAAATATAGCCAATGATCATGCTGTCAGAATTTCATATGGGAGCACAAAGTTAGGTTCAGATGCTTTTGCCCAAATGTGAACATCCATCACTGTGAAGGATTTCATCAGTACAAACCTGCGCTTGATTCTGAATTGATGTCATCCCTCGCCTTGACCCACCTCCAGACAGCATTGGATCAGAGGGAGTTTGTTGAGGACCAGATGGAATACCTCCTAATGCTTGAGAAACAATAGGCATCATTTGTTGCATCATTGTTGACAAATCAATCCCACCAGCCCCTCTATCCAATCCAGAAAACATGCTTCCAAGATCATGGCTGTCAACCTGCTGAGCTATCTGATTCACTGTATTCCTGAGTGCAGGATTTTGAGTAAATTGTTGCAGCATGTTTCTTAACATATCTGGGGAACCAACCCCAGTTTGTTGTGAAACTCCCGCTAAAAGACCATCCAGAGAAGGACTCTGTAGAATCTGAGACATCGCATCTGCCACATCACCTTGACCAACAATATTAGGACGGGCAGTAGGAGCACTCCTTGCAGATCCTCTAGTAACATCTTCTGGCTGCACTATGGGCAGGGGACTTGAGTTTCCTCTTGAAGAAAGTGATGCAAGTGATTGCAAAACTTGTTGTCCAACTGCTCTGGATTGCTCAGTCTGACTACCATCACCACCCTTGGGTTGTGAGCTTGGCTGCCTTCCTCGCTTCTGCAAACAATTAGAGTTAACTGTTTGTAGAATTACACAACTGATTCAATTGAAATACACATACACAAAAGAGATACTGCTCATACTAGTTATTGCGAACGGCAAATTCATTCAAAACACGATAAACTGGTCAAGAAAGTGAGGCTAATAATCGCAGGGAATTCTCAGTCAGGCTTCATGAAACGTAATTTTGTTGGCATAAAATTGAAAATATAATACACTATATGGATATAGCAAAGCATAAGTTATCAGACACTTATACAATTGCTTAAATTATAAAGAATGTGATGTGAAAAATAAATAAATTTTCCGCACTTATCTTTCTGCTGTTGCATTGGATTTATTTGACAAGAGTATTCAAGTATATCATACATCTATTTCAAACCATTACAACCATACAAGCAATAATGCATGAATGCCAATTGAAAGAAACAAAAATTCTACCTTAGGCTGAAGGCCTCCTAGTCCCAATCCCAGAGGCACAGATGATGGACCATCATGTATACTAATATCCCGATTGGATGCACTAGACTTGTCACACGGGCCTTCCTCAAAGTTCTTGGAAGGTTCACTATCTGAGCTCACACCCCCAGTTTCCTTGGCGTCAGGTTTGTGGCCCGGGCTTTGTGCCTGACCATTGACATCAGTAAGTACAAAAGTCATTTGAACTACAGTACTCATACAACTCCCATCTTACCCTCTGATCATCCACCACGGTTCCATGTGGTAAAACAACATTTGTCTGGTTAGCCCCGGAACCATGTCCAGTTGAATCATCTCTAGCATCACAATCAACATGTTGCTCTTGATTTGAAGCAACCTCTGCTTGGCCTTTATGAACAGAGAAGTACTTCAAAAAATTAATACAAGATATAGATAACACAAATTTTAAAGGTGTCATACCTGAGTATGCATTATTTCCGTTTCGAATATTGGCAACTAGATTCCTTAGATGAGCATTTATTTCAGCTGCAATGGGTGAAACAGACCTACTACCAGGAGGTGGTGGAACACCAGTACCAGGTGGTACAGCACCAGAAACTGAAGCTGAAGGTGGTGATGGAATGCCAGTTGTACTGATGTTTATGCCAGACAAACCCCTTGGTTGAACAGAGTCAGAAGGAACAGTTACATTAACACGTTCTCCCAGTATTCCTTCTCCAGCAGGTGCTCTCGTACCTCCTGTGGAAACTACCGGTGCTAGAGATGCCCCTGGTTTGAAGTTTTCAATTACATGAATCAGGCCAATGCCATAAATCAAACATGTATCCTAATATCCACATACCATGAATCAGACCAATGCCATAAATCAAACATGTATCTTTAAATCCACATACCTGTATGAATATGGATGTTTACACTCCTTGGAATGCTGGAAACGCCAACTGAACCTATAGCAACAGGATTTGGAGAGGAACCAGATGCATGACCAAAAAGAGAGCTCGTTTGAAGAGGAAAAGGCTGCATGATGGATAAAAATAATTTTTCTATCACATCAACAGTAAAAGCAACAAAATTATAGGTTAAAAACATGAACATGGCACAACGTAAATGCACTGAGTGATCTATAGAACAAAAACCAAGAGCATGCATAAATATCATGGTCCTGTCATCAATAATAAAGAGCATTCTCTGGTCTCATCCAAATGAAAATCGAAAAGAATGCATGTACATACAGTAGATTCCAGATCGCCCAGTCAAATGAGCTTAAACAACAGATTTATGAATTGCACTACTTTCTAGCGAAACCATCATGTTTGAGCCTATAACCAAAACCACCATAAATATGGATGCCTGTTCAAGCCGGCGCATGGGAACTTGCTAAACAGATAATAAAAATTTCAAAGTAGCTACCATGATGAAACACAAACCTGAACCATAATTGGATTAGGCCCCGATGGAGATATATAAACAGCTGGACCAGCATACACGACAGATTCAGCCTGTATAAAGCACCAGAAAATTGTCAAACACCTAGCACCCTGGAAAGTACAAGTTGATGAAGAAAGGACATACGGGAGAGTGTCCCATGCGCAGAGTCAAAATTGTTCTCCCCAGTTCCAAAAAAAGAGCACCCAAGTGTTGCATAGCCATTCCTAACCGCACAGATTCTGTCTGTACTTGCCCCCTCAATGTAAGATCATAAGAATCTCCCACTTGATTTAGACGACCTGCAGTGTGCTACAACGTTGCAGCAGGTTACAAACAGAATGAGAAACAGCATAACCAGACCACTTAAAAAATAAATAAATAAATAAATAAATAAAAAGGAAAATAAGAAGGAACTACAATGGTGAAACACATAACCTAAATAAAGCTCTATACATTCGTTAATCACAGTGAACTGAAAAATGATTTGAGTTTGAACAGTAAACTACACATCCACATCACATGCTCTTAACCCCATCCTTCCCAACTATCTATCATCTTATGCTAATGAACCATAAGTCCATAACGCAGCAATAGATTCCCAAAATTAACAACCTGCCATCTAAAACATTTCACACTATACCAAAAATATTATTGGGCAACAATTTTTCCCCTTCTCTTTTTACGTTTTTTTTTTTTTCGGGGGACGGGGTTAATTTAAAATTCAGCACTATGGCGCATCCCACCATCTTCTGAGAATAATAATAATAATAATTGTGAACCTCAGATCAACTTAAATTGCATGAGCCAACACCATTATACTTTATGGTGCAAAAAATAGTGCTCCTAGTGAATGCATAAAGTTAAATGTCAATGACTCGTACAATTTAACTAGATACAAAGTCCCACAATCATCATTCTCAAAAGATGGTCTAATAGGTCCTGTTGTGTATTGTTATACCACCTCCTGCCCCTTCTTAATGATCACAATCAATGAAAATCCAAGCCCGAAATCAGGAAAAAATTCTAAGTGAGATGAACATATTAGGATCAAGCAGGCAAGGAGATCTGAGGTTACCACAACAAACCAATACAGCAAAACAACCTATTAGGCTACTAGTGCACCTCCAAGCACCCCAAAAAAAGAAGAAGAAGAAGAAGAAGATTTAAGATTCAGAGTACTAGCTAAAACAAAATAAAATGATCTTATTATATGTGCTCACAGATAATGCTGGAACAGCATGGTCACTAAGAAGACGCTGAGCATGTTGTAGAACTAGGCCCAGAGCTTCCACTCTTGCTAAACCGCGCAGATTTGTAGGCAAATTTCCAGCGGCTGCATTGCCAGTAGTTGAATTGCCAGAGGCTGCAGTGCCAGTAGCTGCTGTTGATTGGTCTTGTTGGTCACCTAAACATAGACATGTTACCGCATGAAGTCCTAGACAACATAATATTATACAGAAAGATTGAGATCATTACCAGTTTGAGAGAATGCTGCTTGCATTTGGCTTATGAATTCAAGAAGAGTGTTGAGAGAATCAGGAATTGGCTGGTTTCAGGAAGATAGTGCCAGGTAAGAAAATCAGAAAATTGTACAAGTAAAAAATTGTCTGAGAATTAAGTTTTTCTACCGCATTCAGCGTTGGAACAGCAAGACCAGCTCCAAGTGGGACTTGCATAGGATGGGGCATAGATTGACCTTGGAATGATGGCCAGGGGGCAGACTGATTTCCATCCTGGCTTTGACTACCAGGATTAACCCGCACCCCGTCCACATGGGTTCCTTGAGAAGACTGACAAAAAGTAAACATTGAAACCAACACAAGACAGGAAGAGGAACCTAATGTTTATAACCCAACACAGAGAAATAACTAATAGCATTGACATCCTCATCAGGGTTAACAAGCATTCATTTGAAGTTATGACAAAGTCCATGGGAGAATCACAGTAGATCAAATTGATGTTCTTTACCAGTGTTCACTCCTCACCCAACACAAGAATGTGAAGAGCTTTTCATTAATATCAACATCATAGGAAGCATAAAGAATACTCAGATTAGAGGTGATTCAATTGAGCAGCTTGCGCTCTACCAAAGTGAACAATAAATTATGATGATATTGCTCTGATGACTCATGACTCATGATAGCCAAGAGAAGAGCATTAGAACATCGAGAGATACAATTTCGGACTCTTATTGTCATGCTAATATTGCTGATTTAAATCTTCGACATTACGGCCATGATCAGTGCTGATAGTATCTTCAAAGCTAAGTCCATATACGTCAGAAACAATTTATAAAACCATCATCCCTGATAACACACAATTAGAAGAAACCACTACCTGACCACCTGGTTGCATGACTACAGCCTGGCTGCCAATCCCAATTGAATTCAGTACCGCACCAATTACCTAAAATACATACAAATCAATTTTGTTGCTTACTAGTTGAGCAGAGGGTTTTGCTATGGGAGGTTACAATACCACCATCAAAATGTGCATGATGGGGAAATTTTAATGTCACATACTCGACCCAAATCTGGCACCACAGCTTCCCCTGGATCTCCAACATTTAATGTTCCCAACAAGACACTATGAGCAATTGGCCCAATGCGATTGACTGGGCCACCAATGTTTAAACCCGCCCCTGTACTCAATGAAGGAAAAATGAAAGTATGGCCTTCATTCTGATAAAATCACATCAATCTCAAACTAAAACCCAAATCAAACCCCATCTCACTACCTTGGTTAACATTGCTTGAAGTAGCCTCTCCAGTATTCAATCCAGAAGCAGGGGGTTGCTGCCTCTCCACTAAATGTAATGTATCCCCATTTTCAACATCTGATGTGTTGTTAAGTAGATAATGTACACAATGGAGGTTATGTAGCCACAAATATAAAGTATATTAAAGTATATATTGTAGAAAGCTGACCCTACCAAAAAAAATAACATTCTAATATAGAATTATTGGAGACAAATATAAAGTAAAAAGACATTTTCAAGAACAAAAAACAAACAAGTTCAGAAAGTCCTTGTCATATAGTACATCTGAAAAATTAATACATATTTCATCGCCTTGCTTCTGTTGCATTAGTATGGACTCTCCACCCGGGGGGGGGGGGGGGGTGGGGGGGGGGGGGGGGGGGGCGGGGGTGGTAACAGATCAATAACATTTTACTGAATGTTTTTAGAATCCAAGGGTAATTCAATTTCCAAGACACGTAGAGCACTATAGAATGATATAACAGCATACACAACACAAGGCACAATATTCTCAAATAGGGTAATATAAAAAGAGTTAAGTTCGAACAAATGAAGCTCAAACTTAAGCTGACATATTAAAATCCAGCAGAAACACCCGAGCACTTTCAATTTATAAGACAAAATTAATGTGAGAAAGCAAAAACAGGATACTATAATCAGAGAGCCAGTGATCATCCTTCAAGACCTTGCCCCTGAAAATTAGACGTTGCTGCCCAACAGGCACACCGCATGGGCTAGCTATTTTCTCCTTGAATGTTGCTACACGAATCTGATATGAATAAACCAACCATATGACATCCAACAACAAGCACATAAGTTCGTTTAGCATTCAAATGAAAACAGTATATGTTTCCAGAACAAGAAATCATGCTCCAGAATGCATTTCATTATAAAGTGAATCAGAAAATAACAAGTGCCAACTCTACATTCATTAAACGATTCATGCATGAAGGTAATTTCTCATCCTCCTAATTAAAGATCAATTACATATAATATGCTCTACTTATCAAAATCTTCTATGATCTCTCAGTATTTGTGTCAACATGCCTTATTCAGACTTAAAAGGATATTTGGCAATGCTTCCATATTATCTGTGCAATGTAGTAATCTAAATTATGGACTTGTCACAGAGGACATAAGAAATATTTACATTTTTATCCACATCAAAGCTGTACATCCGAGAATCCAAGGTCTTGACATTAAGCTGAAGAGTTGACTCAGAAGTTTCACCAGAGATATTTGCAGGTGAGCCTTCTATGGCTTGTGGGTCTGCCATTTAAATCCAAAGGTGGGATACCTGGATATTTAAATATATATATATATATATATATATATATATATAAAATAAATTAAAAAAAAAACCATTAAAAAAAAAAAGATCAATAAAAAATCAGGGGTGCTGAATAAAGATTGCAGCAGCAAAAGCATGATACAATAAAACAGCCATAAAACAAAAATCATTGTGGAAGACCGAGGAATAAACCCCTTGAATTCCAACGATTACGGTCTACAAGTCAACAACTTTGGCCAGATGCCCAGATGGGAATATTTCCACTACACGCCTGTGCATCACCGTACAAGATCACCTCACCAAAACTTAAATCTAAGGTAGAAGTAACTTGGGGAATGAAAACATCGCTGAACAAACAAGCAACATAGAAAAGTAAAGGAGCCAGAAATATAGCATCATGAATACCTCAAGACAACTATTACCGGATTAACTACAGAGATAATTCACCGATGAAAATAAAATAAGCACGCTAACCAGTTAATTCAATATACTGATTACCCATTACAGCAAAACAACCTAAAAAATAAGGATCGCGCACCAAATAGCAATAGGAAGCAAGCAACCACAAGTCATCAAACGCAACTACATGACCCACAAACACCCATCGCCAGAACATTTCCATTCACGAAAACATCATTCATCATTTACCCAAAAAGCGAAATAGAACCAACAAGAAACCTAAATATAAAATCAACCGCCAAACAACATACGACTAGGGTTTGCAAGAACAATCAGGTACAAACTTAATAATGAAGTGGAACACAAATCACCGAAATCAAACCTTGTAATAGTCGGGGAACAACAAAATCGGTCAACAATCAAAGGAAATCGATAAATAGATTGGTCCTCGCGAAACAGGAAATGAGGGAAATTGATGGATTTTTAGCGGAAAACAAAGACGCAAAAGAGACGTTGAACATTGGGGCGTATACGATTTACAATATGATTATTTTAGTTCGTGTTCTGGAAGGATCTAGAGTTTACTTGCACCTCGCGCTTTTCGCATATGTAATTTGCATACCCAAAATCTAAATACACATGTTTTTGCTAAATATACCCAAAATCTAAATACACATATCACAATGGGTCCAGGGTGCGATCGAAAGAATCTGCAGCACATCAAGATGAAAATTTGGAGCGTTGATTTCAAATCCAATGATTGTAAATGAAAAAGGGTAAAGTTGTCCAACAAAATATGTAACGATTATAGTTAATAAATAGGGTAACAAATCTATTAATCCATCATTCAACGATGCTACAAAAAATAATTTAGTGATGGTATCAAAAATAGTTCATGAAGAATTCAGCGACAGTATATAGCATAATTCAGCGACGTTGCCCTGCATAATTCAGCGATGCTACCAAAATACAATTCCGCGGTGCTACCAAAAATAATTCAGTGATGCTATCAAAATATTTCAGAGACACTATCTAACAGATTTCAGCGATCATGACTAGCATATTTCAGCGACGGGAACAAGAAGAATTCAGCGATGCTACCAAAAATCAAACCACTTATGCTATCAAATATATTTCACCGACTATATGTAGATGAATTCAGCGATCATACCTAGAAGAATTTAGCGACTCTACCAAGAAGAATTCAGTGACTCTGCAAGAAGAATTCAGCGATGCTACAAAATACAATGCAGTGATGATACCAAAAATAATTCAGCGACGTTTTCATTAACAATTCAACGACCTTATCAAAAACAATTCAGCGATGCTATCAAGAACAATTCAGTGACTTTTCGTCAACAATTCAGTGACTCAAGTAGCAACATTTCGGGTACGTTTTCATGAATAATTCAACGACTTTATTTAAAAACATTTCAGCGACGTATATCTATGTATAGCAATATAATTAAGCAAATTGGAGGGTAATGTAAGATGAAATGCGGAGAAGAAGAACAACAACGTTCATTTTCCAATAATATACCAAATTTACTATTTTAACCCTCAAGTTAATCTCAACCATCAATTTACAAATTAAATCAACGGTTCCAGTACACCGCAGTACATCAAGACAAAAGTGTCAATCGCACCATAATTTAAACCTATCACAATAACTGGGATTCATCTGGTAAATTTCACAAATACACTTTATCATTTAAGGGGACGCGTTTGGTTTGGGGGAATCAAATATTTCCACCGGGATCTGGCTATGGAATGAAATATGTCTGTATTTGGTTCGGGGCATGTTTCATTAGGAAATGTGATATTCCCACCGATGTGGGAATCTTGGGGTTTTAAGTGGGAATCACATTCCCACTCAGAAAGAAAGCATGTATTCTAAGATTCTCATCTTCATTTTTCCTATTTTTATACGAATTTGTCTTTTATACCCTCATATTTTATATACTTATTTTATTTTATTAATTGAGATATTTTGTATTCTTAAAATGATAATGTATGAAATTCAATTTTTAAAAATAAATTAAAAATACTAAATTATTTAGATATATATTTTTTATTATTTATTCTCATATTTGCTTAAAATTTATTTATATTCCTATATAGACAATAAAAATAATAAAGATTTAGAGACATTAAATTAAATTATTAATCGTATACAATAAATTATTATAAAGAATTTTCTATATTTAAAAAATAAATATGTTAAAATATTTTGTATTGTATAACAAAATGATTTTTTTAAAATTTGCTCAATTAAAATTTGAGGGCATTATTGTAAATTAATTAGAACTAGAGATCTAAGATTCTCAATCTAACCAAACACAATAATCTTAAAACATGAAAAAATAAGATTCCCAGCAATCTCATATACCCAGTATTCTCACATTCCCTGCAATCGCATTCCCACGGGCAATCTAATATCCCTCCAACCAAACGAACCCTTAAAACATGGAAAAATAAGATTCCCAGCAATCTCATATATCCAGTAATCTCACATTCCCAGCAATCGCATTCTCACAGGCAATCTAAGATCCCTCCAACCAAATGGACCCTAAGAGTCAATGGTCATGCTTGGTAATTCACGATAATAAAATTTTAATAGATACTTCTATAAAAATGATTTTATATTTTTTTTGCAATAATTTTAAGAATAATATTTGTTGTAATAAAACTATAATTGTATACCTATTAGCCAAATCTGTATATATATATTATATATATATTATATGA
This sequence comes from Hygrophila difformis, assembly GCA_030278955.1. Classification (NCBI taxonomy): domain Eukaryota; kingdom Viridiplantae; phylum Streptophyta; class Magnoliopsida; order Lamiales; family Acanthaceae; genus Hygrophila; species Hygrophila difformis. The sequence continues at coordinate 2,484,364 of JAOANR010000011.1, forward strand.
TATATATAATATATATATAGGTATATAAGAAAGTAGTAAAAAATTATGGATAGGAAGTAGAAAGATGGGCAGAAAGATGGGCAAAGAGATGAGGGAAGGCAGAGAGAGTAATAATTGATCGTTATATTATATGATGAAGTCTACATACAAATGTAATGCAGCATTGCCATATATAGGCAATCTTAATACAATGCAGACAAAGGATTGGTTAGCAAATTTATTTCTCTGTCTTCCTCTCGAGTCAAGATCTCAATAATTGAGAGACAAGTGGTCCGACATTCATAAATTCAGACTATGACGTTTCAACACTCCCCCTTTAATGTCGTATCAATACACAGAATATGCCTCGTTAAAACCTTATTAGGAAAAAACCCAGTGGGAAAAAATCTTAGTGAAGGAAAAAGAGTACAGTATTCTTGTATCCGTGCTCCCCCTGATTTGGACATCATTTTAAATCTCGAAGCTGTCGCATTCCAATTTTCTTCATGAGTTTCTCGAACGTTGCAGTCGGCAATGCCTTGGTAAAAAGATCCGCTAAATTATTTTCCGATCAAATTTGTTGCACATCATTTCACCATTCTTTTGAAGATCATGTGTGTAGAAGAATTTTGGTGAAATGTGCTTTATTCTATCTCCTTTGATATAACCACATTTCAACTGGGCTATACAAGCTGAATTATCTTCAAATAAAATTGTTGGAGGCATTTGTGGTTCTATGATTAAACCACAACTCTTCAATATATGTTGAGTCATTGGCCTCAACCAAACGCATTCTCAACTTTCCTCATGAATTGCTAATATTTCGGCATGATCAGACGAAGTAGCAGTTAGAGTCTGTTTCATTGACCTCCAAGAGATGGCAGTTTCGCCATAAGTAAAGACATAGCCTGTCTGAGATTTAGCTTTTTGTGGATCTGATAAATAACTTGCATCGGCATAGCCGATTTACTCATGGCGAGAGCCTTTTGGGTAAAATAACCAAAGGTCAACTGTTCCTTGGAGATAACGAAATATGTGTTTTATGCCCTTCCAATGTCGTTGAGTAGGGCAAGAACTGAATCTTGAGGGTGAATTTACTGCAAACGCGATATCAGGTCACGTGCTATTTGCAAGAACATTAAAGCGCCAATTGCGCTTAAGTATGGCATTTCTGGGCCACGTTGCTCTTCACCATCTTCTTTTGGCCTATATGGTTCCTTTGCAGGATCAAGTGCCCGAACGACCATTGGAGTACTTAGCGGATGAGCAAAATCCATTCGAAATTATTTTAATACCTTTTGGGAATACCTTTTGGGTATAAGCTGATTGATGAACAAAAATGTCATTTTCTAAATGCTCAATTTGTAGACCAAGGCAAAATTTTATTTTCCCAAAATCCTTGATTTCGAACTCCTTTTTCAGATACTCAACAGACTTTTCCAGCTCTTCAGGAGTTCCAATTAAATTTAAATCGTCAACATAGACTACGACGATCACGAATTTTGACCTATTTTTCTTTATAAAAATACAAGGACAAATAGGATCATTTATATAACCTTCTTTTAATAAACTTTCGCTGAGGCGGTTATACCACATTCGGCCAGATTGCTTGAGCCCATATAAGAATTTTTGCAATTTGATGGAATAAGTTTCTCTAGATTTTGAGTTGCAAGACTGGGTAACTTTAACCCTTCAGGTATTTTCATATAAATATCATTCTCTAATGAGCCATATAAATATGCAGTAACAACATCCATCAGCCTCATATCAAGATTTTCTCGTACTGCTAGGCTCATGAGATACCTGAATGTTATTCCATCAATAACTGGGGAATATGTTTCCTAAAAAACAATCCCCGGTCGTTGGGAAAAAACCTTGGGCTACAAGCCTTGCCTTATATTTGGCAATTTCATTGTTTCATTTATTTTTCTCACAAACACCCACCTGTAGCCAACATGTTTCACATTTTCTGGTGTTTGGACAATATGGCCGAATACTTTTCGTTTATTCAGTGAGTGATAATGGCCAAAATTGACCATTATTTTCAATCTATTTCCGTGTCTAAACATGGGCATTTGATCGCATTCCGGTCTTATTTAAATAAGAAAGCAGTTGAATTTGACAGATATATGCAAGTTTGTATAAATAATAAACTGGTATTGCAAAACAAAAAAAATATATAATTTTATTACATTATGTTTTAGAAAAATCCAAAAACATGAGAAAAAGAAAAGAAAAGAAAAGAAAAAGGAATGTAAAAGATGGGCAAAAGAATAAAATAGTCCACAAAAATAAAAAGATGGAAAAAAGAATTAAAAAGCCCACAACAATGCAATTTTTGGCCCATCAGGCCCAGTCAATCGTGGGACAAATCCCCAGTCGTGAAGCATAGTCTCACGACTAGGGAGAGTCTCGCGACAAAAGAGATGATGAACAGGTAAAGCCAGTCCGGAACTTTCTGTCCCAAGACCCTAGTTGCGAAACATAGTCTAGCGACTGGGGAGGAGTCTCGCGACACAAGGGCCAACTGAAGGCAAGTCACTGTCCACAACACCCAGTCGCTAGACCCCAGTCGTGAAGCATAGTCTTGCGACTAGGGAGTGTCTAGCGACACAGAAGCAAAAATGAAGGGCTGGTCCAGAGAGCCTCATGCCTCATGACTGGGCGTGAAGCCTTGTGACATGCAGCCGAGTCTCGCGACACAGGGGCATGGTTGTGATGTGTGTGAGCCTTGCGACACGTGTGGGCCTCAGATTCAAGCCCATGGACCTAGGGTTTCACGTCTATAAATATGGGGTGATCCCTAAGTGCTCGAGAGTTAGACATTCCATATCTTGAAGGCAGAATCAAGAATTCTCTCTAGGTAGTTTAGCTTAGTTTTTTATGTATTATTTAATTTTTGCCCTGGTTTAGCTTAATTTAGTTTTAATTCCATGTTGTTTTCCATTTTCCAGTAAGCTAGAAAGCCACTTTTCTCATTTTTCTTGTTTCTAAACTCTTGATTTAGGGTTTGAAATACCCAAATGATGAGTATTATCACACCTATTTATAAAATGAGAAGTTAATCCGAAAATGTGTCCCAAAAACATGAAATGGGTGTCCTAAACCCATGGATATTACTGCTTTCATTTTATTTTTGGTCACTTCACCATTATTTTCCATTTTAGCATCCTGTTTACTATTTATGGATTATGTTCATGCTTAATGTGTGTTAAAACCCTAGATTAGGATCTTGCTTTATTTTAATTTTCTTTTAGTTAGATTTATTTTTGTTCAAGCATGTTCTAGTTAGGTTTAAATTCTGTTTATGTTATTTTTGGTTAGAATAGCTTTTTAATCTGAAATAGGGTGAGATCACGCACAATGCATGCTACTGTTCCTGACATGTGTCCTGGACCACATCCATGTCGCTAACCGCCTCCAGTCGCGAGACCACGTCTTGCGGCTGGAGGGTAGTTTTCGCGACATGGGTGTCTCAGGACACTTGTTTTTAAATTTCGAAACCCCTAGTCGTGAAACATCCTGTCGTGAACCCACGGTTCACGACACACTCTTATGTCTAGCGACTGGGGACCAAAACTCTTTATTTTTCATTATGTAAGGCTCCAGTCGTGAGACTCCTGTCGTGAGATCATGTCGTGGTCTCACGACACAACCATAGTCTCACGACTGGGAATTATGCCTTAGGTTAATTTTGAAAATTCCCAGTCGCAAGGCCCTCATGTCGTGAGACCACGTCTCACGACACACTTTCAGTCTCGCAACTGGGAAACCAAACACTTATTTATTTATTTTCAAAACTCCCACTCGCAAGACATTCCTGTCGTGAGACCACGTCTCACGACACACTTTTGGTCTCGCGACTGGGAGCCCATATACTTAGTATTTATTTTAAAACTTCCAGTCGCAAGACCTTCATGTCGTGAGACCACGTCTCACGACACACTATGGGTCTCGCGATTGGAAGCCCAAAATACTTAGAATTTTTATAAAATCATCCCAGTCGCTTGACTCCTGTCGTGAGACCATTTCTCATGACACAACTTTTGTCTAGCGACTGGAGCTTCATGCCTTGGCAAAAATTTGTAAAATGCACCAGTCGTGAGACCCATGTCGCTAGCCTAGGCTCGCGACACAATTTATGGTCTCACGACTGGATCCTCACCACATTTTTAAATCCCAAAAATTCTAACTTCCAACTCACATGTCGCGAGGCTCCTGTCATGAGACCATGTGGTCTCACGACACACTTTTTGTCTAGCGACATGGAAACCCTAAATTTCAAAAAATTCAAATTCTTTTATTCCCCACCCCTCATGTCGTGATCCTCCCATCGTGAACCCACGGTTCACGATGCACTTTCTGTCTCACGACATGCATGGCACTCTCTTGCCAAAATTTTATGTTTCTCCATATCCGACCATTAATTAATTGAACCCTTAAGTCAATAATTAATTATTATGATTAGCAATAATTAAGATCAATAATTACCATGATTAAAGGATATTTGTTCAATTTTCATTAAAACAATTTTCTATAAACAAAATATTAATGCCTTAAGCAGATAACTCGGACTGTAATTAATTATGGTATGAAGGATTATTTAAGTTATTAATTATGGATTTAATTCCATATCCTTGCATGAGAAACCAAGGTCTCTCATGCAAGGCAATTTTTCTTTTCTATTTTTTGTCTTTCTCGTGTCGTGTGAAATGCGTGATAAGAAATATCTCAAACTATTGTTTGCGAATGGTTCATTCACCGGGAAGTTAAATAGCTCGTGGTTTGGTTGTTAATTATCACTCGTTATTTTGCATGGTCTAGATAGTGGTTGGTGGAAGCTCTGGCGAATGGTCCCTTCACCGGGAAGTAAAATAGCTACTCAGTCAACTCCTATCTGGATACAGTTTATTTTCCTCATCTTAATTTCCAAAACCGAATTCTGATCTGTAATAGGACTTAGTTGATATCTGTCAATATCATCTGATAAATATTGCAGAAAAGAACCATGTAGATTTCTATCCAAATTCACAGACAGTGGAGGCATATTCGTATCCGATTCTATATTTGATAAAAAAAAATATGGGATAGGATACGGGATGAGTACTATCCGCCCGTATCCGTCCCGTTTTCACCCCTTCAAATAGCCAATTTAAAATTGACACCAATAACCCAACACACGTTGATTCCTTGTATTTCTTTTTTTTTTTTTTTGGCGTTGGTCATTGACTCATGCGCCATCATAATCCCCATAAATATGGACCATGTTCTAGTTTTTAATAAAAAGGCCGCTAAGAACATTAAATTAACACTCAAATTTAAGTTTTATATGACGTATACAAAAAATTATAATGACACTAAAAATGTTAGTATCATGTCTTATGTTTGTTTATTTAAACTTTTCTTTAAATCTAACAAAAAATAGTAAGTTTTCTTTGTAAGAAAAATTTTTAAAAATTGGCACATAAAATTTGGGGCCCTGTTCCGAAACTACACTTGTACTACTCGACAAGGGACGACCCTTCACATTCCATTAAAATTTCCCAAGTTTGTTTGTTTTTCGAAGTCAAAGCCAGAAAAAGACGTAGTGGGAGTACACGTCAAATAAATTACAAAGAAATAAAATGGAGAAATAGTGGGTCGAGTGGGAAATCGAACTCCCAATCATAAGGTTAGGGGTGGGTTGGTACGGTATACCGAAAAAAATTCGCCGTACCGTATAACGATATGAAAATTTTCATACCGTTGCCGTTGCCGTACCGATCTTCGGTATATTGAAAGTTTCGGTTGTCATACCAACATTTCGGTAAGTTCGGTATATACCGCTATACCGAACTTTCGGTATATACCGACATACCGGTATCGTGGTATATACCGACATACCGAACATTCGTTACATACCGACATCCCGGTATTGCGGTATATACCGACATACCAAATATTCCCTTCATACCGACATACCGGTATGACGATATATACCGACATACCGAACTTTCGCTACATACTAGCATACCGGTATCACGGTATATACCGACATCCCGAACAATCGATACATACCGACATACCGATATCACGGTATATACCGAAGTTCGGTACCGTAACGGTATACCGCGGTATTAAAAAATTTATACCGTTACCGTACCGAAATCTTATGGTACGGTATAATACCGTACCGAAAATTACGGTATGCCGAAAATTTCGATATTCTCGGTATTTTTTCGGTACGATATGTGCGGTATGCGGTATATTCGGTATTTTTCCCAACCCTACATAAGGTTTAAAGACATGGACTTGTCCTCATCCCCGACTTCCCAAGTTTGTTGAATTTCAAAGTAATTATTATAATATATCTTGCACAAAATTATTTATTTTTATAAATATGCAATTTATTATTATTGTTTTTTCGTAACTAAAAAAGGGAATGGTGGTGAGAGATACGGAGTATATATTATATTGTTACTTTAGAATTCTCATATATTTCTTGAAATCTAATCTAATACTTCTAAGAATTTTGGAGATCAAAGATTTGTTGTATGAACTGATTTTAGTTATACCAAAAGGGGCTGGGCCGCTGCGCAGTGGACAGTGGACACCAGTCCAGAATTTAAATTATCTAAAATATTAGTAGTATTATTATGGTCGGTCGCACGGCCAATTAAAATTCCCTTATATCTGCAACCACAAATAAATGTAATATAGAGCAAGGGGTTCGTCTCCACAGGGATCTCAAGATGAATAAATTCATTTGTGTTCAATGCAAAAAGGTAAACTGGGCGGATTTTGGATTGATTAAAACTATAACTAACAAACTACTAAATCAATAAATCAAGCAAACAATAAAATGAGATTAACTTATGAATTAAAAAGCCTAGTTCTAGGAATGATTTTGAGATTGGTACTTGTATTAGATCATTGACTTAATAAATTTAGATTCCTAAACCATTGATAAACCAGTTATAGTTGTCAGGTCCGCTTAGACAACCAGTTTTTCCTTACCGAATAGATAATTAAGGTACGACCGTTAATTATCCCTAATTGAGATCAACAATCCTAGGTACGATCGTAGGATTAAATTGCCCAATTGCGTTACACACTAGAAAAACCCGATTCGAGTAATTTACACATACGATGTGTAAATTAATGTCAATTATGTAATTCCCCGGGAAGGAACTAATCAACCCGGTTGCCACCTATTCAAATAGAATTACAATTACGGGTATCCTATTCAAATTGGCATGAAATCATCAAATCAAATAAAATATCGTGCACAAATATTCACCCAATCCAATAATCACAAACAATAATCTCAGAAATTGCATAAATACCAATAGTTTCAGAAATCCATAAAGTAATTGGAAGTCTCCCAAAACACAAGTACCAATTCTTAATCAAACCCAATAACTAGAAAGGGATATCTACTCCATAGACATAGAAAACAAGAAAGAAAATAAGATTACAACCATAGACTCAAAGAATTCTTGGACGATTTTATGCTCTTCCTCCTAGTGCTCCTCCCGTGTCTGCCTTCGTGTCGTGTGTACCAGATTCCAATTCTTCAATTGCTAAATGCCTAAATCCCTCTCCTGGACGTCCCTTTCCCTTTTTTAATTGATTTCTTTCCTTTCCAATTTCCTTTAGCAGATTCTTTTCTTTTTCCTTAGCTGAAAAGGAGCCCAAGCCCATTAGGGATGTATTTCCAACTAGCCACTTCAAGATTGATCATGGTCATGATCAACACCATTGTTGTTTGTTGTCAACTTTCTCTCTTTTGACTTGTTTTCAATCAATCAGCTTCAAGCCTATAAAATAATCAAAATATGCACAAATAAGCTATATCCACATTTAATCAACTCCAAACTACTTAAAATATTAACAAAATGTATGAACAAAATTCCTCTTATCAAATTCCCCCACACCTAAATCTTGCTTGCCCTCAAGCATGAGTCCAAAAACCAAAAAGAAGAACCAAGATTCAACACCAATAGTCTCACCCAAGCATAACCAAGTCATTCCAACATCAAATACATCAAGCCAAACCAGCCTCACCAAGATAAAGTGTGTGCACTCACTCTCAAAAGTGTATAGGCAATAAAACTCTCAAGTGATGAATAAAAAAGACAATCTCATATGCTTGCTTCAAAATCACATCTCCCCTGCTTATAGTATTCATATTCAGTGCATCAAATCAAATGGTCTTTCATTTGGGTTATATCGGGGCCATGGCTAGGGGTAGGAAAAAGGAATGAATGGCTAATGGGAATTGAGAAACCATCTAAAAATAATCACACTACAATTCAAACTTGTTGTAATGAGATGAAATCTAAACCATAAAATCCAAACCATGCTACAAAAGAAATATATAAAATGAACACATGTAGCTTTTTCTCCTCTCTCAATTCTTTCTCACTAGTTGCTTTTTACTTTTTGCAACAACCCCTTTCTTTTTTCTTTTTTTTTTTCGTGGTTTTCAATAGCTTGGTTTAAGTTTATTAGAGGAATTTCATTATCTGAAAATTGCTGACAGAACTTCAACTCTGTGTTCATGGCCCTAAGGTCAGAGAAACACTTGCCAAGCTACCTACGTCCACTGCCCTGATATTTTTTTTCTTTTTTTTTTCTTTTTTTTTACAGGGCTTTTTCTTTCCTTTTTTTTAAGGGGTTGCTCAACTTTCAACAACAAAAGCACTAGAAAAAGAGGAACCACGATTCTTTCTTGTTTTCAATAATAAGAACCACACAATTTCCTCACAAACGAAATCACTTCCTCACACTTTCAAGAGCACTCTAACAACCCAAAATTTCCATCTTCAAAGTTGCAACATTAAAAGACTTTTTCATGTGAAGATTCGTAAACAATTTCTCAAATTCCCAAGGGTGCAAAGAAAATGTATGGCTAGAACAAGAAAAAGGCTAATGGTTCATGGGGACGAAACGTGAATTCAAGGAAAATAGGATATGTCAATTAGGCTCAAACTTGGCTCACTAGGGGATAAATAAAGGGAGGTGGGAAAATATAGGCCAAAAGGGATAATCCTAGTGCCCTTATCATTTTCAACACACCGAACTGAATTAATGCAAGCTCAACATGTATAATGAAGCAAGTTCTAGAATGTCAAAATGAACACGACATATGCACACATCAAGAAAAATTAAGGCTCAGATCTCACCGGGTTAATTTGTCAGTCGGCTCAACATATTCAACACCAGAAATCATCAGACATGCTAGGTAATTCTATCAATAAAAATCCTAGACCCCAATCAGAAAACAGACCATACACAAGGGCAAACAAAAAATAGGCAATAAAAATTTGCAAAACAAGTTCAACTCCCCCACACCTAAACTCAACATTGTCCTCAATGTAAAACAAAGCATAGAGAAAGAGAGGAACTTCCCTGATAGTCCAAGGGGGAACCAATCGCACTATTTGGACAGGAGGCTTCAATGCTCTTTGGCTTTGCCAATTCATGTGGTTGGTGTACAAGAACTCAATTTTGGCTCTCTGAAAGCTTGCTCTCACAGCCTGGAGTGTGTGCCATGTAACCTGAAATGCAATATCAACAAGAAACAACGCAAACTAAACAGTGGACACAGTAAAATCCCAAGATATTCTAACAACATCCAGTGTTTGATTCAAGCAGCACCGAGTCAAAAGAAGCCCAAACAGATATATTTCCGAGCAGATTGACTGAGACAAAATCAAAACCAATATCTCCCCAACACCAAATTCAATCACACTCAACATCCCAATCCAATTAAATAAAAGTAAACCTAAGCACCATTATAGAATTGAAAACAGAAAATGCCCAACACCATGCCACAAGTTCTAACAGAAAAGAGAAAGAGAAAAGCCATCCTGTACCGAACTCGTCGAGCAGCAAATGTGAAATTGAGGTAGACGTCGGCGAGGGCTGTAACGGCGACGATGGAGGCGCCCTGATGGTGGGATGGACGGGGCAGCGGCCGAGCGAGAGGGAGAGAGAGCGAGACATAGAAAGACAACGACAAAGAGAGGGAGGGGAGGGAGGTGTCGGCGGCGGAAGGTTGAGTGGCGGAGCGCCGGCGATTGAAGAGCAGAGGCGAGCGAGGAAGAGCAGCGGGATTGGGCTCGGGTTTCAGAGGAAGAAGCAGGACAGATTCAGAAAGCCAGAGAGAATGAGGAAGATGGAGACCGCGGCGACGGCGGCGCGGCGGTGGCGAGATGGTGGACGGGCAACGTGGCAGGGGTGATGAATGGTGGTGGTGCGGCGCTGAAAGGGATGTGGGAGGGGAGGCTGACGGGTTTTCAGTGGAGAGGGGTTTTGTGCGGAGTGAATTGATTTGGGAATTGGGCTTTTAAAACCGGGTTCTGTTCATGGATAGTTGGAACCGGCTTGGGCTGGATTTGATTCTTTTACAACATTCTAGACTTATGTTCTTCATGACCATGACTAAGGAGTACCAAGTTTGCTGATTTATGCCTTCAATTTATTCCTCAAAACCGAGAATCACTTGGATCTTAGGCATGGTCATGACTAACACCAAAATCCTTTGCTGGAAATTACTCTTTAAATGCTCATTCTAACACCCTTTATCACCAAGAAATTAGCAATCTTCCACTCCAAGCCTACAAAACAAAGACAAAACACTATGAATTATTAAGAGCACACCAAAAACACAACTAAAACTTTAAAATAAAAATAAAAAAAGCTAGTAAATTGCTTGGGTTGCCTCCCAAGAAGCGGTTTTCTTTATAGTCTTTGGCTAGACTTTCTTCCCAATCCTTTCAACCAATCTCATATGCATCATACCGAACTCCCTTCAATTCTTGCAATTTCATTTTTCTCTTGTACCTATCACCATTTGAATTCATGCCACCATGTTTATCCCTCAATACTGGAAACTTGTTCTCTTTCTCGCTATGAGGAATAATACAATCAATGATGTCGAGTGGGTCTTCTCCATTCATCTCAAAATTTTTGTTAGACCCAAATTTCAAATTATCCACCAATTTAATTTTAAAAGGATCTTTACCATCGAGCTCATGAACTTCCTGCACACATGGTTCAGTAACATCAATAACACATAAAGAGTTAGATTTCCAATAAGGATGCTTCATAGCCTCAAAAATATTATAATCGACCCTCTCTCCATCAAACTCCAAAGATAGTGTGCCATGTTTCACATCAATAATAGCTCCTGTAGTACACATAAAAGGCCTACCAAGAAGAATAGGAGACGGGTTAGAATCTTCATCATTCATATCCAACACATAAAAATCTACAGGAAAAATCAATTCATTAACTTGAACCAAAACATCCTCAATCAAACCATCAGGATATGCATTAGTTCGATCAGCTAATTGAAAAATTATTCTCGTCTTTTTCAATGGACCTAGATTTAAGGAGTTAATAAAGTTCTTGGCATAACATTGATAGCAGCTCCTAAATCTAGCTTTGCCTTACTCACCAAAGTGTTACCGATATGACAAGGGATGCAAACATACCCGGATCACCACATTTATGTGGATTTTTTCTTATCAGGATTGCAGAAACATTCTCACCAGCTATGATTTGCTCATCACCTTTCAACTTTTTCTTGTTGGTACACAACTCCTTCAAAAACTTGTCATATGCTGGAATTTGATTGATTGCTTCCAACAATGGAATTGTCAAGTCTACCTTCTTGAAAATCTCCAACATTTGCTTCCGCTTATCTTGCTTTGGTGGCTTCTTCAACCTGTCTGGAAAAGGAGCTAAATTAGTTCGAGTATGAGGAATAGGACTAGATGTTACCTTTTCTTGTACTTCCGCCTCCTCCTCTATTTCTTTTTCAATTTCATCCTCATTTTTCTCCTTTGGAATGGGCAGGGAAGGACCTTCAACTTCTTTACCACTTCTTAATACAATTGCACTCACATTCTTCGGGTTAGGCTCGGGTTGAGCCAACCATTTTCCCTTTTCTCTCAATTGCCTCATCTCACTGGTTATTTGAGTCACTTGATTTTGCAGATTTTCAATTTGGGCTCTGGTATCCTTTTGAAATTGTAGAGTAGTGGTAGCCATGCTCTTCACCAAATCTTCTAGCGATGGACCTGCATTAGTAATGGCTTGAGGTGGTGCTTGCTGAAATTGGTTAGGAAATTGCGTTTGTTGTGGAGCTTGTTGTTGTGGATTCCCATATCGGAGGTTAGGATGATCTCTCCAACCCGGATTGTATGTGTTGGAATATGGGTCATAGGGACGCCCATTCACATTATATCCAGCAGCATTGACATCAACAGTAACATCCTCCTGAAGAGTAGGGCAAGCATCAGTTGGGTGCCCAATACTTGTGCATATTCCACATGCCTTGACTTGAGTAGTTTGAGCAGCATTCCCAAGAGCCATCTTTCAAATAAAGCTTGTCAACTCAGATAGTTGTTGCTGCACTGATTGCATAGAAGAGTCACTGATTGCTCCATTGGCTGACACCAGGTTTCTAGAACCAAACTGTTGTGCATTCTCAGCCATACTATCAATCAATTCCCAAGCTTGTGTTGGTGTTTTATTCACAAGAGCTCCACCACTAGCAGCATCAATAATTACCCTATCATTCAACAACAAACCATCATAAAAGTATTGAATTAATAATTGCAAAGAGATTTGGTGTTGAGGACATTTGATGATAAGCCTGTTAAATCGATGCCAATATTCATGGAGCGTTTCACCTGATTGCTGCTTTATTCCACAAATCTCTTTTCTCAAGGTAGCAGCTCTTGATGTTGGAAAGTATTTTTCCAGAAATTTCTTCTTCATGTCATGCCACGTCATGATACTCCCTGCCGGAAGGTAATACAACCAATCTTTTGCATCTCCTTTCAATGAAAATGGGAATGCCCTCAACTTGATTTGCTCATCAGTTACACCTGGTGGATTCATGCTTGAGCAAACCACATCAAATTCTTGCAAATGCTTGTGAGGTTCTTCACCTGCAAGACCATTGAAAGAAGGAAGAAAATGAATTAGTCCTGATTTAAGCTCAAAAGGAGTAGCATTATGGAGTAGTTGGAAAAGTAATGCATAGTGGCTGCTGTGTGAGGGTTGGAGCAGCCAACTCCCTCAAAGTTCTGTTATCCTCGGCCATCTCTAATTCTTGTTCTTCTTCAGATTCTGTTTCACTAGAGCTTGAAGAATGAGCCAACTCAACAACCAACGGTAAACCAGGGGACAGTGTAGACTCTTCTAGTGCCTTTCTTTGTCTAGCTTCCTTCCTTAACCTACGTGCAGTCCTCTCGATTTCTAGATCAAATAAAAGCTCTCCTGCAGTAGAGGAACACGACATACACTAGAAGAATAACTACAAATAAAGAATAAAGTGAAAGAAAAATAAAAATAAAATAAAAACAATAAAAAATAAAACAAACACAAAAGAACAAAAAATTCAAGCGCTGGATCCCCGGCAACGGAGCCAAAAATTGGTCGGTTGCACGGCCAAATAAAATTCCCTTATATCTGCAACCACAAATAAATGTAATATAGAGCAAGGGGTTCGTCTCCACAGGGATCTCAAGATGAATAAATTCCTTTGTGTTCAATGCAAAAAGGTAAAATGGGGGGATTTTGGATTGATTAAAACTATAACTAACAAACTACTAAATCAATAAATCAAGCAAATAATAAAATGAGATTAACTTATGCATTAAAAAGCCTAGTTCTAGGAATGATTTTGAGATTGGTACTTGTATTAGATCATTGACTTAATAAATTTAGATTCCTAAACCATTGATAAACCAGTTATAGTTGTCAGGTCCTCTTAGACAACCAGTTTGTCCTTACCGAATAGATAATTAAGGTACGACCGTTAATTATCCCTAATTGAGATCAACAATCCTAGGTACGATCGTAGGATTAAATTGCCCAATTGCATTACACACTAGAAAAACCCGATTCGAGTAATTTACACATACGATGTGTAAATTAATGTCAATTATGTAATTCCCCGGGAAGGAACTAATCAACCCGGTTGTCACCTATTCAAATAGAATTACAATTACGGGTATTCTATTCAAATTGGCATGAAATCATCAAATCAAATAAAATATCGTGCACAAATATTCACCCAATCCAATAATCACAAACAATAATCTCAGAAATTGCATAAATACCAATAGTTTCAGAAATCCATAAAGTAATTGGAAGTCTCCCAAAACACAAGTACCAATTCTTAATCAAACCCAATAACTAGAAAGGGATATCTACTCCATAGACATAGAAAACAAGAAAGAAAATAAGATTACAACCATAGACTCAAAGAATTCTTGGATGATTTTCTGCTCTTCCTCCTAGTGCTCCTCCCGTGTCTGCCTTCGTGTCGTGTGTACCAGATTCCAATTCTTCAATTGCTAAATGCCTAAATCCCCCTCCTGGACGTCCCTTTCCCTTTTTTAATTGATTTCTTTCCTTTCCAATTTCCTTTAGCAGATTCTTTTCTTTTTCCTTAGCTGAAAAGGAGCCCAAGCCCATTAGGGATGTATTTCCAACTAGCCACTTCAAGATTGATCATGGTCATGATCAACACTGTAATACCCCGAAAGTTAGTTATGTTTTTCTAAAGAAATAATTTTGTATTATTTTTTTAAGAAAATAAATTCAGTTGGAAAATAAACTAATCTTTTCCAAGATAAGAGATCATTTGAAAGAAAATGAGTTATTTTAGTCTTTATTTGATAAAACTTGGAAAATATTTTATCAAATTAAGATTAGACATTACTTTTAGTTTTATTATTTAACATAAAGTCATCAATCACCTATTGGTATTAAGGCGAGACTCCTATTTTATAGGTCCTAAGTTCGAACTTCATTATCAATAAAATATTTTTCGATTTTAAGATAAAATGAATATAAGTGGTGCAATAAACCAAACCGGCTTATGAAAATAAGTGGTAGCTCAAGAAAATACAAGTCAAGAAAATAAGCTACGCCACAATAGTTACACTTCATGGATAATCCTAATACTAAATATCACTCAATAAAGTAGCTAAGATAAAGGGACTTGCACCTAAAATAAAAGAAAGAAAAGTAGACACACACGACTGGGCAGATAAAATGCATGCATACTAATTCTTAAAAATTAACTAACGGATGTGATGCTATAGAAATTGATAATTTAAATAAGGGGAATAGGCATAGTGAGTAAGGGGAATAGCATTGTTAAGTATAGAATAAATTAAATAAAGAAGAGCAGAATAGAGTTTAGCTAAGTCAATTAAATCAATCTTAGACTAAAACGTTTACCGACGTGGACACCATGCAAATGGACACCAAAAGCATGCATACATACGTGCAATTAGTAAGGTGTGTATAGTCATCAAAGCTACAAGAACAAGTAGCAAGTCAGCAAAGCTATATGAGTAAATAATTCATGGTCACCGTCCATTTTGCTACTATATATATGGGAAGTCTGTTCAAGAAAATATACGAACGAAAAAGTTATAATATGTTCAAGAGAAACAAAGTTGTAGCTACCTCTATTATAAGAAAGCAAGTAGCTATCGTCGGAAGAAATTGTAAGTAAATTTTTGTTCTGCGGGCTTTGTCCCAAGAGTATTTTTGCATGTCTAAATTCCTTTGTGCTTTATTAATTCTTGGGTTTATTCATGCAAGTGATTTATGCAGAGGTTATGTCCCATTATGTGTTTAAATATTTTGGGCTACGCCATGCATGTGAAAAACTAAATTTCAGTGTATGGCATGTGAATTATTGAATTATTATTATGCGAGATATACCCCAGAGGTGGATATCTTGGTGAGATATTTCGTGGGTTATCCGAGGGATCCCCATGAACATGATTGTATTTGACCAAGGGTCTCACAGTCGTTTTCTAGATCGCAAGGTAGGGCCATCCTTGTGTACTCATATTTTGACTTCGGTCATTATGAGGGCATGCTAGGTCCCAGAGGTGTCAATGTGGCTGGCCCGCCCCGCAAGGCAAAATATGTGGGGCGGGCTTAAGAATTTAAGGCCCATTTAGATGCGAGCCTAAATGGGCTTAGCCCGCGGCGGGGCGGGCTCTTGCGGGTTGGGCCCGCGACGGGGCGGGCCGGCCCGCAGGCTTTGCCCTGATTTTTTTTTCTAGATTTTGAATATTGATTAATTTATTTGGTAAATTATTCAATGTCTAACACTAACTCATTAAGTCATCAAACATAAATTAAAATTTTGGTTACACATTAAATTTCAAATTGTTATACAAATAGTCGATATCTTCTAATATTTCTCTGCTTCTTTATATTATTCATATTAGTTTTTTAAGTATAAATTCCTTTTTATTTTATTTATTAAAAATTATGAATACTTGTAAATTGTTATAGTTTGATTGTTAATTATCTTACTTTAAAAATTTAAAATCACTGCTAAAACAGATTAACCTCCTAAAGGCTTCGACCGTCAGACACAATATTTTTATCAACCCAGTCATTAATTATAAATTTTTTGTCTTGTCCAATACTATATTTTTAAAATATAATACACCCATTTAATATTACAAATTAGAATAAATTCAGTTTTAAAGAATTATTCAACGAACGTACTATTAAAGTAAATAATTATGCCAAAAAATACACACTTTAACTATTTATAATTTTAGTTTTATTTATAAATCTTTATATCTTGTTTTTAGTTTGTACAATAAAAAATATTCACAATTTTATGTTTTTTTCATTAAAAAATAAATTTAATAATATTTTTCTAAAAAGCCCGCAGGCCGGCCCGCAAAACCCGTAGCCCGCGTGTGGGGCAGGTCGGGCCTAGGCATTTTGAGCCCGCCCCGTTCAAGTCCGCAAAAATGCGGGGGCCCCCGCGGGCCCGTTTCGACACGTCTACTAGGTCCTATGAGATACCCCGGGTATAGGCATCATAGTCGAGCTACGTATACATGTGGATTGAATCATTGCAACTGGTTTGACATACCATTTACTGTTGAGTAATATTAAATTGTTTTTGTCCAAGGGACAGTAATTTACTTGCTCAGCCAGTAGGCTGATAAACTTTACTTACTCATTTTTACAGGGTTTGATATATGTGGACCCTACTAAGAGGCATGGGCACGGGCATGAGTGTCAGTATCATTTTTACACTGGTTATTTTAAATTATTTTTTTATTAGCCATAAGATTGCCTTTTGAATAGAAAATCATAGTTATCATAGTAAACTCTGATATTTGATCCGGATGAAATATATTCCTTTAAATTTATTTAACCGTTCTTTCGCAAATTAGCTAGTAAAGCCTTATTTTTAAACTTTAGTTAATATGAAAAAAAATTGTTTTCGCAGCGGTAAATTATAATCGTCATATTTTATAAATTGTATTATATTATTCCAAAGATATATTTTTATAAATAATAAGTCAGTTTAAAGTATTGTTAGAATTAAATTTAAAACTAGCCTTAACGCTTTTCGATTAACTTAGCAAATGCAAGGCAAATGCGAGCTTAATCGGGAGGTGTGGCGGTAACAACCCCGGGTTCGCATTGGTAACTTCCGCTGCTTTGCCGAGCGTGGAAATGGGGGTGTTACAAACACCATGGTTGTTTGCAGTCAACTTTCTCTCTTTTGACTTGTTTTCAATCAATCAGCTTCAAGCCTACAAAATAATCAAAATATGCACAAATAAGCTATATCCACATTTAATCAACTCCAAACCACTTAATATATTAACAAAATGTATGAACAAAATTTCTCTTATCATATTAGTCCGAGGATTTTTAGGGCTCAGATTCTTGATTAATTTTTTTTTCTTTTAATATACTACTTCCTCCATTTCATTGTTTTTGTTACATAGGCCTCCGACACATACGCCGATGCATATTTTTAACGGTTAATAACTTAAATTGTGTATAATGAAAAATGAAAAGTTATAACAAATTGAATGTCTAAAACTACACAGTTAGACGAACCTAACAAGATCTCACTTGACTATGTTTTCTCTTACATAACTAGATAAAAATACGAATCAAAGTTAAACCGTGAATAGTGTCCAAAAACTCATCCGTAACAAAAACAGTGCGACGGAGGTAGTATGCATTAATGTGAGGTGTATTGCCTACTCGTCGTCGTCGCTATTATATGGGTAGCACTAGGGGCCCAATGCCCTTTCTATCCTCACGAACATTCCATCAATGAGTGGGGGCGCGTATGAGTTAAATGCATGTCCGAACCATAGCATTTCTTACACGGTGCAAGAAAATTGAACAACCCATTTAATGTCCAATTCTTGTCCACACAAATGATGATATGATATCACTTCAAAATCAGTATGCAGTGCGTGCTACAATAATCAACAACTCTTTGCAAGAGAAAGAAACTAGGAGAAAATCCCAACAATATGCCCACCAACACAACCGCCGGGAAGCACATTACATGCCGAGGTAACATCCACGCATTACATATAATACACATATAATTAATCCACGCATTTGTCTGTATCTAAGTAGGTGGTGGCTGTCCTGCTTATGCAGCCGCGGTGGCTAGGAAGCCGAGAGAGGCGGTGGTGATCGAGGAAGTCACCGTGGCTCCTCCCAAGGCGGGAGAGGTTCGTGTCAAAATCATTTGCACGTCTCTCTGCAACGCCGATCTCATATACTGGTATCCCAAAGTATGCATCGATCCTTATAATATCATACAATCATTTATATGCATCAATGTGATATACCATCAAGCTAGCCCTGTCCCCCCCCCCCTTTTTTTTTTTTTTTTTTTTTTTTTTTTTTTTTTTTTTTTCAGGAGCCATCCTTAGCATCTTTTCCACGAATTTTGGGACATGAGGCCATAGGGTATAGTTAATTTTTTTTTTCACCAGATTACCTTTTTTAAAAAAAAATATAAAAGCTAATGAAAAAAATGTGTTGTTTGGCGCTCTATTTTTTTTACTTTTTATTTTTGTATTTACCAGTGTAGTTGAGAGTGTAGGCGAAGAAGTGGTTGATTTTGTCGAAGGCGACACGGTGATGACAGTGTTCTTGGCGGATTGTGGCGAATGCATCGACTGCACGTCAAAAAGGAGCAATCTTTGTTCGAAATTCGCCTTTATTAATCTAACGCCGTATCTACACGATGGAACCAGCAGGTTCACGGATTCTAAGGGGGAAACAATCTACCATACATTCTCTGTGTCCAGTCTCAGTGAGTACACTGTCTTGAGCGTTGCCAACATTGTTAGAATTGATCCAACAACGCCTCCGAACGGAGCTTGTCTCCTCGGTTGTGGAGTGTCGGCAGGTACTTATTAACACACTGGACCATTTTGGTATTTGTTCGGACAAACATTGTTTGATTTATAGTATCTACTTGCATTAGGTGTGGGGGCTGCTTGGAAATGTGCACGAGTGGAATCTGGATCGACGGTTGCAATTTTCGGGCTTGGCACGATTGGATTAGCGGTGAGATTATCGATCCCTGTCTGATTTCGATGTTGTTAACACGTATATGGTAATGGGACTCCAAGATGATATGTTGTGAAGTCCAATAATGGAAGAGGTACTGTAAACAATGGTACTCGGGCCGTGATCCAATTGTCATTGTTAGATACAATTGTATCTAAAACATAGTGAAATCCCTGGTTTGGTAGCAAGGAGTGGTTGATTTTGTCGAAGGCGACACAGTGATGACAATATTCTTGGCTGATTGTGGCGAATGCATTGATTGCACGTAAAAAAGGAGCAATCTTTGTTCGAAGTTGCCTTTATTAATCTAACAATTTTTGTTCGAAATCCGAACTGGGTAAACAATTTTTATGTGTATTCATTTTTTTACGTTATTTTTCATAACACAAGAATATGGCATCGTCGCAGGTCGCAGAGGGGGCAAGATTGTGCGGCGCTGCTAGGATCATTGGCATCGATTTAGACCCGGAAAAATCGAAAATTGGTAAAAATGCAAGCTTGATTTAATCATGAACTTTGATCTGCTCGGGCACTGATTGTAGTAATGTTGTCTCATGAAAATAGCTGAAAAATTCGGGGTAACTGATTTTGTCGACTCAAGTAAGACCGGTGACACGGCTCTAAACCAGGTAATGCTTTAAGGTTTAATCAGTTACAGGGATGTTTCTGTTGGGAAGAACACGTATTAGCAGCGGAACTCTTTCCCAAGTGTGTGTGCAAGTGTTGGATATCCTCACTATAATAGTGGCACTCTCTCTCAAGGATGAGGAAAACTCTCAAAGATGAATATAGATCTTCAAAGGAAGAAAGAGCTTTTATTGATCACTCTTCAACACTTACAACTCTTACAACTCTTGGTGTTGTGGTTGTGATTGTGTGCTTGTGATTGTGTTGTGGTTGGTTGTTTGCAAATGACCACTACACATCTATTTATACTAGGCTATAGAACATTCTAGGACACTTCCTTACCTTTCTAGATTTCTAATGAATGTGGAATGCTTTAGACTCATCTAGAAGTTTAAAGATTGGGGAAGATAATACTAGCCTATTCAAGAATGTAATAGATAATTCTAGAAACTATAATTTAGGAGGGATCTCAACAATCTCCCCCTTCCCGACTAACCTGGAAGATCTGTAACTCCAGCGCCTCTGCAACAATCTTCGAATTTCTTCAGAGGTATTACTTTGGTCATCATATCTGACCAGTTGTCATCCGTATGCACTTTGTCGAGCTGGAGTCGCTTTTCTTCCAATGCATCTCGTATCCAATGATATCGAACATCAATGTGTTTTGATCGGGAGTGGTAGGTTGGATTCTTTGCCAAGTATATCGCACTTTGGTTGTCGCAGAGTAGCGTCGGGCTTTCTTGAATCTGACCTAGCTCGGTGAGTAATCCTTTTATCCATACCATCTCCTTGCCTGCTTCTGTAGTCGCTATGTACTCAGCTTCTGTCGTTGATAGCGCCACACATTTCTGCAATCTCGATTGCCATGATACAGCTCCCCCTGCAAAGGTAATTAGATATCCTGATGTTGATTTTCTTGAATCAACGTCTCCTGCCATGTCTGCATCAGTATACCCTTCTAACACTGGTTTTCCTTTGCCAAAGCATATAGATCTTTTGGCAGTTCCCCGGAGATATCTAAATATCCATTTTACAGCTGCCCAGTGTTCTTTACCAGGATTAGATAAGAATCGACTTACCATGCCAACAGCGAAGGCGATATCAGGTCTAGTGCAAACCATGGCGTACATGAGGCTCCCGACCGCCGATGAATATGGGATCTTCTCCATTTCTTCTTTTTCCTTCTCACTTGTTGGACATTGTTTCTTACTTAGCTTGAAGTGTCCTCCAAGTGGAACGCCCACCGGCTTGGCTTTATCCATATTGAATCTTTCGAGAACTTTCTCAATATATCTTTCTTGAGATAGCCATAGTAGTCTCTTGGAACGATCTCGAGTGATCTTCATCCCAAGGATTTGTTTCGCCGGTCCCAAGTCTTTCATGGAGAATGATCTGCTCAAAGCCTTCTTCAGTGCCTCGATCTTCTTCTTGTCACGACCAACAATTAACATATCATCCACATAGAGTAGGAGGATGATAAATTCTCCATTAGGATATCTTTTGATGAAGACGCAGTGATCCGAGCGAGTCTTCTGGAATTGATGTTGGGCCATGAAGGAGTCAAATTTCTTATACCATTGTCTCGGAGCTTGCTTTAGACCATAGAGGCTCTTCTTGAGACGACATACTAAGTGTTCTTTCCCCGGCTCCATGAATCCTTCGGGTTGCTCCATATATATCTCTTCTTCTAAATCTCTATGCAAGAATGCCGTCTTGACATCTAGCTGCTCAATCTCCAGGTCTAGGCATGCGGCAAGCCCAAGAACTACCCGGATAGATTGCATCTTTACCACGGGAGAGAAGATTTCTTCAAAATCTATCCCTTTCTTCTGGCCACATCCTTTGACGACGATTCTGGCTTTGTATCTTGGTCTTGCGCCTCCTTCTTCGGTCTTCAATTTGTATACCCATTTATTTTTCAATGCTCTTCTCCCTTTTGGTAACTCCACTAAGTCATAGGTGTGGTTCTCATGCAACGATTGCATTTCCTCATGCATGGCCTTCAACCATTCTTCCTTGTGTTGATCTTCCATAGCCTCTTTATAGTTTTGTGGCTCCCCCTCACTCGTGAATATCACATACTCATCTGGTGGGTATCTAGAGGAGTTTTTTCTCTCACGAGTGGATCTACGTAACTGAGGTTGTAGAGTCTCACCTTCTTCTTGTGATGATTCTGTGTCGCCTGACTTAGAAGAAACATCTTCGTTACTTATGTCATTCGAGGTAGGTATTTCGGCATCAGCATCCTCGGCTGCTTGTTCACCTTGGTCATTATGCTCCACTGTTGGTGTATCAGGAGAGGCACGACATCGAACCATCAACTTCTTCTCATTACGAAAATCTTCGATAGTCTGATCTTCGAAGAATATGACATCTCTACTCCTGACGATCCTCTTGGCTGTTGGATCCCAAAGCCGGTAACCAAACTCATCATGTGGTGTACCGAGATAGATGCACTCCTTCGTCTTTGAGTCAAGCTTAGCGCGTTCATCTTTGGGAACATGAACGAACGCTCGGCAACCGAACACTTTGAAACGGTCGTATGAGACTCTTTTTCCCGTCCAGACTTCTTCTGGGATATCTCCATCCAAAGGTACTGATGGGGAGTAGTTGATGATGCAGACAGCAGTTGCCACTGCTTCTCCCCAGAAGGACTTAGGGAGCTTAGCGTGAGAAAGCATGCACCGAACTCTTTCTGTGATGGTGCGATTCATTCTTTCAGCAACACCGTTTAGTTGAGGTGTCTTAGGTGGAGTCTTCTCGAGCTTGATTCCGTGTGACCTGCAATATGCATCAAAGGGGCCTCGATATTCTCCGCCATTATCAGCTCGGACGCACTTCAGCTTCAACCCTGTCTCTCGCTCCACCCTTGCATGAAACTCCTTGAAGACGTCTATGACTTGATCTTTTGTCTTCAATAGATATGCAAAAACCTTCCGAGAGTGGTCATCGATGAAGGTAACAAAGTACAATGCACCACCCATGGATTTCTCCGTCATCGAGCAAACATCGGTGTGCACCAAGTCAAGAATATGCTTTCTCCTATGAGGCTGATTACTTCTTGAAAACGTAACTCGATGTTGCTTGCCAACCAAACAATGAGTGCAGGGGTCTAGTGTTTTACCTTTCATGTCGGCAAGATGCTCCTTTCGGGCAAGGATTTGCAGCCCTTTCTCGCTCATATGCCCAAGTCTCTTGTGCCACAGATCCAGACACGGCCTATCTTGAGCGACATTGGTTTCTCCCTTGCATAGCTTGGCCTGGGTGATATATAACGTCCCATCTTTCATTCCTTTAGCAACGATGATGTTGTTCCTCGAAAGCTTCCATCTTCCGGCTCCAAGTTGAGTTATGTATCCAACATCATCGAGCTTACCGGCTGAGATGAGGTTGAGTCGCATATCTGGAACATGCCTGACATCTTTTAACACCAGCTCACACCCGGTGTTAGTTAACAGAGTGATGTTTCCTATCCCCACGATTTTGCTTGACACGTGATTCCCCATTCTCACAGTGCCAAAATCACCACTTTTATATGTTGAGAAGAACTCTCTATGTGGGGTTACGTGGATTGACGCACCTGAGTCGATTATCCACGTACTGTCGTCACAGGCAATGTTCAAGTAGTCTTCTCTAATGAGGAAGATGTCTTCTTTATTCTCCGTGGTTATCGCCGTCGTATTCTTATCTTCGTGTTTCTTTGGCTCTATCGAGTCTTGCTTGACAACCCCGTACCTCTGGTCGCGTTTGAGGTTCCGGCATTCTGATTTCATATGCCCGACCTTGCCGCAATAGTAGCAGGTGACCCTCGTGCGTGACTTGGAATGGCCCCTGGATCTATCTCGGCTTCGATTGACGCTTCTTCCACGGGTCTCGATTCTCCCTCGGTTCTCCATAACATTGGCCTCGTAGTGTGTAGAGTCTCCTCGCTCCTTCCTCCGGGCTTCTTCATTAAGCAGGCTATCAGCAACTATATCCATAGTTAGCTTTCCCTCTGGACACGAGTTGCTAAGAGTAACAACAAGCGTGTCCCAACTCTCCGGCAAGGAGCTGAGTAGCAATAGAGCTTGCAACTCATCATCAACCTTCATCTCGATCTTTGTGAGTTGATTCACAAGACCTTTGAAGGTATTCAAGTGCTCAATCATGCTCTGGCCATCCTTGTATTCCAACTTCACCAACCGTCGAACCAAATGAGCTTTGTTCCGAGGTGTCTTCTTTTGAATCATGGACTCTAGTTTGGTCCATAATTCATATGCATTAGTGTAGGTGGAAACATGCTCAAACAAACTTCGATCGATGTACTTACGGATCATTGCGACTGCTTTCCTATTCAAGAGATCCCATTCGGCATCTTTCTTGTCCTCCGGCTTCTTCTCATTCTTGATAGGCTCGTACAGATCCTTGCAGTATAAATGATCCTCCATCATCGGCTTCCAATAGGAGTAGTTGTCGGCTGTGAGCTTGAACATATCACCTTCGTGCATCACAACACCTTCCATCGTCAATCTAGCAGGGTGATGGCTTCAACGAACTTGGCTCTGATACCACTTTGTTGGGAAGAACACGTATTAGCAGCGGAACTCTTTCCCAAGTGTGTGTGCAAGTGTTGGATATCCTCACTATAATAGTGGCACTCTCTCTCAAGGATGAGGAAAACTCTCAAAGATGAATATAGATCTTCAAAGGAAGAAAGAGCTTTTATTGATCACTCTTCAACACTTACAACTCTTACAACTCTTGGTGTTGTGGTTGTGATTGTGTGCTTGTGATTGTGTTGTGGTTGGTTGTTTGCAAATGACCACTACACATCTATTTATACTAGGCTATAGAACATTCTAGGACACTTCCTTACCTTTCTAGATTTCTAATGAATGTGGAATGCTTTAGACTCATCTAGAAGTTTAAAGATTGGGGAAGATAATACTAGCCTATTCAAGAATGTAATAGATAATTCTAGAAACTATAATTTAGGAGGGATCTCAACAGTTTCTGTTTCGTGGAATGTACTAATATGACCAGCCTCTAACTGCTTAACCAATATCTCGGGTTTTAGCTTTTCTCTTTATTTATAACTATACAAACATGATCAGATCGTAAAGGAGATGACCGGCGGATCGGGCGCGGACTATTGTTTCGAATGCGCCGGGAACGCATCCTTAGTTGAGGAAGCGTATGCCTGCTGCAGAAAGGTTGAATTGGACTCAAATAATATCATTACAATAGGCTCTTGTCCAGACTTGATTCAGACACAAATCAAAAGAAATAAAATGTTGTACATTATTGTACTACTTAGTATCTTTTGTTTTGTGTATTAGGGCTGGGGAAAGACGATTGTGCTGGGAGTGTCGAAGCCAGAAGCAGAGGTGAAGTTGAACTGCAGGGAAGTGCTCAACAGTGGGAAGATTCTAAGAGGAGCCATATTTGGAACTGTGAAGCCAAAAGGAGACATCCCAAGCCTTGTAAGAAAATACAAGGATGGAGAGCTGGGGCTGGACAAATTTGTTGTACATGAAATTGGGCTCCAGGAGATCAATAGGGCATTTGAATTGCTGGAGCAGGGGGACTGTCTCAGATGTGTGATCTTCATGGAGAAATAATTATGAGGGAAAGATGAACTATTCAAAATTGGGGTTCTTCATTTTGTATTTTGTATTATCAATTAGTAAAAAATAAATTATGTTATGAAGAAGGGGGGAATGCTATGTCCAATTATTCCCATATTTTTCCCTATTCTTTCAACAATCAAGCAACTGTATACGTCATTACGTGATGTGTATCGAATAAAGTCTGTCCTTTTAGGAGCGAGCAAGTTTATTTAGTAGTAGTATATTTTTATGTGATACATGTATGGGTGTGTATTTTGTAACTTTATTTTTATTTTTTTTTTCCGGAGTCGTTAAACGCCTGTAAATGCGTGGTGGAAATAGAGGATCGAGTGGAGATTCGAAATCCCTATCTATAGGTTGGGGTTCAATTTTTATGTACTTAATCGTAATAATATACTATTATTATAGCGATATATTGAATTAAAAAAATCCGACATATACTTATGAGATTACATAAAAATTTACTAGCATCTACTCGATGGTTATAGATTTTTTTTCTCTCTCTTTTAACAGTTATGTAAATTTTAATAATATAAGTGAACAATAAATAAAATTTTCAATATAGTCAATCTAAAATATATTACGATAATTTATTTTTTCGAAATAAATTATGTGAGTAATAATTAGTTAAAATTAGCTGTTTGACAATTTCGAAACTAACTTTTTGTCTATAATTAAGCTAAAATATAAAATGCTGCTATTTACAGCGGTTTCAAAAATAGCTGATTGAGCACTATTTTAAGTTATTTTGTCTTTCTAAATAAGCTAATATATTTCAAATTGCCTTGAATAAAATAATTCCATTTAGTTGTTTTGTCAAACAGGGTCATATATAAATGAGGTAATTATTTCGTATTTCTATATAAGTCATATAATACAGTATCAAATTGAACTGAATAAAAAATGTACTCATAGAATAAATATTATGTGTAATATTATTTGAATGAGGAGAATCAAGCAAAAAAAAAAACGTTGGATGGAATCAATCAAGGCCTTGAAGTGATGTATAACTATAGGTGATTTAAATATATTTGAATTTAAGGTTAAAATAAAATATAGCAGTCATTTAAAATCTACTTTGTAGCCAATCAAATAGAATCGATTTAGATACATGTATCCTGGAAAAAAAAAAACCCATTAAGTCCCATAAGTTTTTTTAGTTTCCAAAACAGTCCCACAAATATCGAATTAGACGAATTCGTCTCATAACTACCATAATCTTAGCCGAACACGTCCATGAACCGGTTTTTTTTGCTAATCATTGCCGAACTCGTCGCATAACTTCCCTAATGGAGGGATGGATTCGGCGATGATTATGATAGTTATGGGACGGTTTCGGATGATTAGAGAAAAAACAGGATTCATGGACGGGTTCGGCTAAGATTAGGGTAGTTATGGGACGGATTCGTCTAATTCGAAATTTGTGGGACTGTTTTGAAATTTTTTTAAAATTGTGGGACGATATGGGTTTTTTTTTTCCCTTCTATACTTAATCAAATACAATAAACTCAAATGCTATCTTAATCCGGCTTCTAAAAAAATGCTATCTTAATCTCAATGAAACCTCTTATATTTTATTCTTTCTCTAAATTTAAATCTATGAATATAAAATATTCAGTTATTTTTCATCAATTAACATAAGCCCTGTTTGGATGGGATTTTGGAGGTATGAGTTTTGGCTTTTACTTTTGACAAAAGCAATTCTGATATAAAATAATGTACTGTTTGTTTGGGCTTTTGAAAAAAAAAAAAACGAAAGCATATCGAAAAGCCAAAAAAGATGGTTTTGGGAGAACAGTACAGGGGTGCTCAACCCAAAATCAGAAGCCAAAACATTTAGTAATGTGTGTAAAGTTTTAAATGTCCCCACTAATTTATTTAAATGACAGTATAAATATATATTATTCCATATACGTAACATATACTTTTTGGTGACTATTACGTTAGAAAAGCATTTTCCATTTTTACACATCCAAACATACTTTTGAAAAAAAAAATTGTTTTTCAAAATTTCCATCCAAAGATAAAAGGTTGACACGTATTGCAAAAGGTTGACACGTATTATTATAATTACTACTATAATTATATTTTAGCATTTTAAATAAGTTATATGGTTAGGCAAAATTTAAACTTAAATAGAAGAGTGAACTAATTAGACAATACCATGCATGCAAACAAGTTTAAAAAGCCTTCCCAAAAAAAAAGAAAAAAAAAGGGATCCACGTTTTCATGTGTGTGTTAATAAAAATATACGCAGTATTTTGTATACTTTTCTGTTCGATGATGAAGTATAAAAGATATACTTATACCATATGCTTCCAAACAATGTCTATAAACTTTAGTAAATATTCATTCGAATTTAACATCTTTTTTGAATCACAACTCCAAATATTTTTATTTTCCAGCAGTCCTTCCTATTCTAAGTTGAACTATTCTCTCAAAATATGTCCTCAATTCACAAACCCTTCATGAGTATATATATATATATATATATATATATATATATATATACACTTATACATATGAGGATCTTAATTATGCTTATGCTTAGGGTTTTCTCCCCAATATAGTTCCCCTTCACTCTTTCCCTCCACGATCAACAATGGCAAACTTACCAGCGAAAGAAAACTATTTATCTTCTACCAATGGATCCAAATACAATGCAAGAAATCAAATTCTCACAAACAATGGGGTCGGATGCATAACACAAGCTAACGGAAAAGATTTGAATGCCAAACCATCGAAGGATCGTTCCACTTCTCAACGACCTGGATTACCTATGGTGGATCGTTCTACTTCTCAACGACCTGGAATACCTATGGTGGATCGTTCCGCTTCTCAACGACCTCGATCACCTACAGAGGATCGTTCCTCTTCTCAACGACCTGGATTGCCTATGGTGGATCGCGTCACTTCTCAACGACCTGGAATACCTATAGAGGATCGTTCCACTTCTCAACGACCTGGATTGCCTATAAAGGATCGTTCCACTTCTCAACGACCTGGATTACCTATGGTGGATCGTTCCACTTCTCAACGACCTGGATTGCCTATTGTGGATCGTTCCACTTCTGAACGACCTGGATTGCCTATCGTGGATCGTTGCACTTCTCAACGACTTGGATTGCCTATTGTGGATCGTTCCACTTCTCAACGACCTGGATTGCCTATGGCGGATCGTTCCACTTCTCAACGACCTGGATTGCCTATAGAATTTTCTAATGGCGTGGAAGCAAACAGGACGTGTGTTTGTCTTCAGTCTCTTCCCGGTGGATCTTTAGGGTTTCCTTATGGTATGAAATATTGCATAGGATGTGTTGCCATGAATAAAACCAGAATGACAATCTCAGCTGGATTCCAAAAGCTTCGTTTGAGAGCTAAATCTAAAGATGGTGAAAGAGACGATGAAAACGTTGAAGACGACGAGATGTACCAAAGAATCAAGGCTGATTTGGAGAAGATAATGGATGAAGGAGATGGGCATTGAGCTTTATGTATATATATATTAAAGTGGGGTTTTTAACATTACGTACGTTTTTTTTGTCTTTCTTTGTTTAATGCTATAGTAATATAATTGTCTGAACTTTGTGTTTTTAATTTAGTTTGGCAACATTTTTAATTTAGGATTATTTTTTTAAAAAAAAAAAAGAGAAAAAACTTATTATTATTATTATTATTATTATTATAATTATTATTATTATTATTATTATTTTCTGATTTAGAAGGGCATTAAAAAAAAGAAGAGATGGAGGGACCGAGAAGGGGAAGAGATTCAAGAGATCACCATTAATCGTGGGAAACAAACGCTTCGGTATGTTTGGGAAATAATTAGAGTTTAGCGTATGGAGTTTAGAGATTAGAGTTTGGAGTTTGAAATTAATGGTAATAAATAGTTTTAAATTTAAACTAGCATACCCGTCCGCGCAATGCGCGGTAAGTAAAATTTATATATATTTTAAAATAACATAAGATTTTAAAAATTCAAATATTGTACGTATTACATAAAATTTGGTTCATGCGGGAGTTGGAGACTTAATCAAGTAGTAACTCCCCCAACTCCCAACCTATGATTCGAATCCCCATCCGGCCCCTTATTCCTTCCCTTTGTTCCCTTTGTAATTATGTGGCATTAGCTCCCACCACCATTTTCAGGCCTTCAATGACTTCTTCAAAAAATTTGGTTCATACTAATTTTCTGACCACATTATTGAGAAAAAAATGTGAAAAAAGTGGTTTAGCAACTTTGTCAATTAAGTTATTTTCCTAATATTGTTACTTTATTGATTTAGCGGGTGTTTGTTTGTGCGTTTTGAGCCGGATTATCTGATTATTATGTTTGCAAAACGCAAATAATCAGTTAATTCTGTTTGTATACTAACTTCCAATGACCTATTATTTGCGTTTTGAGGGAATGAAAACACTATTTTCTTGCAGCTCCATTTTGGTGCTGCAAGAAAATTGCGTTTATCCAAAAATAGATTTTACCATATTGTTGCATTTTGAGGTAATGAAAATTGCTAAGCCAAACACTTTTTAATGATTATCTTATTATTGCGATTTGAAACAGCATAAGCTCATCCAAACACTTAATTTTCTACAGCATATTTTGTTACAGCAATTATCTGATTATCCGTCTTCTAAATGCTGCAACACTTTTTAAAACTCACATCCAAACATCCTCGTAGCCCATAATCAATTTGATTTTACATTATTTAATTTATATTAATACATTTTTGCCTGATACGAATTATGTAATATGTTTGATTTTACATTTTTAAATTTATAATTTCCTAAATATGATTTTAACTCCATTTTATATTTTATATGTTAATTTATTTTTATATATTAACCTAATAATGCTACTGGACTACTTGACCAATGGCCTGCCTCCCGCACCTGGCGAGACGTCTTTGACCGATGTTCAGTTCATCATGTAGTTTGCGAGGGTAAAATGGTCGCGGATTGTCTAGCAAAATGTGGTGCATCTTTAGAAGAATTCTACACTACTTGGACATTCCCCAGACTTCACGCACAGGGTGTTAGCGGCGGATTCTACCGGGGTATGGTTCCCAAGAGCCTAAGTGTTAGCTCATTTTTTCTTTTCTGCTTTTTGGACACCTCTTTTTGTTGCTCTTTTTCCCTTTATTTTCTTTTCAAATTGTTATTTGGCGTCAGCTTCCCAAAAAATAATGTTAATAATCTTAGAACATTGTTCACATAAATATGGAGTGACTAATGCAAATCTAATCATGAATATTATACTATATTATACTTCCTCCGTTTCTTTTTAAGTGTTACACTTTTCTTTTTTGAGTGTTTCATAATAAATATTACATTACTATATATAGAATGCTTTTAAAGGTATAAAACTTACACTAAAGCACTTTTGTTCCTTGCATTTAATCTGGTGCCATTTCCTTATGTTACACTTATTTTGAAATGAAGGGAGTATTATATTATATGTAGGGATGAAAACGGTACGGATATGATCGGATAGTATCAGATACGAATATATATTATCCCACATTTTTTTTCTCGGATTCGGATCGAATATAGATATGTCGGATACAAATACATGTCAGATACATATTCAATTGGATACAGATTATCGGATAATTTTTAATCTTTTTTGAAAATTTGATATAAAAAAATTATCGAATAATTTCATATTTTGTTATAATTATTGATAACTTTTAATTAATAAATAATAATATGTTAATATATTCGGATATCCATATTTAAAATCTGAATAATATCCTATCAAATTTTGAATACGGTCGGATATTTTCGAATACGAATACGAATGCATACATTAAATTATAGATTCAAATTCGGATGCGATTGAAATATCTGGCTGGATAGTCGGATACAGATTCGGATTCGAATATAATCGGATACGGCATCAGATTGATCTGATATTTACCGTACCCCTTTCACCCCTAATTATAAGTATATATATTATATAACTATATAGTATTATATTTATTCAATTAGACGAAGTTAAAAGATGTTGTATATCATAGTAAATCTTTTTAATTTATGTAGTGTTATTATACCTTTTATATTAATTAATAACTTCTTTAAAAATATAGGATCGATATATATATATATATATAAACCATTCAAAATTAGATTGAGATTTTGTAAAATAATAACAAATCACTATGCAAATAAAAAGTTGGGAAAAAATAAACAACTAATTTAAATCATTCCCTATCCAATTTATTAGATTATTCCAAATTTTCCCGAATTTAATTAAATAATGATTGTTTGCTACTTTATAGTGAACTTAAATAAATTCAAAAATATGTAAAAAAATAAAAAATGTATCCAAAAGGAAACACGTCAAAAAGGGAATAATCTATTAACAAAAGGGAAAAAACACATAAATAAAAAAAATAAAGTGGAAACATCTTCATATTTATATTGGATATTAATAAATATTTATGGATATTTCAATATAGAATATTAAAATTTTAGGATTAAACATTGTGAGATGAATTAAATGTGATTGTTGAAAAAATGGGTGGAGAAGTGGGGGGAAACTTGACTATTATATATATATATATAGATATAGATAGATAGATTTGTTTATATATATATAGATTGATAATAGATAATAGATAATTGATATATTAAAGAATTTATAGATATAAATATATAATATAATACATATATATGTGGTCTTTATCCGGATGAATTTTATATTTTCAAATCTTAGATATTATTTGTACATATATTAATGAATATTGATAAAAAAAAATTATATTAAACGTATATTAATTAATATTGGATATTAATAAATATTTATGGATATTTCAATATAGAATATTAAAATTTTAGGATTAAACATTGTTGGATGAATAAAATGTGATTGTTGAAAAAAGGGGGTGGGGAAGTGGGGGGAAACTTGACTATATTATTTTTATATATATATAGATATAGATAATGGTGTTTGGTAATGCAATTTTAAATTAAAGTTTAGAGTCTGGAGTTTGAAAAGTTAAAAAGTTGGGGGAGAGGAGCGTTATGAGTTTAGAGATTAAAATTTGGCGGTTACTGTAATTAGTGTTTACTATAAATAGGATTTTAGGCTATTTTTAGTATGTATTTTAAAAGCTAAACGCTAATCGCTAGCGTCTTTTCCCAAACACGGCATAAATGCGATCGTAGTGACGATTTTTTCTTTTCTTTTTTCCAATTGTTTCTTATTTTATTAATTTTTTTTATCAAACACGGTTGGCCTTAGTGGTATAGGGCTCTGGCAGTTCAAATAAATGTTTCGAATTCGAGCCTTTGTATATGCAAAATTTTAATTTGAAAGATGCAACCCTTCAATGAAACCTCTTAGATTCCAGTTCTTTCTCTAAATTTAATCTAGTACTCTAAAAGTTTCAATTATTTTTCATTAATTAACATATTTTTGAGATGAATGCGCCCAAAAAAT
The DNA here is from genome assembly GCA_030278955.1 of Hygrophila difformis. Classification (NCBI taxonomy): domain Eukaryota; kingdom Viridiplantae; phylum Streptophyta; class Magnoliopsida; order Lamiales; family Acanthaceae; genus Hygrophila; species Hygrophila difformis. The sequence continues at coordinate 2,517,424 of JAOANR010000011.1, forward strand.
ATTTGATTTTAAAAAAATATATGTAAACATGCAAAAATTTATTTGTGAATTAGAGCCCTGAGACATAATATTATTTTAAATATTACTTTTAGTATTTTTGAACATTCTAAATAAATAAATGGTTAGACTAGCGCCGGCTAAGGCCCAGTGCAGTCTGGGCTACTGCACAGGGCCCCAAAAATTGGGCCCTTTTTTTTTAAAATTTATTATGTTACAATCAATTAATTGTTCAAACAAATCCTTCCGTCTCCCACTTTATGTGACAGCAGTGCTTTGGACTTAGGCCCAGTAAATAAGTAGAATAAATGAATCTTGTGCCTTTTCACCTCTCTTAGTTTGTTCTCCCATCTGTTTTGTTCTAAATTCTAATCGTCTGAAATGCTTTTTCAGTTAGACTTTCTTGATGAATTATGACAAATCTACCCCAATGTTTTAGTCACAAAGATATGTTAATGATTTTGATGAATTGAGTTCTATAAATGTTAGCAGGATTGCTATTTTTCGATTAGAATGTTGTTTTATTTTTTTGTACTTTCTTATACTTTTACTCATTTTTGTAAACAACTACGGTCTTAGGTTCGGATCAAATTTTTTATGTTTTAATTTTTTCTAAATTATAATGTCAGTTTTATAAATAACGTTAAATATCTTTAATTAATTTATTAGATATGATAAGAGGGCCTAAATTTTTTATTAGAACAGGGCCACCCAAAATGATTGGACGGCCCTGGGTTAGACCAATTAGAACACACCATTTCGACAAGTTAAGAAGGCCTTTGGACCCAGATGAAATGTGGACGAACCAGAAGATGACAGTCATAGAGAAGATCCGGTTAGGTACAACCCTTTAAATAGTTTGTATGTGTAGACATCACATAAAATCTCAAAAAATAGATCTCGTATATCATATAAATACCTCTCTCCTTACATATTTTTCCATCACACAAAATATCTCTCACATCATACACATTTTCCCAATTCTTCCATCACACAAAATATTTATCTCATCACAAAAATATCACATGTATATGCAGTTAACTGCACTACATCCACTCCCTCATGGAGATACAATTCAGTTACGGTAAAACTACTTGAAAAGTCTGTACATGTATACATCACTTAAAACAGCTCTTTCATCACATTACACACCTCTCTCATCACATATTATTTCATCATACACAATATTTCTCTCCTCACACATGCATGGAATATTATTCCATCATACGAAACACTTCTTCCATCACATGTATAGAGTCTGAACATGCATATATATGCACTCAATTATCACCCCAGTATAACACACATCACATAAAAGTGTACAAGCACCTGCACCATATCCCATCCTAGAAAATGGGTCAATATTATACTATAGTAGATATTCATTCAAATATAAAAAAACTCCACATATATACATTTTTATTTTCCATCGGTCCTATATATTCTAATTTGAACTCGATGCTCTCAAAATATGTCGTTAATTAACAAACCCTTCATGTGTGTGAGTGTATATTTATATGATCTTAATTATGCTTACGGTTTTCTCCACAATTCCCCCCTCTCACTCTTTCCCTCCACTATCAACAATGGCAAACTTACCAGTGAAAGAAAACTATTTTTCTCCTACCAATGGATCCAAATCTAATGCAAGAAATCAAATTCTCCAAAACAATGGAGTCAAATCCACAACACAAGCTAATGGACAAGATTTGAATGCCCAACCATCGGAGGATGATCGTTCCACTTCTCAACGACCTGGATTGCCTATAGAATTTTCCAATGACGTGGAAGCAATTAGCCGGACGTGTGTTTGTCTCCATTCTCTTCCCGAAGAATTTTTAAGGTTTCCATATGGTATGAAATATTGCATGGGATGTGTTGCCATGAGGCATGAACGAAACCAGAATGGAAATCTCAGCTCGATTGCCTAAAGAATTTTCTCATGGCTGCTGTGTTTGTCTTCGGTCTCTTTCCGGAGGATTTTTAGGGTTTCCATATGGTATGGAACATTGCCTTGGATGTATTGCAGGGCAATGTTCTTTTGACAGGGAAATGTCAGCTGCATTGCAACAACGTCGTCGTTTCGAAGGGAATTCTGAAGATGGTGATGAAAAACACTCTGAAAACTTTGTAGACGACGAAACGCACCAAAGAATCAAGGCTGATTTGGAGAAGATGATGGATGAAGGAGATAGGTATGGATTTTTATTCTACAAATTCAATAGGGGGTTTTAACATTACGACGTACATTTTTCTTTTAAAGCTCTTTTAGTTCGTTCGTTCTTTTTTTAGGGTTTTTTTTTCTTTCCCCTTCTTGAAAGAAGGTTATGTAGTTTGATCATATATAGCATTGGGGTTTCGACGATATATGGTTCTTGTATTTCTTGAATATATCAAAAAATTGTTCTTTTTCCCCTTTCTTTACTGTCATAGTACTAGAACTGTCTGAAATTTTGTGTTTTTACTTTAATTTTCAATAAGTTTAATTGAGATTTTAAAAATATATATATACGTTTTTTTGTTTTGTTTTTGTTTTTTTTTTTTTTAATTTAGAAAGACATTAAGAAAAATAAGAGATGGAGGGACCGAGGGGGGAAGAGAGTCAAGAGCCACCATTAATCGTGGGAAACAAACACTTCAAATGCGATGGTAGTGACGATTTTTTATTTTCTTCCTTTCTTCCTTCCTTTCCTTTTTTTTCCCTTCCTTTCAATGGCTCATAATTAATAATTCAATTCTGGGTTTGCAAAACTAGTTGTTATACTTTCAAAAGATTTTATAGTAATTTTTTTGGCAACCTATTTCTTTTAAAATCTTAATTAATTCAAACCGGTATGAATTAAAATTTATGGTGTAAAAAAAATATATACTCAGTGAATCAATTTTTTCAGCTAATAAATAGGGGATGATGATTTAGTCCAAGTGGTTAAGTTCCTTGGCTTCCAACGGAAGGTTGGAGGTTCGATCCCCATCGGCCCTCTATCCCTCCTTTTTATTCCCATTTATAATTTGTGTGGCATGAGTTCCCACCAGCATTTTCCAGGACTTCAATGGCTCATCCAGGAAAAAAAATTCAACTAAATACTCACCAATCACTTGAGATTGTTTGATTTTTTAATGCAAAACTAAATAATTAATAAGAAATTTTCCAATTATCTTTTTTTTTTTTTTGCAACGGGCCATTATTTAACTAGCTAGGGGATGTGGACTAGCCCAAGTGACAAAGTCCCTGTCTTCAATATAATGTGGACTAGCCCAAGTGACAAAGTCCCTGTCTTCAACCTTAGGTTGGGATTCGATTCTCTACCGGTCCCCTATCCCTAGCTCCCCTTTGTTCCCTTTATAATTTGTGTTTCAACCACTCTTTCTCTGGCTTTAGTTTCTTTAAAAATAAATAAATAAATAAAAACTTAGAGATTTTTACCACAAAAAAAAAAACAAAAAACAAAAAGAGACTAAATTAAATGCCAAAAATTGGACAACCCCCATATTAGTAAAGTACTAGAATATATATATAGACGCATTCAAAGTACATATGAAAGCACTTCACACATATAAATATATTCAACCAAACAAAATATAAAATCACACAAAGTAAAACATTGCATAAAAAACCACAAACAGTAATTAAAATCGAACATTTAAAATCGAACATTTAAAATCCAAATTTGATTTAATTTAATTTTTCAATTTTTTATTAGCACCCTGCCTCCTTTTCCTTTTCCTTCTCCTTTTCCTTTTCTTCTTCACTCTTGGAATGGAATCCAGGGATTTTCTCCTTTATCTTCTCCAGGAAGCCTTTCTTCTCCCCCTCCGTCTCCGGCGCGGCGTGGTGCTCCTCCGCCGGCGGAGCCACCACCGCCACCTCCTCATTCTTCTTCCCTCCAGGTAGCTTCTCCTTGATCTTGTCTAGAAAGCCTTTCTTCTCCTCTGTTTCGTGCGCCGGCGCTGTTTCCTCGCACTTCTCAATTGGTACTGATGTGTCCTCTTTTTTTCCTGTCACTTTTTCCTTGAGCTTCTCCTTCAAGCCTTTCTTTTTCTTCTTCTTTTCGCCGTCTTCACCAACTTCTTCCTCGTCGCTCGACTGAAATCAATCGATCAAAACAATCAGCCAATCAGAAACGCCGCAGGAACAAAATTGATCGCGGATTGGATCCGATGTGCGTTAATTATAAACGATTGAATCTTTTAATGTCAATTAATGCAAAAAAAAAAAAAAAAAAAAAAAAAAAAACCGTAGATGATCGCGAAATCAGACCGATCTAACAAAAATCAAGGTATAACGAAGGATCGGATCTGCACTTACGGAACTGCTGGAGCTGCTGGTTCTGTGAAGCTTCTCGAGCAATCCTTCGTGCTTCTTCTCCTTATCCTCTTCTGAAACTTGAGCTTTCTCGCCGAATTCGGAGGCTAACGCAGCCTCCGTTTCGCACTTCTTCTCGTCCTCGTCCTTCTTCTTCTCCATGAAATCGAACAGTCCACGATCGGAGGCCTCGACCGCCTGAGGCGCTTCGCATGACTCGTTCGGCTTGGTATCGTGGTGGTGGTACTGAGGTTCATCCGCCATTTTCGGTTACGGAAATGTGAATTGAAGAATGCAAATTGCAAATTATAAAGTGAAAGCGAAACGGAAATCTGTAGCGCTGAGTGAAAGTGTTGAAATTATATGAGAAGGAATGATGGATGGTGGGGTTTATATAGGATAACGGACGCGGAATTTACACGATTAAGTTAAATTATTTTTTTTTCCTCTCAGCTTTTTCTCCTGTTAACGAATAAATTACTGTTCTTATACAGTAATAGGGTGGGAATACATCCGCTACCCAACAGTGGCCTACGACCTAGTCTACCAAAGGCCAGGCCAGATTAGACTTTTTTTTTTATTTTATAAACAGGTCTGGTTCAGAGTATTTTGAAAGACTATTAGGCGTAACAGGCCGGACTATTTAACATTATTATTAGTCTTTTATGTTTACTACATAGAAATATATGGTATTATTATTATTATTATTATTATTATTATTATTATTATTATTATTTTATATTTTATTTAGAAGTAATTGATTTTTTAAATATTTATAAATTTTTTTCTGTATATAAATAGTTATAGATAATGACTTACCCAAGTGCACAAATTCAGGTCTCCAACCTTACTATGATAACCGACATATATAAAGAAATTTTAACTTAATTTTGAAATAGGTTTAATCGGGCTTTTAAAAGGCTTAAAAGTTGGCCTATTTATTAAATAGGTTAGGCTTAGGCCTAGAAGATAGGTCTATCACAGGTAATAGGCCAGACTCGGGCGTAAAATATCGACCCAGACCTAGGCCGTTCGAGCCTAAGTCTAGCTCGTCGTACCCTATTTCCACCCCTATACATTAAATACTTTAGTTTTCTTTATATTTATATACATAAATAATCTTTTTATGTTTCCATTTTCATTTATTATTTGTCTTCTATTTTCAATTTTTCCATTTTCGCAATTTTTTTTCTTCCAATTTTTCATAAATTTAGTAGCTAAACTAAGCATATTCTTCATTAATTAAAAACGGGATAAAGTATTTTAATGGTAAGATATTTTACTTTACGATAGGAATATTAATTAAAATTCCTATTATTTACAATAAAATATATTAATATACTATTACTAGCATAGTATAAGAAATAATAGGCTGAATATATATATAAATTTATATGTTTATATATTTACTTGTATAAATTTACTAAAATAGAATTTTATTTATGTGATTATTTATAAAATATTTCTTATATATTAAGAAATTATAAAATCAAGTACTCCGTATTTTATATATTTTGAAATATTTTATATTCATTTAAATTAGACAAAAACAAACTTACTTATCTTAATTATTTTGATTCTAAATCATTTTTTATTACACATTGCGCTGTTTCTAAAATCAGTTAGTTTATTATTATTATTATTATTATTATTATTATTATTATTATTATTATTATTATTATTATTATTATTATTATTACTATTATTATTATTATTATTATTATTATTTAATTTATTTATTTATTTGTTTATTTTTGCGTTTGATTCATCAGCAATAGGTATTATCATTGGTGCTAATTAATATTAATCTCGAGATTAAGTAAATTGATTATTACCTTTATGATTAACTAAACTTGATTATGCACATTTTTAAGAATTGTAATCTTATTATGGATGCTCTCATTGATACTCACCTTTATACTACCTTCATTTTCATAAAAAAAATAGCATTTATTTATAGTCTTATAAATAATATAATATTAAAATTTTATAAATTAAAGGTTGCATTTAAATATAAATATTTGAGGTAATAACTAAAATAGGCCACCAGAAGGAGTCATTTCCACTTTTAGACCACGATATTTTGATTTAGGAAAATAGGCCATTAGAAGGATTTCGGGGCTGAATTTAGGCCATTGGGCTAGAATTCGGGCTGCGATGGCCTAAAAATGAAAATGACTCCGTCTGGTGGCCTACTTTAGTTTTTTTCAATTATTTTTTTTATTTTATGTAATTAAAATAAATAATACTCATTTTGTGTCATTATTTATGTCCTGACTTTTTTTTCTTGTTCCAATATTTTTATTTCATATTCATTTTTAAAATAATTAAATATTAATCGTCAAACCTACCCATCACCTTACATTTAACTTTCAAATTATCCTCTACCAATAATAATTCCAGTCCACCCCACAACCATATATCAGTAAATCACACATAAATAAATAAATTAAAATTGTAAACTCATTACAATCATATTATATAAATTTTTAAGTTACTTTTTTTAACACTAATAATGTGACGAATGGAGTAATATAAGAAATAAAATAAATATTAATTCAAATATATTATAAAATAAGTAAAACAAACACATATTCAAATAAATTATAAATTAAAAAAGAAACATATTTTATTATAAGTATCCCAAAATTTTCGGACATGGTACTTTATGTAGGGATAATTAGTATTAAATAGAAGGATATATTAGGATTAAAAAATGTAGCTTAAGAATTTATATAATGTGGTTGTAATAAATTTACAATTTAAATTTATTTATTTATGTGTGATTTATTGATATATGGTTGTAGGTTGGATGAGAATTATTAATGGTAGTGGGTTTGAAAGTTTAATATATTTATTTATTAATGTAATATGATGGGTATATTTGGTAATTAATATTTAATTATTTTTAAAATAGAAATTAAAAAATGTTGGAACAAGAAAAAAAGAAAGTTTTGTTCCAAAGAAAAAAAGAAAGTAGGACATAAATACTGGCACAGAATGAGTATTATTTATTTTAATTAAATAAAATAAAAAAAATAATTCAAAAAAATTAAAATAGGCCACCAGAAGGAGTCATTTCCACTTTTAGGCTATCGAAGCCCGAATTCCAGCCCAATGGCCTAAATTCAAGCCCGAAATCCTTCTAATGGCTATTTTCCCTAAATCAAAATATCGTGGCCAAAAAATAGAAATGACTCCTTCTGGTGGCCTAATTTAATTATTACCTCTAAATATTTTGTTTTACAAATTCATAGGCTTCTTTAGTATCACTTACAAGTATTTGAATGAATAGGCTTCGGCCTCCTTTTTTCCGAAAAAAAAAGTATCAATATAATTTTTTTGAAAAAAAAGTCAATATTATCTTTTAAAACTATTTCTCCTAATCCCAAAAGCTCATGGAAACAATTATAAATAAATTATACCAAAAGGAGAAGTCAAAAACTAAAATAAAATCCAAACAAACATAATCTAAAACATTTTTTTAAAAATTAAAAAAATTCTAGTGAATGAATTATAACATCATCAGAAAATACAGCTTCACTTGAATGGTATGAGTTCTAAATCTAATTGCTTTTAAATTCGAAGCCTAACTTAGATAACTGTTTTTTTTTTTGTTTTTTTTTATATATATATATATATCGATCCATTTAAGCCACTAATTTTTGAGATTCAGAGGAAAATCCTTTTTGATTTGTCAAAAATGAAAAACATAAGTACAGTATAACATAAAAAAGAAAAAAGAGGGTTATTCAACATCAATAATAAAATCTGACTTTGAATTATTGGCTCCTCGAAAAGCATAGCAATATTGACAAACACCATCCATTTCGTTGTATAGTACTGTAAGTGCAAAAAATGTGTAGACAGAAACTGAAAAATAATTTTATTAATTTCACAAGAAATGCCTATAGATTACAGAGAATTTGAATGAATTAAAAAAAAATATATATGTAGATCAAACAATTTGGGTTCGACTTCTGTTGCTCCTTTGATTCCTCCAACCTTGAAGACGTCGAGATGCTTTTTGTGCTTCTTCTTCGGCTTCTTGGAATTTCTGTAGCGTTTTGTTGCTGTAGATCTCAAGTGCTTGAGTTTTGAGAATGGGTATGGTATCAAGATGTATATCCTAATGTGTGACAGGGTGCCTTTATTTATAGAGGGAAAATCTAGGGTTTGTGGATGATGGGCCAATCGATGGGTTGGTCCAATCCACGTTTTTATCGGGTCATTGAGCATGTGAGCCTTTCATCTGGGCTTGTTCACATTGACTGATTTCTATGGACTGGCCTGCTTCAAGTGTCCATTGGATCAGAGGCTTGTGGTTCTTTTATTTGGATTTATCCACATCTATTTATTTTCATGGGCTGGCCTGCTTCGGGCATCCATTATTGAGCCATGGGGCTTGTGGGTCTTGCACTTGGACTTGTTCACATTGGCCCAACATAGGTCTATTGGGGTTATTGATCCAAATAGCCCAATAAATATTAATAATTATTTCAAGCATCTAATTTATTAAAAATGCCTAAAAATAATTAAATTAATATTTAAACTTGCACGTGTCGCATTTTTAGTAGCGAATAAATTTCACGTGTTTACAAATACTATGCGGGTGTGGCTTTGATTCATACGCCCACACATGCATACCTTATGTATTGAGATTTGAGAGATGTTTCATGTGATGTGGAGGATGTTTTATGTGATGGAAGAATATTTATGGATGTGTTATGGAATCAATTGTTTCTGTAATCGATGCATATATGATGTGAGAGTTGCTCTATGTGTTATTGAAGTGGGTGTATCGTAATACTAGTACTATAGTTTCTACTTTTTGCGAAAAGAAAAATACTACTAATAGTAATTAAGTAATTTGCAAAATAAAGAAGAAAAAAAAAAAGGGAAAAGGATGTTGCCACGCAAAGAAGTCTGAATCAATCACCATTTTCTAGTACTACTAGTATTGTAAAAGATGAGAGAGAAAAGTGGAGCAGCTACTCCCACCATATCCCGCCACGTGGAATGAGGCGGAATTGGGCCCCAGTAGTGTCGGCCTTGGCTAATTGCCTTGGATTGGGATTTGGCCTTTGGGGCCGCAGGGTTGAAATAGGCTAGGCCTAAGCTTGTACCCTGGGCCTACGTCGATTTTTATAGGCTTGAGCCTGACTTATTACCTTTAATAGGCCTATGTTCTAGGCTTAAGCCTGGCCTATTTATTAAAATATGCCAGTTTTTAAATCTTTTAAAAGCCTGATTAAGACTATTTCAGAAATAAGTTTAATTTTTTTTATATATATCCGGATGTAATCATAAGGTTGTAAGACATAATTTGTTCACTTAGACAAGTTTTCACCCAAAACTATTTATATACGGGTTGATTATATAAGAGAAAAACTTATAGATATTTTAAAAATCTATATAAGATCAAATTAATAATCATTTTTACATACTAATAATATGACATATTCCTATTTAATAAACATAAATAGACTAATAAAATAATAAATAGGCCGGCCTGGTAGGCCTAAAATACTTTAAATTAAGTATGGCCTAGGCCTATTTAGCTTAATAGGCTTTTAAATTAGCTTAAGCTTAGCCTGTTTATAAAAAAAGTCTGGCCTGATCTGGCCTTTGATAGGCTAGGCCATAGGCCCCTGTCGGATAGCCTGGCATATTCCCACCCCTACCCTGGAGTATTTACTAAAACGAAAGGCTAACGCGCCCGGTGCCCATGAATTTGATTTTTGTTACTCCATCGATTCTTTTCTTTTTATAGTGGTTTTAGAGATTAAAAAAAATTTCAAAAATGGTTATTATTTGTAGTTAGTTATTAGGGGTGGGAATAGGCCGGGCCGCCCGACAGGGGCCTACGGCCTGGCCTATTTAAGGCCTGGCCTGGCCCGGCCTTTTTACGAAAGAGGCTAGGCTCAGATATTCTCAAAGGCCTTTTTAACTAAATAGGCCTAGGCCCGGCCTCATAAAAAAGCCTATTTGGCCTATAAGGCCGGTCTGTTTAACTTTTTAATGTAATTTTTTTATAATTTATTAATATATTTATTGTTAATATTTGTTAATTATTTATTTAATATTTAAATAGGCTTAAATAGATTTTTAAAAGGCTTAAAGCCTGGCCTATTTAAGTAAAAAGGCCAGGGGGCTTAGGCCTATAAACAAGGCCTATCAAAGGCTATAGGCCAGGCTCAGGCCTTGCTAAAATTAAAAAGGCCTAGGCCGTTCAAGGCCAAGCCTGGCCTGGCCTGGCCTATTTTCAGCCCTATTAGTTATACATAGTTATGTTATTTTTTTACTATATCACCTTTTACTTTATATAAATGTTATTTCTTGATATTTATTATTTAGGATTTGTTATGTACGTAGCTTTTAATAGCTTTTGGGAGCTTTAGCTTTTATTTCAAAACAATAGTCCCGTTCTGCACACTAGATTTTGAAGGCTTTAGCTGTGAATTGCAGCTCCCAAAAGCTCTACAATCAGAAGCTACGCTCAGTAGCTTTTGGGAGATTTTGAAAGCTACTTTCCATATTTAATTATTTATTCTCTTTAAATTACAATTTATGATAGCTACAACTACTTGTACCGAACACTTCTGCAAAAACTGAAAGCTACAACTCCCTATAGTTGCAGCTCGCAGTTACAGCCCGTTGCTACAGTTCTACGTGCTGAATGAACACTAAGTAATGTAGTTGGAGGGTAAAAATGGAAGTTTATGAGATAATTAATGTAATCCCTGGTTATTGAAATTGAGCTAAAAGAGACAACTAAATAGGAACGGAAGGAGTATAGTATGTATTTATTGGTTAATTTTCATTTAATGTTATACTAATACTTCCTCCGTCTCATTATTTTGTTACAGACTCACCCAACACGTATGCCAATACACATTTTATCGGTTAATAACTTAAATTGTGTACAACTAAAAGTTATAAAAAGTTTATTGTCTAAAACTACAAGATTAGATGAATTTAACAAGATCTCACTTGACTATATTTTTTCTTACATAGCTATGATAAGAATTTGAATCAAAGTTAAACAGTGAATAATATCAAAAAATCATCCGTAACAAAAATACCGAGACGGAGGTAGTACTTATTAAATAACCTAAAAATATAATTACAGGAAATTTTAATTTATTTTCTCATACATATGTATTACTCCCATCGTCTCATTTAACTTGTCTTGTTTGATTTTTGCACATAATCCAATACACTTTTTCAAGTGTTAATGAGTCTGTTCTGCACACAGAGCTATAGCTGCGGACTGGAGCTGTAGCTGTTAGTTTTATTTAAATGTTTGGGTACAACTAGCTATAGCTGTCACAAAACTTATAAAATGACATAAATAAATAAATATTTATTTAGACTATTTGGTAGCGGGTTGGTTAATCTTATTTTGAATGTTACAAGAGGTAGCTTTTTAAAAGAAACTACCAAAAGCTCATAAAGCTATTAGTGCATAGAACGGAGCCACAATTTTAATATAAAATAAAAGTTACCAAAAGCTCTCAAAAGTTACTTGTAGAACATACCCAATATCTCAAAATATATACAAAAAAATTCTGTGAAATATATGTTCTAAAACTATATAATTATACAATTCTAACAAGACCAAAAAATTGATTTTATGTAATTTTTTATTCATAGATAATTTAAAATATTAATTATTAAATAATTGATTGAATTATGTGTCCAAATAAATGCGCACAGGACAGGAGCCACAGGGCACAGAGTGTGCATAATTCATTTTTATAGTTCATCGTCAAATACAAAGAGGACGGTGCATGTTCCGTATAATTCCCACAAATACAAATAAATAAAATTAAAAAAGAAATAGACGGCTATTTATGAGACGCGTGGCAGACGATGAGGTACCATTGAGATTTTGAAATGTGGCACGGTACGTCTCGAATATGATGTGTCGGTGGTGAGAGTTGAGGCCAGTGGTCGGCCGATTTCCCGTTGTTTTCGTTTTTGTGTTGCTCCTGCACGTGAGGATTCACGTGACTTGTTCACTCCCATTTGGTTTTGATGATATTCTCACATTATTCATCTGATCATAGTACAACTTTGATTGAGTTGAATTTGAATTTTCGCCTTAAGGAGTTGCCAGAAAACTCTATAAGTATTAACATTGCCTAAACATGCAAATACCGGAGATTCCAAATGATATTTGCCCATACAATAATAATAATAATAATAATAATAATAATAATAATAATAATAATAATAATAATAATAATAATACTTCATTGTTAGGTGAATACCAGGGTATCCCCAGGCCACATTGGACCTAAGACTAATCCCTCGAGGATCTGCAAGGGCAATTAAGGGCGCATCTCCCAAAACAGTTTTTTGCATACACAAGACTCGAACCCGAGACCTTGCTTAAGCTTAAGCGACTAGAGCCCCATCCACTCAAGCCAACTGTTGTTGGTATAATACTTTATTATTAATATTTTCAACCGTTAATACTTTAAATATACTACATAATAAAAATTATATAAAATACACTACCTCCGTATCCAAAAATGTGAAACATTTGATATTTTGTCACTATTCATTATTCGACTTTAATTTACATTTATAAATAGTTATAGAAGAAAAAAAATATAGTCAAGTGAGATCTTGTTAGAATCGTCTCATTTTGTAGTTTTATAATATAAAGTTTTTATAAGTTTTACTTATATATAATGCGAGTTATTAACTGTTAAAAATATACATCGGGCTGCGTGCGCAGAGTCTATGTTGCATATTCACAAAAACATAAGATGTATATTCTAAAACCACATAATTATATAATTCCAAAAAACTCAACTCGACATATATATATATACTTATAATAAAATTACATTATAATTAAATAATACTTCATCCGTCTCATTATTTTTGTTACATTGGCCTTCGACACACATGTCGAGACACATTTTCAATGGTTAATAACTTAAATTGTATACAACGAAAAATTATAAAAAAGTTGATTGTCTAAAACTACAAGATTAGACGAATCTAACAAGATCTCACTTGACTATGTTTTTTCTTACATAGCTATACTAAAAATTTGAATCAAAGTTAAACAATGAATAGTGCAAAAAAATCATCCGTAACAAAAATGTTGAGACGGAGGTAATAAACAGTAGAAAAAAAAAAAAAAATTAAGCACGATACATAACATACGAGGGAAGGAGTAATATTAAAGAGGTCCGCAGAAAAAGTACCAATATAATATTCTCAGACAATGAAACAAAGGAGTAGTAGTATTAAAAACCGCAAGATTCCTAAATCTTACGCGAAAATAGATATATGCTGTCTGAAAGAATCATTCCTTCCTTGCAAAAAAGGCCCAACATTCTAAAAAGTGTCTTAATATTACCTTAAAAATGTTAACAATTACTAGTATTTAGAAAAATAGTTTTAAAAATTATACTTCCTCCATTTTTATTTATTTGCACCATTGTCAATTATCTTATTGTTCATTGGATTTCTTTACTTCAATTTCTATAATAGTTATAATATTAAAGAGGATGGATTATTAAGTTTGCTGTTATTTTATTTATTTTATTTTTTTCGTACTTGTTTTGCCGGCCTTTTCAAACACTTGTAACAAAAAAAATATATTTCTCTATTAAAGAAATTAATCATAATCCATAATTATATATTTCGAATTTAACATAGAGTAATTTAAAATTCTTGATTCGCACAAATGAATATGTTAGTTCAACTTGTACCAAAATTTTAATTTGAAATTTCACAAGTTCCAGTTCTATTAAGAAAAATTAAAAACTACTATTATTTTAAAAATATTTTGAATAACTTATTCAATAACAATATAAATTTGAGGAATGAGACTTACCATAGTGGTCAAGTTCCCCGATTCCCACCTTTTCCCAGCGTTGTTCAGAAAAAAATATAAATATAAATTAATTATTTGTATCCCCATGTATTCGCGTCGATTACACTAGTATTTTTCGATAATAACAGTTTATTTTTTTTCACAATCACCGGTAATAAATTAAAATTTCTCTCAATCACCACCAACCGACCAGGAATGAGACCCGTTGTGTTCTCTCTCTGTTTTTTTTTTTTTTAAAATATACTACCTCCGTTCTTTTATATTTGCACGTTTTGACTTTTGTCACTGTTCATTGAGTAGCTTTGACTCGACTTTTTAATACAATTATATAAGATAAAATATAGTCAAGTGAGATTTTGTTGGATTCGTCTAATCGCATAGATTTAGAATATCAAATTTTCATTATTTTTACTTGTATGGAATTTGAGTTATTACGGATTAAAAATGTGCATTGAATTACGTGAAATGTGGGTATGTTGTATTTATTTAGTAACGGAGGAAGTATCAATTAAGCCTTCCCCTCGATCTGATGATGTTCATTAGAGCATGTTCGCAAACATGATTGGCGTTATGTTTCCTTACCCCTAGCTTTTATGGAGTATTTGATTTTCTTGTTTTCTTATTTGTTTCCGCTTTGATGATTGTCTATCAAGAGTTGGTATCAGAGCCAAAAGTGTGCTAGATGTGGGTGCCATATGCCTTTGCCAAGCAAAGAGATAAAAGGAGGGCTGAGCGCTTGTGCGCCAAAGGACATGAGAAGGCTAGCCGAACGCTCGTATCACAGAAGTGATCCGTGTAGGTAGGAGGCCGTAGCAACCAAGGGCCAAACGCTTGTGCAATGAGGAGATGAGGGGTGTAGGCAAGAAGTCAACGCCAAAGTCTACCAAGCACTTTATCATTATGGGGTGGTGAGAGTAGGCAGGAGGTCATGCGGAAGCTCGCCGAGCGGTCATATAAGGGTAGACACAGTCAAGACCGGCTATGGGCCTGTGCAAGCAGATCCATTGCACAGGGCTCCCAAAAATTGGGGCCCATTTTTCTAATTTTTTTAAAATATATTTTTATATTTTTGAGCCCATTATTTAATGGTATAAGTATTGAATGACCCAAATGCATATACACAATATAAGTGAGGTCTAAATTAAATAATTTTTTAATTATGTTTCTAAAATAGAATAAATATTTTTTAATTAAATTTTAGATATGATTAGTGGGGGCCTAAGTTTGTTTGTTTTTTTTTTTTCTTTAAAAACAGGACCACCGAAAATGATTAGACGGTCTTGGACACAGGCAACAATGAAAGTTCGCCATATACTCGGCACAGGTGGGTGGAATGCCGAAAGAAACCCGATGGCCAAGGAGGAGGCTAGGCGAGAGGCCATATAGCCAAGAAGGTGGCCAAGTTGGAGGCATGCTACGTTGTGTGGTAGGCTATGTAAATTGCACACAACCCTAAAGGGAAGATGAGACGTGATCTCAACTACATGCACGAGGACATGCATCGAGTTTAAGTGGCGGAGAATGTGAGCCGGAGCTAGTCCGGATCGAACGAGATGCTTATTGGTTGTGTATGATGTGGGAAGGATTAGTAAATGAGAACGTGTGCTCGGACCACGGCGGTAGTCTATCGAGAGGATAGGCGCATTGATCATCATATACCAAAAATAAAATAAAATAAAGCACAAAAAAAATAAAATCAAGTAGGAGCAGCAAGATTACTAAATCCTGTAAAAAAAAAAAACAGATATGGATCCACTGGCGGATTCACTGTCTCTTTAACAACCTGTGAATGTATCAAGAATCGTCTCAATCTTCTCAATATGGGCTAGTGAAATAAAAATTTGGGCCATCATTAGGCCTATACAAAGCCCAATATGATTAATAATGGGCATCAGGCCCAAACACCGAGGGGACAATTGCTATTTCGTTTAATTTTAGGGGTGCTGTAGTAATTACAATATAGTTCAAGTGGGGATCTGGAATTTTTCGGCTAATGAAATTGTTTCACACTTTCACCCATTTCGTTTCCAAATTGCCGTCGCGGCTCGCGGGAGTCAGCTTGGCCTTTCGATCTGCGACGACGGCCGGAGAAGTGAAGAATTCCGAGAAATTGTTGGAATACGTATGATTGATTCATTGTAAGAGAGGGATTTTCGGAAGCGCGGCGGAAGAGGGAAGGAAAATCGAGCGCAGTGGCGGGTGGGGAGAATAAGATGATAACGCGATCCAAGTTGGCGGAGCAGCTGAGGGAGTACCAAATTCGATCAAAACGTGACTGGGCTTCCATTTCCCTCTTCTCTTCCACCTACAATCCTGCTTTCTCTAGGTATTGTTATTTTTATCCCATTCGATTCGGATTTATTTATTTATTTTTTGTGCTGTGTGTTGTTAGTTTTGGTTGCAAATCAATATGTTAAGGTTTTTTGTTTATATAATTTGATGAAGCAATGCTCATTTTCGCAATCACGTGTTGTGACTAACTGACTATTCGTTTGTCTAATCTTGTAGATATAATTTTCGGAAATCATTTCATTCGAATTCAGTTTTAGTGCTGGAGATTTGATTTGCATAAGAGTATTGAAATGTTGAACAAATATTCTGCGTATTTGATTTGCTTTCAACTATGTTTCATTAAATTTTCTGGGCGGATCTTCAAGCATACAGACTAGTGAGTCCATCTGTAGTTTATATTCCAAAAAAAAAAAAAAAAATTGCATAGCAATGAAACTTATTATTACAAGCAGTTGCCAATGTGGTTGAGATGATGTCAAACTGTGCTACTTAATTAGAATTTGCTGCTCTTCTAGAAAACTTGAAGTCAAATTCTTTGTTTCATGTAGCAAGATGGTTCACAGGAAACCATGATTCGGTGTAATAATGTATGGTTCTCGTCCCTGAATTTTTGTAATTAGGTCATCAAATTTGTCTTTTTTGATGATTACTAGTGCTTTTCATTTTTCAATGAAAACTTGAAAGATTCTTATACTGTTGAATTGTTTGGTGGTTAGTGTTTAAACTTTTTGTGGCATTCATATGGCCCTTCCAGTAAATGTTTTTATTTTTCCCCTTAGGACTAGACATTTCTAGTTTCCTCTTTGTTAATTTAATTTTTTAATAGCCTTTATGCCATGCATCCTTCCAATGTGGCTTCTGATGACTGTTCTTCTTTATGGGTTGCAGGGTTGATGTTGCAGTCTTTGTTATATGGGAGCTTGTGAGTTTAGCGTTCTTTGTATTCTCAGTTGTTTCATTGTATTTTTGGCATTTTAGGCTTTCCATTTTTTTGTTGTGCATCACAGTGCTGTTGCTTTCAAGCATGAAAATTACAAAGCAAGTAAGACTGGCTCGGAAGAAGCAGCGAAGGATGCTTCTTCCATTATCAATGTAGACACAAAGCAAGTCACTTATTTCTGTAGATTCGAGTGTTTTTTGATACTTTTTTCTTTGGTTAGGTTCTCTTCATTGATATTTTGTATATGAATTTATCCCTAAACTGAGCTGAATGGAATATATAAGTATCTTCTTTACACCTATGATCAGGATGCGTCTGTACCTTGCCACTCCATTTTTTGGACATGAAAACATTATAAATTCATTGTGTTGCTTGTCCCAGTTCCACTTGAAATATCTGTTGATAATATTCTTAAAAACAGTGACACAGCTACATCATGACAAGATGTTGCACCTTGATAGTAATGCTTTATCATGAATCCAGATTTTTCACTAGTTTACATCCTTGATTAATAGCACATAGCAGATTCACTGCTTTTTGGCTGCTTAAAAAGTTTTATTGTGGCTTGAAGAAATGAATTGGGATTCCTTGTGTGGCTATAGTCCATATTGCGCCGGTGACTAACAGAACACTCAAGATCATTCCCATGGATCCCAAGCACCAATTCAGCCACCACATTGAGCTATACTTCTGGGGTTCCTTAATCCTAATCCATATCAAGCAGGGATATGCCAGAGTGACAGTCAATGCAATCCCACCTATCAGTCCCACCAGGTTTTTCAAGAATGGGAATGCCACAGCGATGAAGAAAGTGAGGCAGCAAAAGAACAATCGTAAGGCTGTTCTAAGCCACCAGGGGCATGGCCTGTTCTTATTGCTTGTGTACTTGAACTCCAGATTGTCTAATGCTGGCATGGCATATATCTGGAATGACGTAAGGCAGTTAATCACCACGAAGAGGCTTGTTATCCCCAAAACTACCTTTGATGTGTCATTTCTGTGGTATTTGTCCAATGCACTCAGTAGCCCTCCATCTGCTGGAATCTGCAAGTGTGAAAAAGTTAATACCGTTTCAAAATTCTAGCTTCAGAAGATGGATGGTAATATCTTGTTTTGGTTTTGCAGATTATTATTTCTTTTTAGTTTAGTCTTTTCTTCATGTTGCTGTGGTTTCAACTTGACTGTACAATTGTTCTCCAGGTTCAACTTGGGAGATGCTTACCAAATTTCCGTATGCCCAATAGCCCCCAATAGCCATTGGAAATAAGCAGCATGCTATGATCATATATGAAAACCTGACTCCTTTCCACATGGGCACACTTGATGGATTCTTCATAGTTGAAGGCATTGTACCCTGCCAATTAAACAAACAAAGCTTTGAAATAAGATCAGGTTTGTTCATTTCTATATCTATTTGGAAAGAAATTAATCTGTCTACTTTACCTGTATTTCCAGGACAAGATTGTGCCCCCTAAAAGCAAATGCAATGATCCCAAGAGCATTCAATATGCTGCAAATATTCCCAACTTCAGATTTGGTCCTGACAGGGTTATATGATATCTCCTGTGGCCTAGTTTTGGTCACAGACAGCACCCATGTCAATGTACAGTAAGTCACAGCTGTGACTGCACCGATCAAGGAAACACCGGCAATGGAATTGAGGTTCGGCAGCTGAACCAAGATCATGGCCATACATACGAAAACTATGTACCATTCCATGGTGGATAATGAATTAATTTTGCTAGTTGCATCGCATACTGTATGAAAAAAGATTTTCATTGTGCTTCCTCCCATCATAATAAGGCTGACACAGGTCCCTCCTGCCAGGTAAAGTATTGGAAACAGGGCCAGTATCTTCCCCAGCCGCTCCCCTGGAATAAGAGAAGGATAATTTCAGGTTTTGGTTATCTGAAACTTTTTCTGTGTACATTAGGGTAAATTGTATTTGCGCAAGACAAATATGATTATAAAGAAGTATACCAAAAGCTGCAATGGAGAGCCTGAGGTATCGGCTGTATCGTGTTCCGGGGACTGATTCATGGAGCTGAATCAGTAGCCACAGCGTGTATAGTTGCCAAACAAAAGCCAAAAGCAGGCTTGTAATCCCCCACACCCTGAAAACATATTGCAAAGAAAAAAAAAACCTCAATTATAGCACTATTGTTGTTAAAAAGTTTTTGTGCTTAATTTATCAGGACTGATGAAGTGCTCACCAGCCAAGGGTCATAAAAGCGATAGGAAGAAGAAGCGCCTGGAATCCGATTCCAGAGCTGAGGGTGTGAAAACTAGCAAAATAAGCATTCCCATTCCGCGATTCTGTGATGGGAAGCCACGAATCCTGAGGATCCAGCCTGGTGAGATGCCCGACCTCTTCCAGGTAAGTCTGCATGCTCTTGACAGCCTTCATCACAGGGCTAGCCAGGGGAGTCATCATCCGGGCCGCACTGGAAAACGGACTCTTGGGAGTCTTGAGGTTGGAATCAATCTGAATAGATGGCGATGGAGTCGCAGAAGAAGCTGGATAATGCAACTGTAACGGAAGGGTTCTGGAGACGGGGCTTGAGGTCGTCTCCTCGACAACTTCATTCATGATTGCAATTGTCATAGCAAGTTCTTGGATATGGTGATTTCCTATTTTATGAGGAGGTCAGCTTGAACTGGCATTGTGAGTGAGGGTTTGTAGGTTTATATAGAGAAGAAATTTCGAGGGTGGTTCACTTTTCTTCTTTGGTGGTACTACTTTTTATCTACAAACTTACATTTCGAGGGTGACATCACATGACTGTATACAGGCCATGCAATGTATGCAACACATTGTGATGTATGATTGACCACAATTCTTACTTCCATGTGATGTTTTTCAACCCAAACAACAGCTAGTTTCGTTGCTCACTTTTGTAATTTTGTAATTATTTTGTAATTTGTTGGTAGCTAATAGTAATATACCAAAGCCGGGGTTGGGGATTTATCTAATGGTCAAGTCCCTCGTCTCCCAACTTATGGTTGGGGGTTCGATCCCCACCCGGCCCCCACCTTTATTTCCCCTTTGTAATTTGTGTGGTTTGGGCTCCCATACAGAACCGTTTACCAAAAATATACCAAAGCTGTTTTGGGGTATGAAGGTGTCTTTGAAAGTTGCTCTTCTCCTTAATTCATCTACTGTTTCTCCTTGTCTGATTGCTGATACTTCCTTTATTTTCCACGTACGGGGGAAAACAGGAAGAAAACCCAACAATAATGAGTTTGAATGCTAGTATAATATTAATATTTTATTTATTAAGAAAAGTCAATTTGAAAATAATAATATTTGTATAGATACCAAATAAATGTATAAAATAGAATACTATATATGTAAAGAAGTTGAAATGAAAGTTATTTAAATCCAAAAGAAAATATTATAAAAAGATACTTACTCACACTAATTTTTATATAGAAAAACAAAACTGCCTGCAAATTGAGATTTGAGGTCTTAAAAAGACGAATAATATAATTGTTTCAACCTAAAATTAATTGTCAATTGGTGAAGTGGTCTGTATCTATATAAACAAGGAGATCCTAATAGTATATAAATGGTGTGAAATATTTAACATGAGGGATGACTGTCTGAATCACACAGAATTAATTAGGTGTAGTTTTGTAGTGTAATATTGACATAAAATAGAGATAAGGGAAAAGTTGAGATATGAACAAGTTTCTTAATTTTGATGAAGTTTTTTCTTAGCTATGAAGAAGGTGATATAACATTTTATTCAACATAGAATTAAGTATGTCCCAGATTTTTTTTTTTATTTTTTGAAATCTTCCAGGAAATGTATACTTGTTCATTAGTTGCAGAATAGTGCCAAAGGATTAAAGGTAACAATTGAGGATGGTGGAGATCAAAGGAATAAAGTGGATTTTTGACCAACCCCACAGTGGCTGCTGCTGCTGCTTTGTACAATCAATTTTCTGTAATAATGTAACTTAATTAACCACCAAAGCATGTATATGGTTATGCTTTACACGTCCAAAATTTTGTTGCTTTCGTGTCTTTTTTTTCCCTTAAAAAAATTACTGTAAAAAAATAGTTAAAGCATCGTAATCACTTAAGCTAATTGCTAGTTGACTGTTCATTGATTATTTACGAGACATATCGATATATATATATATATATATTATCAATTATTAAATAAATGACCATAAAATAATTAATTTGTGGTCATTTATTTATTTAAAAATTAATATTCTAAATAGTCCATATAATTGACATAGTTGATAATAACTCACTTGATTATGTTACTATCTGTGCACATACCTGTTATAATATAATTTCTAATCAAAATATATGCAGATTAATCTGAACTCAAGGAGATGATTTTCAAAGTGGTAAAAAAAAAAAGAATGAAAAAGAAGTAATTTCTGGAACTTTTTAGAGATTGGTAGGAAGGAAGTGATTTCTTCTGTTTTTTCATCCTTTGTTTTTGTGGCTGCAAAATTTTGCCACTTGGAAAGCTGTGTACATAAATCAACATCATGCTTTCAATTAGATTCACTCAAATTAAAGTGTTGTGTACACTAAAGCATTTATAAGCCACCATTACCCACACCATAAGACATTAAACTATACCAAATTTGATGCAATGCAAAGTTTTTAGGTTCGCCTGTACAACCGGCGATCAATGTAGTTACCAATAGGTGATCACCATTTTTTTTTTTATTTTTTTATTTTTTGGCAGATTGCCTGTTGGATAGGCGTTTCTTCATTTTGATATTTTCTTTTTTTTTTTTCGAAATAGCCAAATCGTTTGTTCGAACAAGAGATCGGAAAATTATAGAAGTATATATTGTAGCGAATTGTTTTTCTTATATTATTTTAATAATTTGAGGATGAGGACTTGTCAATTTGTAATTTGTGTGGTATTGTCACCCACTACTTTTTTCCCCAACAATCCAATGTAAACCATTTTGTTTTTTTTTAAAAATAATACTCCTTTCTTTAGGACTCCACATATCACATCCTAATATAGTGAGAAGCTAATCAAATAATGGAAGTGCATGTGAAACATATAATAATAATAATAATAATAATAATAATAATAATAATAATAATAATAATAATAATAATAATAATAATAATAATAATGACCAATACCATTTTCAAACCACAAAAAGATGTTGTATTTCTTTAGGTTGTTGATGCAGGAGCATAGAAATCCCTCTTGAGTCTTTAGCACACAATTATGTTTATAGCTACCAATACCATACATATGTAGGGTTGGAGAAAAATACCGAATATACCGCATACCGCACATACTGTAATGAAAAAATACCGAGAATACCGAAATTTTCGATATACCGTAATTTTTGGATCAAGATTTCGGTACGGTAACGGTATAAATTTACCGCGGTATACCGTTACCATACCGAACTTTGGTATATACCGCGGTATCGATATGTCGGCATGTACCGATTGTTCGGTATGTCGGTATATACCGCGATACCGGTATATACCGCAATACTGGTATTTTGGTATGTAGCAAAAGTTTGGTATACCGGTACACCGCAATACCGGTATGTCGGTATGTAGTGAATGTCCGGTATGTCGGTATATACCGCGATACGGTATGTCGGTATGTACCGAATGTTCGGTATAGCGGTATATACCGAACTTATCGGAATGTCGGTATGGCAACGATATGAAAATATTTCATACCGAAACTTTCGGTATACCGAAGATCGGTATACCGAAATGTTCGGTACGGCAACATTATGAAATTTTTCATACCGTAAAGTTCGGCACGGTATACGGTACGGTGAATTTCTTTCGATATACCGTACCGACCCACCCTAACATATGAATGTTGAATATTCTTACCAACTTAAAGTGCCCTTAATTAGCTTTTTATTAGTAGTAATTTCTAGGAAGGTAGGCTGAAAACTCAGTGGAATGGAATTTATATAATTGCCCTATTGGCTATACATTCATGAATCATAAACCCCAATTAATGAACTAAAATAACCCTAATTAATTAGCTTTACAAAGACACCCCTTCTATATTTAAAGCAAAGATATTTCAGTTTTATCCAAAAGAGGTATGCTTTGTGATCAATATAGTTGTATATTCGCCAAAACTTCTTTTTTTTTTATTCTCTGTCCTCTTTTTCTTTGGCCTTTTTCGTGATGACTTATAAGAAATGAGGATTATGAATTGTGAAGGGAGTCATTTTCTTACAAGTTTATAAAACACTATTGCCATTTTCCAAAACAGCTTTAAAACCTTTATGGAATTTCTGGCCGTCCGATGATTGCAGCAGTGATGTATAGTGGATGACGACAGCAGTCCAAGAACAATATGCAAGAATATACGCTCTTATCCAGAAGGCAAGAATATCCATTTTTTTTTTTTAGGTGAATATCAGGGTATTCCCAGACCACATTGGACCTAAGACTAATCCCTCGAGGATTTGCAAGGGCAATTAAGGCGCCTCTCCCAAAGCAGTTTTTTGCATACATAAGGCTCGAACCCGAGACCTTGCTTAAGCGACTAGAGCCCCCATCCACTCAAGTCAATTGCTGTTGGTAGAAGGCAAGAATATCCATTAATAAATGGGTTTTTAAATTTCGTTTTTTATTTTTTATTTTTGTATTTAAATGCGAGTTGAAGAATATCTATTAATAAATCGGGTTTCTAAATTTCCTCCTTCCTTTCTTTTTTTTTTTTTTAATGCGAGTTGAATGACAGTCTGGTTAGGGTGCGGAATGATAATATTCTGCATATGCAAAATATTTTTTTTTGGAGAAGCATATGCAAAATATTGGGACAGTAAGATTATGTAATAGGGTTGAAAATTACATCATAAAATCATGTCTGACCATCATCGTCATAAATACTACAAAACTCATTTGGTACATTACTGTTATATCAAGTCATCACAAAAATATGTTCAGTCAACATAATTTGCGTATGCAGTTTAATTCGACTTTTATAATTTTTAAATATAGAAGAGGATTATATTAATGATGATTGGATGGCTTTATACTACCTCCGTTCCTATATAAGTGCATATTTCGGAATTTGGCACTATTTATTAAATAACTTTGATTCGATTTTTTATTACAATAATTATATAAGATAAAATATAATCAAGTAGTATCTTGTTGGATTCGTCTAATTGCATAAATTTAGTATATCAAATTTTTATATTTTTTACTATGCAATTTGAGTTATTAAGGATTAAAAATATATATTGAATTGCGTGAAATGTGGGTTCGTAGCATTTAAAAAGGAACAGAGGAAGTATATAATATTAGAGTATACAAACTTAAATATTAATTGAAGTAATTATTAAATTATAATTATGTGATTGTGTGGGAAAATATTGGTGAGAAAAATTGAACTGAAAAGAGACATTCAAACTAACCCAATAGTATTGCTTTGATGTATGTGTTCATACTAGTGAAGTTTCTCAATGCAACTTCAAGTACAATGATACTTTATTTGGTCCAAGCATGAGTTTATCAAGGCCGAGCTCACGTTAAACCTCGATATCAGTTAAGTTTGAGTTAAAATATTAATGCTCTAGACAAATCGAAGCAGGTCGACAAACAATGACACGAAATGAACACTGTGGTCGAAAAATATGAGCTCGTATATTTCCAAACAAATTTGTTACAGTAAGATTGGTCGAAACACATATGGGTTCGGGGAAAGGATCCCCAAATATTGGATAGCTTGCTGTTAAATCGAGGCAAATACTAGGTGAAATTTATTAAGCATTCAAGCTTAGTTTTATATATTCATTTTTGAGCTTGAGCTTAAGTCGAACATAAGAGAAAATATATACTGAGTTGGCTGGAGTAATTGTATTCGGAAAAAGTGTGTGGGAGTCCAAACCACACAAATTAGAAAGGGGGATAAAGGGGAGGGATAGGGGACCGGGTGGGGATCGATTCCTCAACCTGTGGTTGGGAGACGGAGACTTGACCACTTAGACTATGTCCCCAACCTCTACTTAAGCTTAGATTTTTTTTTTAGGTGAATACCAGGGTATCCTCAGGCTATATTGGACCCAAAACTAATCCCTCGAGAATCTACTTAAGCTTAGATTTGATTCATCTTTGCTTTGATGGTGTCTTATTATTATTTTTAATAATAACTAGGAAAGGAAATAACTTCTCACCCAAATACAAAGAGAAAAGTAAGAAAAAAGAAAAAAAGATCCATGGAGATTAAACCCTAGCAAAATTAGAAGGTTAAGTATTGACCTTAGTCAAACTTGACCCGATTCCATGTTTTTTATTGATCTTATTGCAAAATGTGGGGGGGCATTTATTGATCCGATGTGGGGGGCAGATCCATGTGTTCCGAAAAGGCTTTTTAGGTTTTTTTTTTTTTTTTGATGAAGTTATTTATTTATGAGCAAATACCAAATAAATACCCACCTACCCAAACTTATACCCACTTTAATACCTAATCAAAAAATTATTCCTTTAAACCCCCTAGAAAGATAAAACTTTGAAAAAATACCCATTTTACCCTTAAAACACAAAAAATGCTTAAAAATCATTATACTACCCTTAATCTTTAATAATAAACCTCTAGTAAATCATACATAACTAATAAAAATCTTTAAATAAACTTACAAAAGATAATAAATGAATCAAGAAGAAATAAATTCGTTAATATATGAATATGGACTATATTTACAAACTATGGAAGAAAGAATCGAAAATTGGAATGACATTGTTTATACTATGCTTATATTTTTAACTGAATATAATCAAAAGATATATCCCTATTCGGAAGAAAAAAGTTTTTGGGACAGAATAATTTTACTAAGAATAGGATCAGATAGTGAAAATTACGATGAAGAATTACCAGATAATTTAAGTAATTATGGTGAATACTATTTTTCTGATTAAATACAACCAGTAACAAATTGGTATCAGAGCCCAGAACGATTAAATCTGAACATGAATAACCATAATAATAATGATTATATATTAAACTATCATATGTCAAGATTAAGATTAAATACTTCAGAACAACTATACCCAGAATATATTCCAACAGCAAGATATCCTTTAAATGAAAATCAAGAAATAGATTATCCACTAAGTACGATTAATCCAATCGATACTGAAAACTATATAATAAATAGGAATGATGAATATGCACAAAATAACACCGATAGCTTGATGATACAAGCAAGAATTGAAAGAGCATTTCTAAACAGAATAAGAGGATTAGAACCACAAATAAGACCACTTACAGAAGTAAGAACCAACGATAATAGAAGATTTTTAACACCCACATTTAATCCTGATCATGAAATAAGCCAAAGAGAAATAGAAAATATGGATCAACAAATAGAAGAAAGAAAAACATACATAGACATAAGAAGAAGAAGATTAAATAGATTGCAAAACGATGAAGAATTTGGAATAAGACTAGGAAATAGAGGAAAAAGATTACTTTGGATAGGAAACTATACAATCGAAACGGAAGAATATAATGGTAATTTAATACAAATTATATCAAAAAGAGATGAAGAACAAGAGTTATTATCACAAGTCAAATTAACAATAATCAACAATGAAATTACAACTTACAGAATGTTTCCAGGATTTATAATACATAACACCATGTTTACTAGAGCACCTTCACCCGAATTTTCAGATCAAGAATCAAATTATAGTGAAGACTAATAAAATGCCAGGAATAAAGTTAGAAAATGAAACATTAGAAAGACTGACTAATAAAATTCATGAAATAGAAAGACAACCACAAGATATAAGTACCATAATAATGAAACAAAAATTATTAAGAATAAAATTCAAGATTTCTAAAATGATAGATAAAAGAGAAGCATATGTAATTATACAAAAACATATAGATCCAGAAAAAGAAAAATCGGAATTAATAAAAGAATGGTATTTAAACGAATTAGAAATAATAGAAATAGAAGAATTAGAAAGGGAAACTGAAATAGATGAAGTAAACGACTTCATTAGAAACATAAGAAATATTAGAAGATGAGTTATCTAGAAGATTTAGAAACAATAAAAGATGGAATTGAACTAATAAAAGAACTAATGATAAGTCTAGATACAAGACTCTACAATATAGAAAGATACATAGACAAAACAATAATTAAAACTCCACAAAAGCAAGTAGAATTAGAAAAGTCACTCCCACTACCGAAATGGGAAAAGACACCAGAACCAGGAAGTCTCGATCATAGAGTAATGATGAAAGAAATAGAAAAACTAAACAAACAAAACAAAATTAGAATTCTTATAGACAAAGTAGAAAAATTAAAAAAGATAAATGAAGAACTAAAGGAAGATAAATTAGAAAGTAGAGAAGATAAAGAAGAAACAGAATGAATACAAGTATAGAAGACTTAATAAATGAATTAAGTAGAGATTTAGAACGACTAAATTTAGAACCAATATATACAGGAACATTTTCAGAAACAGAATTAGAAACTGATGAAAGCGATTTGGACGATCAACATAAAGTCTTTATGAATAATCATAGATTATATTTACCATCATCAGAAGTAGTTGGAGAAACTAGCACTACCTTGCCAAGAGAAGGAGTAACAGGAACTATACCAATGGAAGTAGATCAAACTACAAATAGACAAAATGTAGACAATTATCAAAGTAGATTACAAAATTTACCTTCAAGAAATTTTCCAATAAGAAAAACAACCTCTAAAAAAGAAATTTGGAAATACAATGAAGATTTTGAGCTAAAAGAAACAAGAATAGGAAATGTGAGACCAGGAGATGCAATATTCCTAAACCTGGATTGTCTTAAACAGCCAAGTCTAGAATTAGAAAAATGGAAACAGATAATAAGAATACATTTAATGTCAGAAGAAAGTACGTCAAGAGCAAAAACATTAAAAATATGGAATTTAGTCCAAGGAAATGTGGCACAATTCCTTGCAGGAATTTCTTCAAATACAAAACAAACTTATATGAATACAATTACTCAAGGATTTGGACAAGATGTTACCACAGGAATAGAGGAATTTATCAATATCATACAAGAAGAATTCCTAGGAGTACAGAGCTTAGATAACAATGCTATAATAGAAGAACGAGATCAAGCGTTACTAAGATTAAATAAAATAAGACTAAGAGATTTATGCTTTTTTGATCAATTCTCTGAACAGTTTAAAAGCTACTATTATACAGCTTATACAAGCTCACAAAATAATGAACACACCATGAACTCTATATTTTCAAAACTACCATCACCATGGGATGAATATATGTGGAAAACATGGATTCAAAATAAAAATGACTATCCGAATAATTTAGGAAGCCGAATAAGATTAATAAGACAGGTAATAACTGAGTTATGTTACCAAAGAAAAATATTAGACCACACTAAAATATATAATAAAGCTGCTGATTTATGCTGCCAAGAAAATGCAGAAAATTTTGAATGGGGAAAAAATAAATCATACAGAAAAAATAAGAGATTTAAAAAATTTAAACCAATAAAAAGAAAATTTAGGAAAGGAAAAAGATTTAAAATCTTTAATAAGAAAAAATTCTTTAAGCCAAAATTTGGAAGAAAATATTATAAAAGAAGAAATGATAAAAGACAAAATAAAAAGAATCCAACCACATGTAAATGTTATAACTGTGGAGAAATAGGACATTTTGCAAGTGATTGTACAAAACCAAAGAAAAAACAAGTAAGATTTATGGAATATGATATTATAGATGAACAAATATTCAAAGAAATAGAATCAGATCTAGAAAGTATAAGTGAACCAGAATCAGGAGAAGAGATATATGAAGTAAAATTCTCTGAAGTAGAAAATGAATAAAGATAAAGAAATAATCACAGAAGAACAAGAGGAAACAAAAGAAATAGAATATGTAGAACAATATGAAGGACAAAGAGGATATGCAATAAAAGCTATCTTAAGTCCAGAACAAATTAATAAAATACAAGGATTAGATCTAAAACATGGATTCAAGCATACAAATTTTAATATACTATCAAGAACATTCTCAAGAAATAATATAGTAATTCATGAATATCATGAACTAGAAAAAACGGTAGATGTATGTAACACTAATACTACTCTAAAACTGCACCTTTTAACAAAAGACATAATAAATAAAGGACTAGAAAAATTAAGTAGAAAGAAAACAGAGAAAATACAATACGTACATTTAGCAGGAGTAAAGATTCTAATAAAATCTTTATTTAGAAGTGGAATAGACTTACCAGTAACAATAAGCCTACATGATTCAAGATTATTAAATCCACAAGACTCACACTTAGGAACTATTAATGGAAACTTAATTTACCAAAAACTATTATTTACATGTTACCCAAACTATTGTGTATCTTTACAAGATCAAAATATAGACGAAACATTAACCCTATACATAAAAGTACATAGGAATGATGTAATGAAAAATGAAAGTAAAATATTTACAGTACATTATAGTGCTTTTTATAGCTACCTAAATAGCAATAGACTAAAACCTTATGATGATAAAAAGACAATAGAAATACATGAAGCATGTAGAGATACAATAGCAGATCTAATATTACCAGAATTGAATAATCCAACGTTACAAGATGACTGGATAATTGATCTTGCGGACAAGAAAAATACAATAGAGATTGGAAAACCATTAGAAAATAGGAGACCACAATTATCCTATATAGGAAGAACAATGAGTAGCAGAAAAAGTATAGACTATAGCCCAAGAACAAATCTAATACTTGATCAACCAAGACATAGTATTGATATACCATACGAAAAAAGTAAACAAAAAGCCCAAACATGGAGAATTAATATAGAATACTATAATGGCACAAACTGGATAAAAGGACCAAATATATTAGTAGATACTGGAGCTGGTAAGAATCATATAGGAAAAACATGTATAAATGGATTAGTAAAGCATATAGGAACAGAGTATAGATATGCTACTTTTGAAGGAGAAGTAAGAAGAGTAAATGAATTAGTAATAGTACCAATAAAACTAGGCACAGACTTAATAGAAGAAGTAAAATGTTATGTAGCAGAAGAAGAAGGAACATCAAGTAGTACCTATCATGTCTTGTTAGGCAACGAGTTTTTAGACTCATTAAACAAATATACGATAACAGGAGAAATTTTTAGTGGAAAAACAAAAAATGGAAAAGCTTTTGTAATAGGAAAAGCATATATATGAAAGAAATTAGATTTCCAACAACAGTATACCTAGAGTTAACTATACTACAAACAAATATAACAACATGTGCTATACTAGATACAGGAGCAGAAATCACATTAATACAAGAACATTTAATAAAAGAATGGGAAGTAAATAAAAGACCAATAGAAGTACATGGAGCTACTGGACATAGTTTAATTATTAATAAAATAGCTAAAGATGTTCAAATAATTTTAGGAAATAAAATATTTACAATACAAGAAGTATTTGTTAGCCCAGTAAAAACAATTGATGTATTATTAGGGACAGATTTTACAAGTTTATTTCAAAGCTTTAGAGTAGATAGATATAATATTCAACTTAGATCAGCATGTAACCACTATATTACTATTCCGAGAATAAGGAAACCATACAGAGTGCTTCAGAAACGTGGTGAAAAAGGAGAAATTATAAAACAACCAATTACTTATTACATAAAATTTAAAATTCACAAAATTAAAAAACAAGTACTAATTCAAAAGCCAGAAGATTTTGATAAATATGAACTTCATGAGACAATAAAATACATCTCTGAAAACTATGGAGAAAATCCAATTGAAAAATGGAATCTTAATAAAATATATGCAGAATTAAAAATGAAAAACGACGATATAATAATAAGAACTCAACCGATGATGCATAATCAAGAAGATATTGAAGAACTTCGAAAACAAATAAATGAATTGTTAGAATTAGACCTTATTCAAGAATCTATAGCAGAACATAATAGTCAAGCTTTCTTGGTTAGAAATCGTAGCGAACAAATAAGAAAGAAACCAAGGTTAGTAATAAACTATAAGGAACTAAACAAAAACATGATATTTGATGGATACTTTTTACCTAACAAAGAAAATCTAATAGGATTAGCTAGAGGTAGAACTATTTATTCAAAATTTGATTGTAAAAATGGATTTTGGCAAATTAAAATGCATCCAGAAAGTATAAAATACACAGCCTTTAGTACACCACAAGGACACTATGAATGGAAGGTTATGCCGTTTGGAATAAAAAATGGACCACAAATATTTCAAAGAAAAATGGATAAAACATTTAAAAAATTTAGTAACTTTATATTTGTATACGTAGATGATATACTAATAGCCTCAAACACTATAGAAGAACATAAAAAACATTTAGATATATTTGCAAAACTTTGTAAAGATCATGGATTAATTTTATCAGAAAAGAAAGCAGAAATATTCAAAGATGAAATAGAATTTTTGGGTCTAATATTAAATAAACTTGGAATTAAAATGCAACCACATATAAGTACAAAACTTGTTAAAATGCCTGATGAACTTAGGAATAAATTAAACATACAAAGATTTCTTGGAATTCTAAATTATGCAGAAGGATTTATATCAAATTTAGCAAAAAAGACAAATGATCTAAGAAAATTGATAAGAAAAAATAATAAGATAGGATGGAATGATCAACATACTGAAATTGTCAAACAATTGAAAGAAGAATGCTCCAAATTACCACCGTTAAGATTACCTGACGAAAAAGATAATTTAATAGTACAAACCGATAGCTCAGACTACCATTGGGCAGGATTATTAAAAACCGATACTGGTGAAATTTGTAGATATGCATCCGGAACATTACAAGGAGCAGCCATAAACTATAGTACAAATGAAAAAGAATTACTTGCAGTGATTAAATCAATAGATAAATTTTCATTTTGGTTATTAAGTAGAAAGTTTAAAGTATTAACTGACAATACACAAGTAAAACCTCTAATTTACAATAAAGTTCCAAATAAACCCCAATATAGAAGAATAATAAGATATCAGACTTTCTTGTCAATGTACGACTTTACTGTTGAATATATTAAAGGGACTGAAAATTATCTAGCTGATTTTTTGAGCAGGAACCCTGAATATGGAGAACAATGAACAATGGGATGATGCTGGTCTGACTGACCACATTTACAATGAAATAGATCGACTACAAAAACTACTCCAGTCGACTATGGACAGACAACTAAAGCTACAACAGTTGATTGTTGGAAGCTTTATGGACGAACATAAGACTATCAATGACGATATATATGAATGTAACAAATGTTTGCAGGGATTACTAACTACTATGGAAGAATACTTTTATACCCCTGAAGAACTAAATACTGGTGTTTCAAACCAGGAAGGGAAAGCTAATCCTGTTCCAAAAGAGGACAAACAAGCAAAACAATCTGGGGATGCAAGACCTTCGACCTCGTCGAAAAACATTGCAGAAACTAAGAAGTATTTTTGCGACAATATTCCTCAACCAACACCCATTAGCCCTGAAACAAGAAACTTTTTAGCAGAATACCATACCCTGAGCAGCTACATATACTCCTTACCCAGACAAGAATCATCATTTTACACAGAATTCACCAAATCCCTACATCCACAAGTAACTATTTTACCAGGCTGCGACCCGAACTTTGTTTCGAACTGTTTCAAATTCGGTTTTATCAGAACTATTTTCCTGTCCCCTTTACGAACCGAAATATCCAAATTACCTGTACTACTTGAAGGCCTAAACATAAGACCAAAAACCCAGAAACTAAAAATATTTTCTATTAGTCCAGAAGTCAAACACTCTTCCTACCATCTTGCTATTGCAGAAGAAATCACTAAACCAGAAAGTTATCCTCAAGACTATGGAACCCCCAAAACAGAAATCTTTAATGACAAATACATCCACTTCAAAAGAGCAATGGGAATACGTGCTGTCCATGAACAGATGAAAAGACTATACAACCAAGGCGCAGGAATCTTTTTCGGAAATGAAGAAATTGTAATGATTGAGCAATTGAACACTCCAGGATTCAGATCAGGAAATTTAGCAGGACTAATTCAGAAATTTGACACATACAATTTTGAATGCTCAGAAGAAGTCAAGAGTATCTGGAAGAAAGCAGTAGAGAAATCCACCACAAGCCTGAAAACAAGAACATTTCTTCGGAAAGAGACAACGAAATGAAATAAGCAGTGACGACAGAGAGGACCAATGTAGCACCAAGAAAAGAATAATGCGGCAAGACGTATGCAATGACGCAATTGAACAAGAAGACAAGAACAAAATAATGCAGAAAGACGCATGCAATGACGTAATTAGACAACAAGACAAAGAGGACGGCTAATAATGAAGGATTAAAAATGACAGCTATGGAATCTCAATAATGGAAGAAAAAGGAAGGACGGAGATAAGGCCACGAAAATCAATTCTGAACCACATGATCCCCAAGACTCCATCTATAAAAGGAGGAATGATTCACGAAGGATGCAGAAGCGAAGATACCTATCATAGTATTCTTTCTCTTGCATTTCTTTGTAATCTTTAGTTCTCTCTCTTTTGATGTAAAACTATGAGTGATTTTAAAGCTTTCAATAAAAAGATGATCGGCTAAGTACAATAGCCTGATCATTCCAGTAATATCTTCGAGTATATTTTTCTAAAAGTCTACCAAAATTCTAAATATATGTGAGTGAGTGAAACATATGTGGAGAGTCATGTCATCGATACAGTGATTTCCGAAAGGTCGTGCATACCAGAGTAAGGCAGGAGGCCTGAAAGAAGGATAGCAGACGAGGAAAGAAGGTTACTCGTTGAAGGACTCGATCAGAAAGTTTCAACCACAAAGCTTATACTACGGAAGCGAGGTAGACCCAGAAATTTTACTTTGAATGATAAATACTGTGAATGATCATGGCATATATTTTGATTAATTACGTTCTCTGTTTAAGATCATAAATAAAATCTATAAAGTAATGTTTGAAAATTGTACAACAATTACTAAAGAGATATACAAGTCTTTTAATTCCACATATACTAAACTGCTTGATAATATGTACAATACTTATAAGACAAAAGTACTAAACTTGACCAGGGGCATATTTGACAATCTTTACATATAGAGACAAAATTAGGTAGTGAAAAGGAAGAAAAATAGTGCTAAGTACTGAACAAGTAATAAACTTAGGATGAGAGGTATTTATCTATAATTTCCCCTTTATTTATTTACTTTTAAAACAATAATTGAATCAAGAAATCAAAGACTGGTCCATGCAATAATCTCTGTAGACTTTATTTACTCCAATTAAATTAAAAGTTGGAAAGCCTAAGAGCCTCCCTATATACACCTAAAAAGCTCCTGATGGCTTCAAATTATTTGTATCTATTTTATACTCCCTCTGTCCCAACTAAGATGTCCTGTTGGACTTCTGCACACAATCCAATGCATTTTTTTAATAGTTAATATCTCAAAATATATACAAGTAAAAATTTTGCAAAATATATATTCTAAAATTATACGATTAAACGAATCTAACAAGACCAAACTCGACTAGTTTTTTCAAATATATACTTACAATAATATTAAGTCAAAGTTGAACAATGAACAGTGTCAAAAAGTCAAACGAGACATCTTACTTGGGACGGAGGGAGTAACATTTTAATACCTCCAAAATTATCAAAACAAAGAGTTTCTGTAATGAAACAGATAAAGTATGTTATCTCACCCCCAATATTGGATATCTAATGTCGCTACAGGTTGTGAGCACTGAGCAAATACTATAGGACACTTTTTAGTCAATTGAATTCATGAAAAGGGTCATCGTACAAAGATTCAATAGTTGAAAAGATGATTATTGAATTTTGTTTAAATCATACTGTATTTTTAACCACTCAAACATGCTACAATCAGAAAAATCCACTTATCTTTATCTTTGGTGTTTTGGCCTTTGCATTTTTCACTCGGTGTATATTGATATGATTGCAAAATCATACTATTAATCATTCAAAAGGTGCATCCAATTAACAATAAGTTTTTTGGCTAAACCAATTAACAATAAGTTAAAAAACACAATTGTGAAAAATTTGCTTCTATAAGGATCCACCTAATTCTTTAATTCTTTAAAGCCTTTCGGGAGGTAACCAAAAACAACACCGTAAGAGCTAGGCTCAAAATAAACAATATCATGCTAATGCTGGAGTTACGGTGGCAGTCATTGTCCTAACAACTATTACTTATCATTTACCAAGAAGCTCTAGTATACGTAATTATAAGCCCACAAAAGCGTAATTTAAATTTCACCACTAGAACTACTCATGAGATCTTAAAAATTCCAACACATGCAGCAAACAGGAGGATGTGAGCAAGATCCTCTGAAATACTTCCTCCGTTTTTGTGATAGTGCAACAAACACCCAATGCACGCAGTCCAATGCATATTTTGAACTATTAATAACTTAAGTTCGGTATAAGTAAAAATTTTAAAAGTTTAATATTTAAAAACTACATGACGAAACGAATCCAACAAGATCTCACTTGACTATGTTTTTTCTTGTATAACTATGATAAAAATTAGAGTCAAACTCGAACAAATAGTGCTTTGTTGCACTATCACAAAAACGGAGGTAGTATTCACCTATTCAATTGTCCAATTCAGCTACAACATGAAGTCACAGGTTTAATGGGCTTCTTAATCCAAATCCAGAGCAAGCATAGGATACACAAATGCCACAGAAGAAGCTGCAGCCTTACCAGTCGATACAGCAAGGCCTTCGAAAATTGGGAAAGCCACTGCAGATAGGAAGGATAGACACAGCCCAGAAGGATGAGGCCATGAGGGATATCAGTATCACCCTCCTCAGCCACCAGGGGCATGGCTTTTTCATCTCTTTGATGATTAAAGATTCTGTGTTATCAAACACTGGCATGCCTTTAGATTTAGAATGAACTCACTGCATTGATTAGGATGAATATGCCTATCAATGCCAGATTGTGAAGTGTTGCGACAGTGGAAGTGGAAAATGGCTGCGGCCAGTCCTTTTGCGGGTGTCTAATCCACAGAAGAACTTGTGCTTGAACCATTTCTAGACATAGGATTAAAGAAAGTACAAGGAATGAAATTATAACATATGCACCTGGATCCCTTTCCATAATAGCACATGGGATTCCGATGGGATGCCTGTTTCTCATTTATCCCTGCAGAACACAAACCTTCCATTACACAGATTCTAAACTTACAAACTAAATCCTCTACAAAATTCACATTTTTTTAAAGAAGAATATTAGGCCTGGATTCCCAGAGTGTGCATTGTGATCCCATATAACAAGCGAGCTCAAACCCCTCAGATTCAAACATGTGAGCGCAAAATGATATTCTGCTTTATTGTTACGTAGAAATAGAAGATTTATTTCAAGGCCTCTAAAAGCAAAGGCAATGATTCCAAGTGCATTCAAGACCCCAAAGAACCGTCGCCTAATACTGTCGTGCTTCACATGATCATAAGAGGTGCCATCGAAGACTTGGTATTTTGTGCAGAAGAACCAATATCTGCACAATCAAGCCTCAGACAACTATGGAATGGTACCTATCCCATAATCAAGCCATTACAATTATAGTTAAGGGCTTGGTTGTGGAAACATTGCAACAGAGTATCTGAACCAATTGCTCTCAACGTGGACCCTAATATGATGAGGGCTACTCATGTTTGAGGCCTAAGTTGATGGTTGGGAATAAGAAAATGTATTCCCCATGTTTTGCATAATCCAAAGTGATTAATGTAATGCCTAAGTAGAAAATGCATTAGATTTTAGATGTAACTAAATTTTACAGTAGTTCAAATTTGATGGTCTATAGCAGTCATCAGAATTTAATGAAAGTCAGATGGATGTCATCATCTAAATTGATAATTAGAATCGAGATTTTATACTATTGATATTTGTTGGGGCCATATGGAATAATGGGCCGCGAAAGAGCTATTGGGCCATAAGACATGGGCCGGAAGAAAGAGGAAGTCCAAAAAGAAGATGGGCTCAAGATTGGTAAGGCCGAAAGTACATAGTAAACCGAAGGGAGGAAATCGAAGCTGATGAAGATTTCGGCCGAAATGGGAAGAAACAGCCGAAACCTAAACAACCGAATTGAAGAGAGAAAAAATTCGGCTCAGAGGAGTTAGCCGGAGAGCGGTTATTCCAGCTCCGGCTATAAATAGGGGTCGACACACTCAAAATCGGAGAGATCAATCCAACCCCCAAATTACTTTTATCAATTTTAATTCCTTGTTATCTTTACTGCTTTCTTTACAGCTTTCCTTTACAGCTTTCCTTAGAATCTAGCCTAGTTTGTAGCGGTTACCATTTCCAAATCCACCGTTGCTCCTTAGCAGCTGGTAGTTTGGTTCCCTGTTTTTGGTGAATTCCGCCGTTGTTTCTTAGCAACAGGCAGGTTCTCCGTTGTATCTTGTTATTTTTGATTAATTCAAGGAAGATTCAGTCAATTGTGGGCGCATTATTGTTAATCCGAACCCGTAATCGGTTTGATCCTTTTCCGATAGCCTCCCTTGAGGAGAAAAAGGTCCTTGGCTACACCCGAGCCAAACAGTGGCACGCCCAGTGGGACGCAGAATGGCGTTTGAACAAGCAACTCCAGCAGCAAACACGGCGGCGAGGACTGATTTGCCGCCGATTCAGGAAGAGCGCGCACCAGAAGCCGGAGAATTCCCCCCAGGGTTCCCCGGACCATCACATTTCCATAATCAGGAGTTTTCGAACGATGATTTAACCCCGCGATTTCGAGATCAGGTTCAATTTATGGTGGAGGCGGCGGTTACTAACTCAGTTCGTCAGATTGAGGGAAACATCTTGGCAGCGATGCCAACCATGTTTAGAGCCGAAATCGCGAGGAGTATGTATTCGATGGGAGCGCAGCAAGCTCCAGTGGCGCAAAATCCACCGCAAAATCCTCACAATTTTCAGCAGCAGGCCTTTAGGCCGCCAGGAGGGCATGGAGCTCGGCCTTTTGTTCCTCCGCAGCAGAGGTACGATCAGCAACAGAATCAACCGCCTCAACCAGCTGTTCAACCGCCTGCTCCAGTGGTTCAACAACAATACGCACCGCTTCAGCAGAATCCACCACAACTGGTTGACAGAGAGCTTATTGCTGAGATTATTCGCACACAGTTTGGGAATCTCATCGGCCAGGAGAATAGGCCGATGTATCGGAAACCTTATCCAGATTACATTGAGGAGCAGTATCCACTGCCTAGAGGGGTGAAGGTTCCAGATTTTAACACTTTTTCTGGAGAAGTCGGCCGCTCTACCATCGAGCATATCGGCCGATTTACAGCTCAATGTACCAGAATCGCGCAAAATGATTTTCACAAGCTGATATTGTTCAGTTTGTCATTAACTGGCCCAGCATTCGAATGGTACATTAACTTGCCAGCGGGATCGGTCAATACTTGGGCCGAAATGGAGCGGTTATTCCATGACCGATTCTATAATACTAGTCCGGAAGTCTCGGTAGTTGATCTGACGTCAACCAAGCAGAAGGCGTCTGAATCGGTTACTGAATTCATTGAAAGATTTTATGCAGTGAAGGCTCAGGTGAAGACAATGCTGCCTGAGCATGAATATATTCAAATCTTAAAGCAGAATTTGAAGTTTGCTATTAAGGACAGACTGATGGTAACAAGACCGAGGACAGTAGCCGAATTAACGGCTGAAGCTATAAGGATGGAGACATATTTGGCGGAACAGGCGGCTTTCAAATCAAGCCGAAGTCAAAGCGGAAGGTCACAACCTATCCAGTCAGCGGCCTCATTTGCTGAATCTCTGGATAGATGTGAAATTCAGGAAGAGTACATATACGGAAGACGTTCCTGCATTAGCCGAAGTCGCAAGGGCAGAGTTAATCATAAAAAAGCCTATGACTTGTCCAGCACTTCGGCCAGCCAGAGGCAAGGAGAAAGAAGGAGGAGATGAATCTCAAAGGTTTTACTCTTTCGACTTGTCACAAATGGACGAAATATTTGATTATTGCCAGAAGAACGGATTGCTAGAGTTTAAAGGAAACCATCCACAGCCTACCAAGGATCAGTTGGAGGCCGGATGGTGCAGATTCCACGGATCAGCCACTCATTCCACGGCTATTTGTGGGCATTTTAGGAAGCTGATTCAGAAGCATGTCGATGATGGGAAGCTGAAGTTCCCAGAGAGGCTTATGGCAATCGATAAGAATCCGTTCCCAGTTGCCAACATGGTGATGGTGCAGCCCAACCAGAATAAATCGGTGCATGACCGATTGGGGGATCAAACATCATCTAGCAAGAGTTCTGTGCACGATCGGCTTGGGGATCGGCCATCGGCTCAGAAGTCAGGAGTATGGAAAAGACTAGGATCTCCGAAGGGAAAAGAGAAAGTTACAGATGTTTTCGACCGATTGGGGAATTATGAGGTGAAAGAATGGATCAAGCAATCGGAGAGACATCAGGAGATCGAGGTCGGAGATAAGAGTGAGAGACCAACGTTGAAAATCATAACCAACGGATGGGACTCAGAGATGAAGTTAACAGCCGATAAACAGAATGGAAAGACTGTGATACAGATCACAGTCCCTGAAGAAGCTGTTAGTCCCGAAATGAAAAAGCTTAGAAGGCCACCAGCAAATACTCAGGTAGGCCGATGGGTCCGAAACTCTCCAGAAAGAAGGCATTTCGATCAACGCCGACATGACCATTCAGCTTGGAGGGCAGAGGAGAGAAAAGTCCCAAAAGGAAAGGGATCATATCGTACTTTCAAACGAAGAATGCAACGGCTTAAAGCAGCTGTTGTTTCTGAGCAGGAGGAGTATGATATGATGCATATGGAAGAGGACTTCCCTGATGACTGTTCGTTCTTGGGAGGACGAATACTCAATAGGGTATTTTCGGCTCGTTTGAGGTCCGAATCAAAAGAAGAGAGGAAGCCGAAAGAAGGACAGGATCGGCTAAAGAACAAAATTGAATTTCGGCCAAAAGTAATACAGCCGAAAGTTGAAAGTGAGCAGCCGAAATCGAAAGAAGAATGGAAGCCTAGACCAGTCCGAACCAGGGAGTGGAAACCGAAGACAACTATCATTCCGAATAGTGATACACCCCCTGTTGGGCAGTTTAAGTTCGACTTCGGATCTAGCGCGAATATGGTGACGGTAACCACCGAAGAGAAAGAGGAGTACTGGTCGGATTCCGAACCAGCTGTGGTTTTTTGTCAAAAGGATGGAGAATACTATGGTGATGAAGAACCCATAGTGGATTTTTGTTTCGATAAACTTGAGGTATTTCGGCCGGAAGCCGAAATAGAGAAATCGTTTGAGGAAGGATATAAAGCATTTGTTCCAGAAGCTCAACCAGGTACGATTTTGCCTCCAACTGCGAAGATGTCCCAGCATGTGAGGCCTTTATACGTTAAAGGTTGGGTCAATGGGAGACCACTTAGCAGAATGTTTATCGACGGTGGAGCCACAGTTAATATCATGCCGCTATCCACGCTAACGAAGATAGGCCGTTCGAAGGAAGATTTACTCCCTACGAGAATGAAGGTAATGAGTTTTGTGGGGGCTCAAACTGCGGCTGAAGGATGTATATTGGTGGATGTAACGGTCGGAACAATATCAATTCCGACCATGTTCTTCGTGGTGGATGCAGAAGTCCCGTATGCGGCCCTATTAGGCCGATGCTGGATTCATACATCCCGATGTTTGCCATCAACGCTTCACCAGAAAGTATGGTTCTGGAAGAAGGATGGCACAGTAGAAGAAGTAGATGGGGATCAACCTCCATTTCCAGTCAGCTCAGCCGGACGAATTGATGCGGTGTTATATGAAGAACCGATTCAACCATTCCTAGCAGTGGTAGGGGATCGGTACCCGCAGGTGATCGAGTGTGATTGGACAGATTTGGGGTTTGAAATCAGATACCAGGCCGATGAACGGCCAGTCGAAGAAGGAAGTAAATGATGGAGGCACAACCGAATCAAGCGACCGAGTTCGAATCGGCCGAACTCGGAGTTTCAGACGACAGGGCAGGATGGAGCGATTTAATAGACGCAATTCCAAAGCGAACGCCGGATTTCAAAGCTCAAGACCCCTTGAAAATGGTCAATGTTGGTACAGACGAACACCCGAGGGAGATCCCGTTGAGTGCGAATCTTGATCAGCAGATGACAAGCCGATTCAAGGAGGTTCTAGTCGAATTCAAAGATTGTTTCGCATGGGACTATACAGAGATGCCAGGATTGGAGCGGTCGATTGTAGAGCACAGATTGCCTATTAAAGAAGGGTTCAGGCCGCATAAACAGCCGGCCAGGAGGGCAGCGCCCGAAAATAGTCCCAAAAATAAAAGAAGAAATAGAGAAATTGTTAGCGGCCGGGTTTGTTAGGCCAGCTAAATATGTAGAATGGTTATCAAATATTGTTCCTGTAATAAAGAAGAATGGAAAATTGAGAGTTTGCATTGATTTCAGGAATCTTAATATAGCCACTCCAAAAGATGAGTATATGATGCCTATTGTTGACTTGTTGATTGATTCGGCCGCAAAACAGGGGATGCTATCTTTCATGGATGGATATTCAGGATACAACCAAATTTTTATGGCCGAAGAAGACATTCACAAGACTGCATTTCGGTGCCCTGGTGCCATAGGGATATATGAATGGGTGGTGATGCCGTTCGGACTGAAGAATACAGGAGCTACATACCAGAGAGCCATGAACTATGTTTTCCATGACCTCATAGGGGATTGTGTTGAAGTCTATATTGATGACGTCATGGTCCGATCCAAAGATATCGAAAGCCACTTGAACGATTTGCGGAAGGTGTTCATGAGGATGAGGCTGCATGGAGTCAAGATGAATCCAGCCAAGTGTGCTTTTGGAGTACAGGCA
The DNA here is from genome assembly GCA_030278955.1 of Hygrophila difformis. Classification (NCBI taxonomy): domain Eukaryota; kingdom Viridiplantae; phylum Streptophyta; class Magnoliopsida; order Lamiales; family Acanthaceae; genus Hygrophila; species Hygrophila difformis. Next base: position 2,559,744 of record JAOANR010000011.1, read on the forward strand.
GGAAATTTTCTCGGGTTCCTGGTACATAACAAAGGAATAGAAGTTGATGCGAACAAAACCAGGGCTATCCAAGAAGCCAAACCTCCACATGATAAGAAGAGTCTACAGAAGTTTCTTGGAAAAATTGGTTTTCTGAGACGATTCTTAGCAAATGCGGCTGGAAAGTCGAAACCACTAACCGATTTATTGAGGTTAAAGAAGGAAGAGGAGTTCAAATGGGGAATCGACCAACAAAAAGCCTTCGAACAATTGAAGCAGGATTTGATGAATCCACCTGTGTTGGTTCCTCCAGTTTTAGGACGGCCATTGAAGTTGTATATAGCAGCGGCCGAAGAATCTATTGGAGCATTACTGGCGCAGGAAGACGATGAAGGAAGGGATCGGGCGATTTACTATCTTAGCCGAATCCTAAGGGACGCCGAAGTAAGGTACTCGCCGATTCATAAACTATGTTTAAGTCTTTATCATGCATGCCAGAAATTAGAATATTATATTCAGCCAAGGCAAGTAATAGTGGTAGCTTCGGTTGACATAGTTAAGATTATGATGAATGATCCGGTCAGTAGCCGAAGAATGGCCAAATGGGCCATGAAGTTAAATGCATACGATTTGAGATACCAACCTTTGAGGGCTATGAAAGGACAGATTGTAGCCGATTTTCTGGCTGATCATGTGATACATCCGATAACCGATGACATTGGTCATCAGGATCGGCCGAAAGAAGTTGGTGAGATAGGAATTGTATACTTGCAACCATGGGTAATGACATTTGATGGTTCTAAAGCCGCTTCAGGAGTTGGAGCAGGGTTTACCCTACAGACACCGGAGGGCAAGATATACAAATATTTCGTGCAACTGCCAGAGTCATATACGAACAACCAAGCCGAATATAAAGCGTTAATTTCGGGATTACAACGGTTGATAGAAGAAGGAGTCAGAGCAATCATTGTCAAAGGAGACTCGCAAGTAGTTGTTCAGCAATTACTAGGCGATTTTTCGGTTAAGAGTTCTCAGTTGATTAGATTGTACGAAGAAGCGATTACTTTGTTAGAAGAATTTGATGAGGTGTACATTGAATATATCCCGAGAGAAAAGAACGAAGTAGCCAATGAATTGGCTCAACATGCGGCTAAATATCGGTTGATGCCGATAGCAGGAAATGTAGAAGTGCGTTTGGCCGAAACAGAGAAGGCCGAATGGATTAAAAAGATAGCACAGACATTAGAAGATCCTTCGGAGGCTAATCCAGCCGAAAAACGGAAAGCGATGGACTACGTCATAATAGGAGGATTATTATTCAAGCGTGCTATTGATGGAATATTGCTCAGATGCGTCGGAGAAGAAGACGCTAGAAGGGTAATGGGAGAGGTTCATGAAGGAATATGTGGTGCGCATCGGGCAGGAAAATCGATGAAGTGGAGTATTATTCGGCTGGGATATTATTGGCCGAATATGGGTCCTGATTGTGAAAAATATGCAAGAGGATGCACCGAATGTCAAAAACATGGGACGATTCAGAAGTTACCGGCCGAAGAATTACATATAATGATCAAACCATGGCCATTCAGAGGATGGGCCATGGACATCATAGGAAAAGTTCATCCCTCTTCGTCGAAAAGACATGAGTTCGTGCTAGTGGCAACAGATTACTTTACAAAATGGGCCGAAGCTCAGGCGTATGTCAGCATTTCACAAGAGGAAGTGATGGATAAGTGTCAACAATGCCGGGTATTTATAGGAAGAGATAAGTGCTCAGCGGAAGAAACGGTCAATAGTAAATGTTATTTATGGGAAAACGTTACAGCTGATTCCCGGAAAAAGCTGCTAATATTCAGAAATCAGCAATAAAGGAAACCGAAAACAATGGAATTAACGGGATACGAATCGCATTACAAAAGATACAAAAGATACGAATCCAAGTACAATGTATAGGCCAACATAGTCTAAAAAAGGCCGATTACAGCTGTCAAGAAAAGGAAGAGTGACCGAAATTTACACTTGACAAAGGACAAGTCAAAACACAGAACTGATATACAAAGACAAATTAGTGGTCTTCCTGGTCGTCAAAAGGAACAGCATCATCCAAGCCTCGCGAAGTGGCGGTAGTAGGATTAGCCGAAGATGTCATCAGATTCGGACTTGCCGATGAAGAAGGACCATCAGTTTCACCAGGAGGGAGGTGAACGGTCGATGAACCAGCACCACAAAAAGCACCAGTTTTCCCTAGAAGAAAAGAAGGAAAAGGGGAATAATAAGTAAGAGAGCATAAAAGAAAAATCACGACAGGAAATGGAAGGAAGCAGGGTACCTGAAGGAATGATTGGCAAAGGTGGGTTATCGCCCGAAGGGGAGGACTCTATTTCGGAAGGGTCCAAAGGAAATAAGACATGTGGAGAAAGGACTTGAACAACACTTTGCCCACCAAGGCTCTTGATGGCCGAATCCAGTTGACCAACTAAAGACTGGGTTTCGGCCCATTTTTCTTGGAAGGTACCAATAATGAAATCGTTGAAACTGATCCGCATGGCCAAATAAGAAGCATCCTCCTGAGAGTCCAAGATTTTGGCCCTAGGAGCTTCGGCCGATTGACGAAGGGTTTTGATCGATTGTTTCAGATCGGCCAATTTTCGCTTAGTGTGAGCCAAAGTTAATTCCAAATCCTTCTCTTGTCGCTGGAGCTTGGCTATCTCAGCCCGAATCAAAGAAAGGTCCTCGGACTGTTTGAGTTCCTGAGATTCCACTTCGGACAGCTTACTCATTTGAGCCCGATACTCTGCAGAATAATTGTCAAAGATGGCTCGTGAAGTGGCTGCAGCCTCACGTTCGGCGGCAAGCTTATGTCGCATTTTTAAGTGAGCCATGAGTTCCTGGTCCATTGAGAGAACAGACTTCGTAATCATCTGAAGAGTACCATTCAGATTCAGAGATACCATCTCGTCATGAAATTGCTGCTCAAGATGAGACAAGAGAATAAGGATCGGTTTAGGGTTGACGAATTCCACGTCAGATTGCCGGCCGATTAGATTGCATAGCCTGGCCAGACAATCGTCAAGGTGAGTAGAAAGATCCGACGGACGAGAAACCAGAGACGCGGGAGAAAAGAAATCGTCCAAGACATGCCGATCAGGAAATGGCGATAAAGGGACATGATCGGCAGGGGTTTCATCAGCAGTTATACCACTAGGAAGGGGGCCAGACGGTTTCGGAACAACTAAAGATGAAGGTGTAGCAGAATCCGTGATAGGCTGAGGACGATCGACCGAAAGAGGGACGGAAGGGTCGGCCGAAGTAGAGCTTGCAATCAAACCATGAGGGTTAACAGCAGAAGAACTAGCGTGAACGGCCAAATTACTGGTACTGGCCGATGTGCGAAATTCGGTTGCCGGAGAGGCCGATGCCACAGTTGGAAGTGGATGAACATCGGGTTGTGGCAAAATAGGTGGGACCTGACAAGAATAAGAATAGGAAATTAGTCGAACGATAAGAGCCTGGAAAAGGAAAAGAGTAGTGTAACGAACCGCAAAAAGGGAGGCAGGGATTCTGCCAAGCGGTGAATGAGACGAACGCCTTTTGGTCTGAGTAGGAGGGAGAAAGTCGATAAGAGAAGCCGAAGGTGAAGCAGGCCTTTTTCGACCAGGTTCTGAAGTAGAGGAGCGAGGAACATCTGAAGAAATCGGATAAGTGAGACACAAAGGAAAAGGAACAAGCAACAATCGAAGAGGAAAGAGAAAGAAAAGGAACATACCTGGGCGAGAAGCGGAAGACGAACCGAGAATGCGCTGAGGAGTGGAACCCGAAGACGATGAAGGGACAGAAGAGAATGCCAGAATAGGAGAGAAACCACCCCTCCGCAGAACTGAATCAAGGTTGGCACTAAAAAAGACACCAGCAACACCGTTCCACCAAGACTAGAAGCGGGAGGTAACGGACCCTGGACGAACGGCAAACTTCCAAACCTTGAAGGAGATCAAACGTTTGTGATAGAGGGAGCATTGCTGACGACTGGTAGAAGCAGAAAGGCGTCTACCGGCTCTGAGGGCCTCCACTAAGTCTTGACCAAAGCCGAATTGACGGCTAACCAGATGGGGATTGTAAACTTCGAAAGGAATAGCAGACTTGGCAGATACAAATGTGGAACCATTGAAGATCGGGCGGGGTAATATACACCTGTTCCATATTTGAGCAAAAGCTAAAGGAAGAGGAGTCCCGAAGGGGGAAGTAACAATATCCCTGACCCAAGCAAAGTCAGCTTTCCGGTAGTGATAATGGGAAAAGGCTTGTTCGACAGTACGACCCAGGAAATAGTTGATCCAATGAGGGATCGACAAAGGAGGAAGGGATGCTCTAAGAAGATCGGGAGCGATAAAATGGTTAGGACGAATATCATGGGGAGGAAATTGGGAAATGTCGCGAAAGTGCCAAACCAACCACAAGTGAAGGAACCATAACGGGCCACGGGCTTTATCAGACGAACCTTTTTCCCAACCCGACACAGTAGCCGAAATACCCGCATACAGATGAGCGAGGAAGAAATCGGCTGAAGGCAGGGTCACATGATTAAGAAGTGCCGAAGCAAAAGAGTGTGTTTCGAGGAGAACACCCTTGGAAGGAACACACCAGAAGAATTTCGTAAGGAAATACATCATGAAAGCAAGAGGCTCTGAAGGGTGTGGAGCAGGCGAAATAGGATCACTCTGATGGGAAACGATCCAATTAGCAAAGGAATCGCCAGAGGAAAAGCCAGTATTTTTCTCCTTGGGCAACGACATAATGGCGAGGTTATCCCCACGAACAGAGAGGCCAAGGAGAAGTTTCACATCCTGAATGGTGGGAGTCATCATCCCCCAAGGGAAACAAAAACAGTTCACAGAAGGATTCCAGAAGCAAAGAAGGGCTTGAATAGGGCGAAGATCTGTGGGAAGTGGCAAGGTACTAAGGGAAATCATACGGTAGACAGATGATTTATTCCAAGAGTCACGACAGTGGGGTTCGAGGTGATGATACCACGCCACATAATCAGGAGAGGGCGAAGACCAATTAGCGAAAGATGAAGGGAAAAGCTTGGAAGAGAAACAAGGCTCATATAGAAGAACGGAACGATTATCAAAGATCCGAGCAGTACATTCATCGATATCTTCAGGAATGCCCAACGGACCTAAGGAATAGAAGCCCTCAGGCAAGAGGCGAACTGCGGAATGAGAAGCAAAAGAGTTCTCAATTCTGAGAAGATCAGCAGAAAGAGCAGTAACAGGTGCAGAGGGATTTTCCATCGGAGAAAGTGGAAAGAGAGAGAGATAGAGGAGAAGTTGGAAAGGCAGTTCACTCCGAGTACGTGGTAGGCTACGTAAATAGGGGAGTGATGGAGAGCATCCTCGAGAAGAAGAAAATAACCGCCAAAAGGAAGAAGAAAGGGAGGTTACTTGGGCTCTTTCGCATGGAAGCAATTCGCCCAAGTAAGGAGGGCATCTGTTGGGGCCATATGGAATAATGGGCCGCGAAAGAGCTATTGGGTCATAAGACATGGGCCGGAAGAAAGAGGAAGTCCAAAAAGAAGATGGGCTCAAGATTGGTAAGGCCGAAAGTACATAGTAAACCGAAGGGAGGAAATCGAAGCTGATGAAGATTTCGGCCGAAATGGGAAGAAACAGCCGAAACCTAAACAACCGAATTGAAGAGAGAAAAAATTCGGCTCAGAGGAGTTAGCCGGAGAGCGGTTATTCCAGCTCCGGCTATAAATAGGGGTCGACACACTCAAAATCGGAGAGATCAATCCAACCCCCAAATTACTTTTATCAATTTTAATTCCTTGTTATCTTTACTGCTTTCTTTACAGCTTTCCTTTACAGCTTTCCTTAGAATCTAGCCTAGTTTGTAGCGGTTACCATTTCCAAATCCACCGTTGCTCCTTAGCAGCTGGTAGTTTGGTTCCCTGTTTTTGGTGAATTCCGCCGTTGTTTCTTAACAACAGGCAGGTTCTCCGTTGTATCTTGTTATTTTTGATTAATTCAAGGAAGATTCAGTCAATTGTGGGCGCATTATTGTTAATCCGAACCCGTAATCGGTTTGATCCTTTTCCGATAGCCTCCCTTGAGGAGAAAAAGGTCCTTGGCTACACCCGAGCCAAACAATATTTAACTATGATCTCAACCAAATTGTTAATACAATATTGCTACTAGACCATAAAGTACCAGTATATCAAAAGAAAACCCCACAAATCCGGGGTTCCCATACTTCTGTAGTGTATTTATTTATTTTTTACATATTGTTTTGCTTATTGAAAATTTTTATATTCTCACTATTACAAATACACTCGAATTTCAATTCCATACCTAAAACATTAATTCAATCTTCATGGCTTCACATTTTAGAGACAGCAAGCTTGATCAAATCCTTCCTAAGTATCTTCCCAGATGGATTCTTTGGAATTGAAGCCACAAACGCCACTCTTCGAATTTTCTTGTATGGTGCCACCTACACAAACATAAACAGGTCCCGCTTATTACAAAAACCAAACCAAACTAAATTCAATTCATTCATTCATTCATTCTTGTCCCAACCTGTTTGGCAACAAAATCCATCACTCCATTCTCTGTTAATGCACTCCCAGATTTACGCACAACATACGCCATTGGAAATTGCCCCACTTCCTTGTCAGGAAACCTGAGATGAATAATGATCCATATTTGCCCAATCAGACATCACACAATCAAGATATTGAGAGTCATACATCCGAAAAACACTTACGGTATAACAGCAGCATCTGTTATTTCTGGGTGAGTGAGCAAAAGGGCCTCCAATTCTGCAGGGGGAACCTACAGAGAAAAAAGTTGGATCTTCTTGGTGGGATTTACTGAATGAGTATCTAGTAACCAATTAGGATCATGAATGGCCCATTTATGAAGTGTACCTGATATCCCTTGTATTTGATGAGCTCCTTCAACCTGTCCACCACAAACAAAAACCCATCCTCATCAAAGTAGCACAAATCTCCAGTTCTCAACCACCCTTTCGAATCTAGAGTTGAAGCTGTGGCTTCTTCATTGCTGAAATACCCTGCCAATTATTGATTTATGCACCCAGTTACATTCAAAGTTGAAATTGAAATTGGAATTAAGGATTTAAATTTGAATCCTTAGATTCGAATTAGTATAATTCAAACTTCAATTTTGGAATAAAGGGACAAAAGATGATGGTGGAGCCCTTTAACCAAAGGGTTAAATTAAAGGGTTCTAATCCGCTTTCAACGAAAGATCCCTAAAAAGGCTAAAATCAATGCCACTGTAGAAGTCAATTTACCCTTCATGATGGTGGGGCCCTTTAGCCAAAGCTCTCCGGTCCGATTAACCGGCAGTGATTCTCCATTCTCCGGATCAACGATCTTCGCCTCCATACTCGGCGACAGCAGCCCCGCCGTGCCGTATCGCCGGCTCTCCTCCAGAGAGTCGGTGGACGCACCGATTCCGGTGGATTCCGTGAGTCCGTACCCCTGCAGGATCGCCACGTTTGGGTATTTCTCAGTGAAGCCTTCGATAACCTCCTTGCTGAGCGGCGCGCCGCCGGAGAGTGCGGAATGTAGGCTGCGCAAATCGTACTTTTTCCTGATGATATCGGCGTTGTTGACTAGGGCTACGAGGATTGGGGGAACCAAGGGCAGATACGTAGCCGAGAATTTCTGAATCGCCATAAGCATTTCGTCCATCTCGAACTTTGAAAGGATAACAACGGTGGAGCCGGAGGCGATCAGACCGGTGGCGAACGCCACCAGTCCGTAGATGTGAAACATCGGAACCGTGCAGATGAACGTCTGCTTCTCCACATCTAGGTTAAACCGGTTCACGACGGTTTGCACCATCGCGATCAAATTACGGTGCGAGGAGACGACGCCCTTGCTGGCACCGGTGGTGCCGGAAGAATACAACAGCGTTGCCGTATCGTCTTGCTCCACTTGTTCCTTCATTCTCCTCCGTGGCACCTCTCGCCTCATCAGTTCCTCAATCGCACCCACAATCGTCAATCCGCCTGTACTCTTCGCAGCGCGGTTTTCCCCGAGGAGCACTACGGGTAGATCCGATCCGACGAGCTTGGGCAAAAGCTGCGGAATTGTGAAAGCAATCACCGGCTTCGAATCGGCGATCTGCTTCGCGATCTCGCTCGATGTATTGAGCGGATTGGTGGTGGTTATAACCGCACCGAGGGACATCACGGCGAGGCAAACGATGGGGAAGTAAATTGAATTGGGGGAAAGGAGGAGCACAACCTGACCTTTCCTAACATCGAATTCGTCAGACAGGGAAGTGGCGACAGCGTCGACAGCTCGCCAGAGTTCGGGGAAGGAAAGGCGGCGGCCAGAAGCGGCGTCAATAAAGGCGATTTGGCCGTGGTGGGAGCGAGACGAAATGAAAGTGGTGACGTCGAGGGAAGGGTTGGGGGGAAGGGGGATTGGGCGGCGCTTGCTGTAGAAGGTGGCGGTGGATTTGCAGAATCCGGTGCGAGGGTCGACGTCGGCGATGGCCGCCATTGGAGGAGAGGATAAGGTATGAATGTGGGTGGTAGTTGGTGGTGGTGGTGCAGAAGAGTAGCTTTTTGGGAGTGGATTTGAACTTTAGGGTTTTAATGGAGCTATGGTGCAGTGCAAGGAAAAAGGAAAAGCAATACAGTGACGGTGACGGAGACGTTGGACGGAAGAAGGGTCCGCGTCTCCGCGGGACGACGAAGGGGGGCGTTAAGTTTGACTATGGATTTTTTTGTCCACGTGTGACGGCAGCTGGGAACGCCTTACACATGCGCTATATTGCCGGTTTTTTTACAATTTGGTTACGAAAAGTGATTTTCCCAGTATATACTACTCCATAACCTTTCCTAGTCATTGGATCTTATTTTAGTCTATGGTTAAGATTTAGGGTAAGGGTAAATATATAATTATATTTATTATATTAAATAATACTACCTCCGTTTTTTATTATTTGTACGTTTTGATTTTTGTCACTGTTAATTGAGTAGCTTTAACTCGATTTTTCATACAATTATATAAGATAAAATATAGTCAAGTGAGATCTTGTTGGATTCGTCTATTCGCATAAATTTAGAATATCAAATTTTCATAATTTTTACTTGTATGGAATTTGAGTTATTACGGATTAAAAATATGTATTGAATTGCGTGAAATGTGAATCCGCAGCATTTATTTAGGAACGGAGTAAGTATGTAATAATACTTATTAGCCATTGGACGGTCATCATCATGTGTTTTTTTTCTTTTCTTTCTAAAGATGCAATTATATCTCTTTTACACATAGAAGGCTGAATCCGCAAAGTTTTTGAAATAATAATGGAGATTTGAATTTGAAACATTTCTCCAGTTATCTCATAGGCAAACACCATGAGTGGAGCAAAATAAAAAATTTTCTCCACTGCCAGTATGCTTTCTGATTTAGGCTTTAACTTGAATTCCAGATCTGTAAATTTCTTACATTTAAGATAAAAACATTATGTTTAGAACGCAACACAAGCTATGGCTAAGTTCCAACCATTATATTAAACTGAATTTGTACTTTGTGATATAACATTCTGTATGAATTGTCATTACATGTTGTTACAAAGTTCAAATATTCTGTCTCAATCACACATTCCGTCTCAATGTTTGAACAATGGTCATATGCTGTTCCAAAGGTTCAAACATTATGTCTCAACTATTCTGTCTTAACCGTAGGCAATATACATTCTGTTTTACTTTATTAATAATTCTGTTTTGGAATTCTAGGCATTCTGTTTTATTAAACCCAACATTCTGTTTTTCGTGTGTTGAATTGCTAGGCGACATGTTTGGTTCATATTGAGATTTTGTCTATTGATCAATAATTACACAAGATAAATTGTCATCCTTCATATACATGGTTATAAATATAATGGTCACATTCTGTCTTATGTAATCAACCATTCTGTCTTCCTATTCCATCCATTCCGTATTATTAAACATGACATTTTGTGCAATATACATTATGTCTTACTTAATTAACCATTCTGTATTCAAATTATAGGCATTCTGTTTTATTAAACTGATAGCAATATACATTATGTCTTGAACTGTGTATTTTCTGCTTGAACTACTTGGCAATATGTTTGGTTCTTATTGACCTTCTGTATTAGTTGATCAATCATTTTGTATTGTAATTGCAATCATTATATTTGATTTTAACCTGTAATTCTAGTCATCTGTAATATAAAACTTGACATTCTGTCTTGAAATTATACTAATTCTCTTTTATTAAAATTGACATTCTAAAATTATATTCTGTTTGCACTTGGGATTTTATCTTGAAGAGTCCGTCATGTTCACCTCTTTCTTCTAGCCATCATGATTACAGACTGAAAAAGCTGAAAAAATAGAACCTTTCAAATCAAATATATTTAAAATTAAAAATAAAATAGTAAAATAGATTAAATTACATAAGTATCCTTCTACCATCTATGCCATTGATTTAGCAAAAATTTAGATCCAATGACTAAGAAGCGCTCCAGTACATACTGGAAATATAACTCCCAGCATAGAAACCGTACCGGTTTTTTTAAAGCATTCCTCATTAAATATTGGGAACGCCTTTCACAGGATTAGGTATAGCAACAGGTGTCTAGGTCGAGTATGCCAATATCTGAGATCTAATTCGAGTCTCGGGTTTGGTTCGACCTAATTCCTAGCCTGCTTTGGACCCATGCAATTTTTAGAGATGACAACAGTCCGTTCTAGGTTTAATTTTATAAGAATATGGTTTGACTTAATCTCGGTCTTGCCTGATTCTCGATTTTGATCCTAACATATTGTCATCCCTACACAGGATTCGTTGGTTGGCTTAGCACGTTGGACTTTTGGTTTTCCCTTTAATGGTTGTCTTAGGGATGACAATGGGTCGGGTCTGGGTCGGATCTGCGAAGACCAAAATCCAACAAGAGGCTCAGGTTAGGTTCGGTTCGATTCCGGGTCTGACTGGGTCCGCCAAGACCCAATTCTTAGACTACCTCTATCCATAACCATCCAAACCACCCAACCATCCAACCAACTCATTATTTAATTAATTTCTCTCTCATCCAACTCATCAATATCCACTCCAATCCAACCACCACAATTTTACGTACTTTATCAATAACCACCCAACCATCCAACCACAATATTATACTCCCTCCGTATTCAAAAAATTTTAACATTTCATATTTTCACGCAATCCAATACACATTTTTAAATAATAATATCTCAAATTTCATAAAGTAAAAAATTATAAAACTTTAATATTATAAAACTACGTGATTAAACGAATCTAACAAGATCTCACTTGACTATGTTTTATCTTATGTAATTGTGTGAAAAAATCGAATCAAAATTACTCAACGAATAGTGTTTACTATGCAAATGTTAACATTATTCAAATGCGGAGGAAGTATATAATTATTTTAATTTATACAATTTTAAATTATGTTGAAATATAAAAAATTAGTGTATCAAAAATATAAAATATTTATCTTATTTATAAAGTATAAAAAATCTAAATTAATAATATGGGTTTTTATTTATTTTATTTTATATAAATTTTAAAATGGGTTAAATATATCAAAATTGATATATTATATTATTTAATAAAAATATATCAATAGTGGTCTCTATTTGTAGAGAATGAAAAATAAAATTTGGTATATTTTAAAATTATATTTATTTATTTATATAAAATATATACTCATTTTATTATATGAATTTTAAAAGAAAAAATCACTTGACCAATGAAATTGAGACAAGTGTCTCAATCCCATTGGTCAAATGAAAGAGACCAAGTGGTCTCAAGATTGGCCATGGCCAACCTTCCGAATCCAACCACCATTGATTTTTTCTTTTTTCTTTTTAAATAAATGATGATGTGGCAGGTTGGGTCTCCCATGTAGGATCATGGATAGGGATAGTTTTAGGATGACAACGGATCGGTTCTGAGTTCATTTTTAGAAGAACCAAGACCCGCTGTCATTCCTAGACTGTATTTTTTTGGTAAACATGGACACTCATGTGTCGGCAAAGATGTGTGGGAGCCCAAGCCACACAAATTACTAAGGGGGACAAAGGGGAGGGATAGGGGCCGGGTAGGGATCGAACCCCCATCCTATTGGTTGGAAGCGGGGGACTTGGCCACTAATGTAAGTCCCAACCCTTATTCCTAGACTCTATTCATTTTCATCAATTGAAGAAAATATATTTTGAGAGAAAAGAGTGGCGGTGGCCGAGATCTTAAAGTGAGAGGAGGAAGCTTCTGTGTTGGAATCATCAGGTAATGGGTGTTAATGTCTTCCTTTCTATTTTCTCTTCAAGGGTTTGGGGTGCTGTTGAAATTTGAGGGTCGTATTTTGTGTGGATGAGAAAAAAAAAAGGGAAACTTTGGGGGAATTGAAGTTTGAGCTTGTAGATGGTTGTATATTGGTACTACATTTCGGTAGGAATTGGTGATTATAGTGTTAAGCGCTTGGAGTTCTTGATGCATGTTTGTTTGTGTTAGGGATTGGCAAGAGGCTCTATGATGATTTAGGAGTTAGATATTTTTCTATTGTAATTACATTTTCTTGTGATTCTTTGAATGCTTGTTGGTAATTGGTTATTCTAATCATTTTAAGTAGTCATGTTCTAAAAAAAATAAAAATTAGGCCCCTCTTATCATATTTAAAAATTAATTAAAAATATTTAAATTATTTTTAAAACATAGCAGTGAACGAGGCTCTGACGAAAGAATCATGTGTGTGCAATGCATTTGGGCCTTTAATGGATTTTAAAAAGTCTATAGACTTTTTAAAAATTGATTTTTTTTAAAAAGTCTCTAAAAATTTTGAAGGATTCAACAGTCTATGAATTTTAATTCTTCATAGACTTTAATGGATTCTTTTAAAAATTATAACTATGTAAAATCTCTCCAAATTTCTGCGGATTTTATCAAGTCAGTCAAACTCTACATAGAGTCTGCACAAAATCAATCAACTCTACATGGAGTCCATAGACTTTCTAAATCAACTGACTTTTTAAAATCCATAAAAATCTGAAACGAATACACCCCTAAGTCTTGAACTTTGTTTGATGTTTAGGGGTAACCATTGCAAACTAAAGAAATGGAATCTCAAAATTGATGATGTAGCTCGTTTTTTAGTTTAGGAAACATAGGCGGGATTGTGGTCGGAAAGTCCAAAACGCGTTCTGTGTTTTGGGATAAAAATGCTTGTGTGTTCAATGATCAACCACCTCCAATTCACTTGCCCTAAATCTCTAGAGTTAGTCTCATCGCGCAGCAGGAGTGATGTAGACATGTCATCTGGCTCAAGTAAGGATGATGATTGCATTCATATTAGGTCATATTCACAAGGAAATATAGATATATACTCCATCCGTTTTTGAAATATTGAAATGTTTGTAAATTGGTTACTGTTCACACACGCACTTTTGACTTAAAGTTTTATCACAGTTATATAAGTTAAAATATAGTCAGGTGTGATCTTTTTAGATTCGTCTCATCGAGTAGTTTTTAAATATCGAACTTTTAGAATTTTTATTTGTACCGAACTTAAGTTATTAATGATTTAAAATGTGCATCGGACTGCGTGCACTGTGGGTCCGTTTCAATTTTTAGAAAACGGAGGAAAGTAATAATATATTAGGTCATATTCATATAATCCATCATTCATTAGTGATTGCAGTGTATGACGTATATATTATAGATATACTTTTTTTTTTTTTTTTTTTATGTCATTTAATTCTTGCACTTCCTACTCTCTTTAATAGGTATACCTTGCTCAGTACGTTGTATTGTATATTGACGCATTGGTTTACTTGTTTGTTTTATAGATTCAAATGTGGATGGTGTAAAGCATGTTAATGGGAATATAGATTAAGCCAACTAGCTAGGGTGCATATATATATATATATATATGTGACTTGTATGATTATTTGTGCATGTGAATTACCGCACTCGTGTTTAGTACTGTTGTATAGGGGTGAAAACGGGACGGATACGGGCGGATAGTACTCATTCCGTATCCTATCCCATATCTTTTTGTCGAATATGGAATCGGATACGAATAGGCCGGATACAAATACGAATTCGAATATTTCGGGAAACGGATATGAGACGGATTCGGATTTTTACTCGGATAATCTTATAATTACTAAAATTAAATTTTTATAATTTTTTAAGTGAAATCGGAATATACTACTATGTAAGCTAAACTAAATTTTTAAATTTTCTAAGATCATTAGTTATTTCGTTCAAAACATCTAAATAACATCACTACAAGATGTTACATACTATAGTTTTGATGCAAAGAACCTAATGATGTAGTTGAGTTGATTGATATGATTTGATTTAATAAATTACATATGGCTTTCAAGCTTTTGATTATATTTATACATATAGTATTACTTATTTATTTTATAGTTAATATAATATATTATATTATACATATAAAAATATATATAAATTTTCGGATATTCGGATAGAAAATACGGATAATATCCGCATTATATTCGGATTTTTCGGATACGGGCGGATATTTACAATCCCATATCCTATCCCGTATCCGCCGGATATAAAAATTCGAATTCGGATTCGAATATAATCGAATACGGCGTCGGATATTATCCGCCCCACTTTCACCCCTACTGTTGTAGTAAGGCCTTTGTCTTGGATTATTGACATTAGGACAGTGGCCTTGTTTGCGGAGTATAGCTTCATATATTATGTCATTTTGTTGAGGTATTACAATGATTTATTTATTTTTTGAGTACTAAATCTATTCAAATTTCACTCATAATAAATGAACGATCCGAACTCAAGTCGATCTCTACTTTAACCGATCAAGTTCGAGTCGGCTTATTTATTTTAACAGCTCTAGAATCTAGTCATACGGGTTAGTACACCTATGAAATGGTTAATTACTTCCTCCGTTTTTTAGTTTTTGCTACAGACCCACAATGCGCGTTATCCAATACAAATTTTAAACCATTAATAATTCAAATTCGGTACGAATAAAAATTCTAATAAAAGTTAGATATTTAAAAACTACAAGATGAAACGAAACTAACAAGATCTCACTTGACCATATTTTTAACTTGTATAACTATAATAAAAAAAATAAAATCAAAGCTGTCCAATAAACAATACTCCCCCCGTCTCAACTAACGTGTCCTGTTTGACTTTTTGACACTGTTCATTGTTCTACTTTGACTCGATTTTATTGGATGTATATATTTGAAAAAAATAGTCGAGTCGGGTATTGTTAGAATCGTATAATCATATAGTTTTAGAATATATATTTTATAGAATTTTTTGTTGTATACATTTTGAGATATTAGCGGTTGAAGAAATGCATTGGATTGTGTGCAAAAGTGAAACAAGACAAGTTAAGTGGGACGGAGGGAGTACCATTTTTTGCAATGTAGCAAAAATTTGAAAACCGACGAAGTATTTCCTAATTTCAAAAAGACAAAAAAAAAAAAAAGGAAAAAAAGGAATAAATTCCTTTATGCAAAAGAAAATGGTACCCACTTACCCCAAAATTCACAAAGAATGAAAGAATACAAAAAAAAAAACAACGCAACCAAAGCTCCAAATTATGGCCAGGCTGGGTAATAAATTTAGTAGCTGTTGTGATATTTATAATTATATGTGTAATATATGTGGATAGTACTGGAGAAGTAAAATGGATTTATGAAAGGATTGGAGAGATAATAATAATACTTGATGATCACTAAGAGAACATGAAAATAGAGATCACAACCGAGAGAGAGAGAGTTGATATTGAGATGATAGTCTAATGTACATAATACATTGAGAGGGACCATATAAATATATAGTACAAACTAATGCACAAACCGCCAGTGATGGGGATAGAATTTAAGTACACTAGTTCAATTTGACTACTCGAATACTTACTTAGTCCCCAAGATATACAAAAAGGTGCATGTACTTGATTATGCATGCATCTACACGTAACACTCCCTCTTGGATATCTTCTGTACAAAGAATATGCCTCGTTAAAACCTTACTTGGAAAAAAAAAACTCTATGGGAAAAAATCCAAGTTAGGAAAAAGAGTACATGATTCTTATATGTTTACTTCTCCCTCTGATCGAAACATCAGTTGAGATTCTTTAGTTGGCGCATCCCGATACTTTTCACCAACTTCTCGAATGTTGCTGTTGGTAGTGCTTTGGTAAACAAATCTGCAAGATTATCAGCTGATCGGATTTGTTGC
Source organism: Hygrophila difformis (assembly GCA_030278955.1). Taxonomy (NCBI): domain Eukaryota; kingdom Viridiplantae; phylum Streptophyta; class Magnoliopsida; order Lamiales; family Acanthaceae; genus Hygrophila; species Hygrophila difformis. The sequence goes on from JAOANR010000011.1 coordinate 2,576,008, forward strand.
ACATCTATTTCACCATTTTTCTGCAAATCATGAGTAAAAAATAATTTTGGTGAAATATGTTTCGTTCTATCTCCTTTTATATAACCTCCTTTCAATTGCGCTATACAAGCCGCATTATCTTCATATAAGATAATTGGAGGGTTTTTATTTTCGGACGATAACCCACAATTCGTTTCTATATAGTTAGTCATGGATCTAATCCAAACACACTCTCGATTAGCTTCATGCATTGCTATGATTTCAGCATGATTTGATGAGGTGACTGTCAATGTTTGTTTCGTGGATCTCCACGATATTGCAGTACCACCACATGTAATTAAATAGCCAGTCTGTGACTTAGCTTTATGTGGGTCTGATAAGTACCCAGCATCGGCATAGCCGATTAATTCATGTCGAGAATCGTATGAGTAAAATAGACCCATGTCAATCGTCCCTTGGAGATAGCGGAATAAATGTTTTATTCCTTTCCAATGTCGTTCAGTAGGAGATGAACTAAATCTCGCTAATAAATTCACTGCAAATAATATATCTGGTCTAGTGCAGTTTGCGAGATACATTAGTGCTCCTATGGCACTTAAATATGAGACCTGTGGCCCAAGTATTTCTTCATCATCCTCTTTTGGTCTAAATTGATCTCTTTTATGATCAAGTGACCTTACGACCATTGGATTACTTAATGGATGTGCTTTGTCCATATAAAACCGTTTTAAGACCTTTTGGGTATAGGCCTTTTGATGGACAAGAATTCCATTATCCAAATATTCAATTTGTAAACCAAGACACTTTCTTGTTTTCCCGAAATCTTTGATTTCGAATTCTCTTTTGAGATATTCAACAGCAATTTGAATCTCTTCAGGGGATCCAACTAGATTGATATCATCAACATATACTGCAATGATAACGAATCTTGACCCATTTTTCTTTATAAAAATGCATGGGCATATTGGGTCGTTTATGTAACCCTTTTGAAGTAAGCATTCGCTTAAGCGATTATACCACATTCTCCCAGATTGTTTAAGCCCATATAGGGATCTTTGTAATTTGATGGAATACATCTGTTTTGGGTTTGCTTCGTATGCCTGTGGCATTTTGAACCCTTCTGGAACTTTCATATAGATATCAGTATCTAATGTTCCATATAAATAAGCAGTAACGACGTCATTGAGTCGTATTTCAAGTTTTTCATGTACTGCTAAACATATAAGGTATCTGAATGTAATTCCATCCATTACTGGGGAATAAGTTTCATCATAGTCAAAACCCGGTCTCTGTGAGAAGCCTTGGGCGACTAATCTCGCTTTGTATCTTACAACTTCATTCTCATCGTTTCTTTTTCGTACAAAAACCCATCTATATCCAACTGGCTTTATATTTTCAGGTGTTTTGACAATCGGTCCAAAAACATTTCTTTTAGCCAGGGAATCCAATTCTGATTGGATTGCATCTTTCCATTTGAGCCAATCATGCCTTTTCCGACATTCGTCAACCGAATTTGGTTCAAAATCCTCATCATCATTCATAATTTCAAGTGCTACATTATATGAAAATGCAACATCAATAGATGTTTCTTCTCGATTCCAAACATTTCTATTTGTGACAAAATTTATAGATATTTCATCATTTTGATGATTTTGCTCTTCAAGAGTCAAGTCCCCGCAAGGCTCAGTTTTGTCACTTTTGATACTATGTATCTTATCAATATCATTATTCAATCCTCTTTTCTTTCGAGGATTTTTATCTTTGGAACCTAGAGGTCTACCACGCTTTAAGCGTGCATCAGACTCATCTTTAGCACTGATAATGTGTTCCTTTGAAACATCAATTTTGACTGGAACATTTGCTGCCGGTATATGAGATTTGGTAACCCTTTTAGAGTCACATAATGCATCGGGCAGTTCGTTTGCAATTTGTTGCAACTGTACAATTCTTTGTACTCCGATTTCATAGTCTTTTGAACGAGGATCAAGGAAATCCAACGGGATTTTCCAATTTATATTCTTTTTCGGTTGATCCTTTTCTCCCCCTAATGTCGGGAAATGTGATTCATCAAAATGACAATCAGCATATCTTGCTGTAAATGAATCCCCTGTTAATGGTTCAAGATAACGTATTATCGAGGGTGATTCATATCCGACATATATTCCCAATCTTCGTTGGGGTCCCATTTTGGTGCGTTGGGGTGGTGCTATTGGGACATATACTGCACAACCAAATATTCTCAAATGGGATACATTGGGTTCATGCCCAAATGTTAATTGTAATGGGGAGTATCTATGATAACTTGTCGGTCTTAATCGCACCAACATTGCTGCATGTATTATAGCATGTCCCCAAGCTGAAACTGGCAACCCGGATTTCATTAATAATGGTCTAGCGATCAACTGCAATCGTTTAATAAATGATTCAGCTAGTCCATTTTGTGTATGCACATGGGCTACAGGATGTTCGATGGCTATGCCTATCGATATACAATATTCATCAAATGTCCGGGATGAATATTCACCAGCGTTATCCAAACAGATACTTTTAATTGTATAATCAGGGAACTACACTCTTAATCGTATGATTTGAGCTAGTAATTTCGCAAACACATGGTTGCGTGAGGACAATAATGTCACGTGAGACCATCTGGTTGAAGCATCAAGCAACACCATAAAGTATCTGAATGGCCCACAAGGTGGATCTATAGGTCCACATATATCACCCTGAATTCTTTCAAGAAAACTAGGGGATTCAGTTCCCACTTTTTCTGGTGAATGTTTTACAATCAGTTTCCCTTGGGAGCAAGCAACACATATATAATCATTGTGATGCTGCATTTTTTTTGTCCCTTTAATGAATGGCCATGGGAATTTGTAAGGATCCGCCTCATCATTGTACATCCAGGATGACCTAGGCGATCATGCCAAATCATATATTCATTGGGAACAATAGACCTATGGTCTGCCAGGTGATAATTTTCAACATTGTTTATCCTTGTATAATATATTCCAGAGGATAAACATGGCAATTTTTCCAACACTTGTTTTATACCAGAAATGGTATTTATAATCAGCAGGTATTCATTACCTTTTGCTGTCAAGGTCTCGATATGATATCCATTTTCTCGAATATCTTTAAAACTCAACAAATTTCTTCGAGACTTGGGAGATAAGAGTGCATCTTTCACAATCAATTTTGTCCCCTTGGGGAGCTGAAGGTTGGCTATGCCAGAGCCCTCTATTATATTTGCACTTCCACTTATAGTGTTGATATTTCTATCTCCCATTTTCAAGTATGAAAAATATTGCTTATCATTTAATATCGTGTGTGTAGAAGCACTGTCTATCAGACATATTTCATTATCACCAATTTGTAACCCCATTCTGGCATTTTTGAAAAAAGAAAATAACATATATCAGTAACAAAATGATAATTCATACAATACTTAGCAAAATACAAAAGGTGCAGTAATACACACTACAACGGTATAATAAAACTCAAAAGGTACAATAAAACTAAAACTGCTATGCAGTGTCATTGAAGAAGTCTGCAACATCAAACTCTGGCTCTATGAGCAGATCATCGTTAGTGGCCTCAGTTGCATTCACAATAGCATTACTTGTAGTGGCAATGTCCTCAGGATTTTGTTCAGCAAAGTTTGTTTCAACCTGCTTGTTCTTTCCTTTCAACGAGTCCTGGTACAACTTTACCCAATGACCTGCTGTGCGGCATATTTGGGACCAGTGACCCTCCATACCACAACGGTGGCATTTTTCTTCAACTTTTGCTTTGCCTTTATCATTATAATCTTTTGAGGCACTGCTTTGATTGCTATTGTATGGCTTTCTTTCAGAATTCTGGTTACGTGGATATGGTTCTGGTCTTATATAGACATTACTTCTTTCACGCCCATTTCCACGACCACTACCACGACTATGTCGTCGGCCACGCCCACGAGGCCCCACACGGCCACGTCCACGACCACGATGCGATGATTCTGTGAAATTCATCTCAGGATATGCAGTACTTCCTGTCGGTCTGGACTCATGATTTTTCATCAGTAACTCATTGTTTTTCTCTGCCAGCAGTAAGCAAGTAATCAGTTCGGAGTATTCTGTGAATCCCTTTTCTCTGTACTGCTGCTGTAACAGCAAATTTGTGGCATGGAAAGTAGAGAATGTCTTCTCTAACATATCATTTTCTGTTATTTTTTCGCCACATAATTTCAGCTGTGCTGTAATTCTGAACATGGCTGAATTAAAATCATTTATGGACTTATAGTCCCGCAGCCTTAATTGGTGCCATTCATGTCGGGCACTCGGGAGATTGATCAATATTAAATGATCATATCTTTTCTTTAAATTCTCCCATAGATCCTGTGGATCTTTTACCGTCAAATACTCTAATTTCAATCCTTCATCAAGATGATGTCGGAGAAAAATCATAGCTTTGGCACGGTCTTGGCCTGTGGCCGTATTTTCTTTCTTTATGGTGTTTTCAAGACCCATAGACTCCAGATGGATTTCGACATCCATTCTCCAGGATAAATAATTATTCCCGGACCTCTCCAGTGGCATGAATTCCTGTTTTGTCAGATTAGTCATATTTGTATTGAAAATAGTAGCAGTATACTTGACAGGATTTTCGGAAAGCCTCGAACAGAACTTCGGTAGGATTGGTAAAATTCCAACAGCACTCGGACAGAACTTCGGTAGGGATGGCAAACTCCAAGCGGTCGTGGTGATAACGTGTTGTGATATTTATAATTATATGTGTAATATATGTGGATAGTACTGGAGAAGTAAAATGGATTTATGAAAGGATTGGAGAGATAATAATAATACTTGATGATCACTAAGAGAACATGAAAATAGAGATCACAACCGAGAGAGAGAGTTGATATTGAGATGATAGTCTAATGTACATAATACATTGAGAGGGACCATGAAACTTTTGACAAGTTTCGTTAACACGAGCTTTTTCTAAAATATACCAGGTTAGATTTATTACAAGAAAAGCGTTATGATTCACGGGAAAGGGTTTAGGGATATATCAAGATTATTAGTCTTTTTATTACTCAAGTATGGTGCTTTGGTTTCAAATGGCGCTGTGGTCCTCTCTGTCATGAAATGTTGACAAATCTCATGGCATAGCCGGGATAGGTTGACCTTCAGCCTGTCACACTGAGGATCCCCGGTAAATATGCCATGATACTTCTCATCAATTCTTGCCATAAGATTTCCTGCCATGAAACTTTTGACTAATTCCCACTACATGAGTATTTTCCGAAAATCTTGGTCCTGGTTTAGGTTTTATTTAATGAAACCAATTTATGATGGCGGTGTTGTGATTAGGGATATATTTATACGTAGTCATGTTTTTATTGCTCGTAGTTAAGAAACTGTGCTCCCGAAAGCGCACGGTGTCAATAATTGCAGTAATTTATAGTAAGACCGGATCGTTCACTGGAGGATGTGCGATAGAAGCAGGTCCCACGTCGTTTTATTAGATTTTCCATTCGTATTGCTCAATAGGTTTGAAAGATGATTAATATCTACTGACGGGAATTTAAACTAGATCTTGAAAGCAGTTAAATTAATCTACAAAGCAAATAAATCTATTCTAGAAAGCGGATAAGAATTATTCTAGGAATGCAGTAAACATTATCTACGAAAGCAGGGAAAAGGTGCATTGTGCCAACCGTGAAGTTGAGTCACAATGTAGACAGAAAGGACAGGAAGAAAAGAATGAAAATTGGACAAGAGTGAGATACAGCAATATTAAACTTCCATTTTCATACGCAGATCTTCGTTTGGGATAATTCTATCAGATAGCTAATTCTCATGCTCTCAATAAGGCTTTCCCTTTAACAGACAGGTACTTGCAATATGAGTTTACATGTTCTTAAGACCGCAAATTCTAAGATACCATAGATTCGTAACTGCCCTGGCCTGGGTGTGTTACTTCATCTGTGGTGGAAAAGCAACACCCGACACATCATTTATTGAAATGCCAAGTACCACTATCATTCTCCCATGTCACACCCAAAGATTTGAATTCAGCCCTAAACTATCCCTTAACTGTCAATCCTAGTAGCAGTTACACAACTCTCAATACAACCGAGTGACCTCTAATGAAAGCGGTTAAAAGAAAGCGGTAAAGAAAGCATTTAAACCTATCACTCGGAGGTTTTGAAAATCTGACCCTGGTAGCAAAAGACAGCTCCCCATCAGGATGAAGGAGTATGGATCAAGAATTCCCGGCTCTCAGTGAACCACTAGTGTGTTCACTTCCTTCCGGGTGATTATGAGATACAAACTAATGAAACGAACTAATAAATTAGTTCGTTCCGGATGCACTCACTCAGGACTCAAAAGTAGGCTTTGGCAGAAGAGGATAGCAGTTGAAAGAAAACTCAACCCTATCTTGGAAAATAACCAAGGCCTGGATGATGTTCCTCTAAGATTATTTACTACACTGTATTTGAATCCAAGTGGACCCCATCTCGGTGTAGGACTTAACCTTACATTTCCATCAACCAGCAATTTTGGAAAATAATGGATTTGAAAATCATTCCCTGTCAGGTACTAGACTCTCAGTTAAAACACAGACCCTTTCAGTCTAGGCGAGACCTAATCGCTGAATCTGCTTCTTAATTTCCCAAAATACAACCCTTGACAGAATATGAATTAGTCATAACTGAAGAATTTATCCCTTACTCAGATCCAGATTTTATAGAGAGGTTTTTGTTGGAAATTTATAAAGCAATATCTGTTTAAGATCTAGACTTCTATTGTCCAAGGGAAGGATCCCAAAATAAGTATAGACCACAATAGTATATAATATTATCATGCATAAAGATATATGGAAGTGTAAAATTAATTGACCCAAAATATAGATGCGGGTCTAGACAGAAGGTGAAACACAGAATGGAGTGGTCAAGGGACCAAAGTAATGGCAGAATGATCAGGTGGACTGTAAACATCTACTGTCCAATTTCCCAATCACTCGGATGGAGCGAATTTAGACTGCTTAGACCCTATAATGGTGGTGTCAACACCAGTTGGGCCTCCACTGTCTGTGAATTCGGATAAAAACCTACATGCTTCCCTTCTATAATGATCATCAGTTGGCATTGACTGATGCCAACTGACTCCCAGAACGGATTGGGATTCAGGTTTGGAAAATTAAGATAATAGAAAATAAAACTGTATCTGGGTGGGAGTCAGCCGAGCAGCTATTATAACCCCGGATGGGTGAACCGCCAAGGCTTCCACTGACAGTCATCCAGACCATGCAAAATAGCAATTAGTAATTAATACCCAGAATACGAGCTAGTTATCCATGAGGGAGTACCCGCCAACATTAGTCTGATGTATTCTTTACTAATGGTTCCACACAACACACAAAGACAAAATAAATAAATAAGAAACAAAAAAAGATCCCTTGTATGAGAGACATTGGTTTCTCATGCAAGGTTGTGGATTGGGTCCACAATTGATGGTCTTAAATAATCCTTCCTACCATAAATAATTACAGTCCAGATTATCTGTTTAAGCCATCGAGATTTTGTTTATACAAGAATGTTTTAATGGCAATTGAACAAAGGTCCTTTAGTCATGATGATTATTGAAGTTTGATTATTGCTAATCTCAATCTTTAATCATTAATGAGTCAAGGGTTCAATCAGTTAAGTGATGCAAATGGAGAATCAAAATTTGGGCAGCATAACACCCTATATTGCAATTCCAGAATGTTACATCCTAACCCGTGGGGCTATGATGTGAGTGTTGCAATATAAAATAGGGAGAGAATGAAGTTTGTTTGAGATTAAATAGAGGGAGAGGAACCCTTGTCGCGATATCATAAATTTTGTCGCGGACCAAGATCCGTGACATGGACATCCCGACAAGTTTTTAGAATTTTTGGCAGCATAACGCCTCTTTGTCGCTATGCAAGATGTTGTCGCGGAACGTGGTTCCGCGACAAGGGTGACATCGCGACAAAGTGTTTTCAGAAAATTCTAAAGCATTTGAACCCTTGTCGCTATGCATGGAAATTTTGTCGCGGAACGTGGTTCCGCGACAAGGTGTTCCGCGACAAGGTGTTCAAAGATCAAGGAACATGGCATAATTTTTCTGTCTCAGAATGGGATTTTGTCGCGGAACGTGGCTCCGCGACAAGGTATTCCGCGACAAAAAGCCATGAAGACAAAAATGCAAGAGTTTGGCTCATTTGTCGCTATGCATGGACAGTTTTGTCGCGGAACATGGCTCCGCGACAAGGTATTCCGCGACAAAGGGTTTTAAATTATGGAGACAAGTGTCTTGAAACACCTTGGTCGCGGAACAGCCACTTTGTCGCGGAACGTGGTTCCGCGCCAGAAGGCGGTTGGCGCCCAAGGTGGTTCAGGACAAAAGTCAGAAAAAGCAGAAATGAACAGTGGCATGCAAACAGCGTGATCTCACCCTATTTCAGATCAAAAAGCTATTCTAAGCTAAAAATAAGCAAGAAACATTCAAAATAAAGAAGAACATGCTTAAACAAAAATAACAAGGATGGGCAGAATATTAAAATAAAGCAGGAGTCCTAATCTAGGGTTTGATCACACATCCACACAACATTATCCATAATATGCCAACAGTAAACACAAAAATAACAAAATGAGGGTCAAATGACCCCAAAATGAAAAAGAAAGCATAAATCCATGGGGTGTGAGACCCATTTCATGATTTGGGACACAAATGCTGAATGTTTTCCCATATTATTGAAGGGGTGTTGTTAATACCCATGATTTGGGTATTACAAACCCTAAAACAAGAGTTTAGAAACCAAAACATGGTATAAGAATGGCTATCTAAGCAACTGTGAACAGTAAAACACTAAACTAAGCTAAACTAAGAGCAAAAATTAAATAATACATGAAAATAAACCTAAACTACTCTACCTAAGGAAGAACTCCTAAGCTTGCCTGCAAGAGCTCTACACAATCTCAATCTCTCTACTGGCCAACCAACCCTTAGCTCATGGGAGACACCTCATATTTATAGAAGTGTAACCCTAAGCCCATGGGCCTTGATTCTAGCCCATTGTGTCTTAAGACATCACACACATCACAGCTTTGTCTCGGAGCATCAAGTTGGTCGCGGAACACACTGCATGTGGCAAGGCTTCTCGACTGGGTCTTGTGTCTCTATTTGTGCATCTTGGTCGCGGAACATGCCATCGCGACAAAGGTTATCGCGCCAAGGGGCTTGGCTGGTTTCTTCTTCATCAGGGCCACTTGGTCGCGGAACCCCTCCTTTGTCGCGGAACACTGCATAGCGCCAAGGGGCTTCCGCGACAAAGGTCTTCCTGGGCCTGCTGGATTGGGCCATATGGGCCGAAAATATTCTTTTTGTGGGCTTTTCTATCTTTTTCCCATCTTTTTGTTTCCTTTTCTTTTTCTCATGTTTTTGGATTTTTCTAACATAACTATGTAATAAAATTACATATTTATGCCTTTTTCACACCAGCTTATTATTTTTACAATTATGCATAAATTAGTCCAATTCGACTGCTTTCTTACTTAATGTAAGACCGGAATGCGATCAAATGCCCGTTTAAGACACGGAAATGGATTGAAAATAATGGTCATTTTTTGCCATTATCAACATCCTCACATTTAATACTGATCGTCCCCGAGCAGTCAGAGTCAATGTTCGTAAGAACACGGACTCTACATATTCAATTCATTTTCGTGGCTTCAAAAATATCATTCTTTTTAGATTGGGATAAAACAATCAAAAACTACAAGTGTTAAATTCCCTTGATTGCAGTGTTTAATGAAATGATACTTGCTCACTACATCGGGCCTACAAATCAAACATCATTATCAACCTTTCATGAATATTATGTTTGAAAAATGCAAAGATTAGGGATGAGAATTAGAGGATGACATGAACATGTGTAATAAGACAAAGTCTCACATATAAGAGAATCGGAAAAATTCACTCACTCTCAATTGGGGTTTAATCATGAACGCTCAAAATCACATTTAATTAAATTATCCCATAAGTTTGCAATCAGACCAACTCGCCACCGGCTCATTTCTTCAAATCGAGATCACGAGGTCTTATTTGAGGGTTATAACGGGGCGTACGGTTGTAACATTAGGTGGGAAAAGGGAATTATTGGGCTAAGAAGTGGCAAGAATTAATTCTATCATAACTTGGCATTTTTATTTAAAATTTATGATCATCAATGTTTCTCTTTCTTTGGTTTTCTTTCTATTGCATGACATTAGACTATTGTCTAATTGCTTGTCATTCGCAATTTATTGATGTTGAGTGAAATTCAACTCTTTTTTTTTTTTTTTTGAACCGGTTTATAGAATACCGATTTATAGTTTTCATGATCATAAATTTAATGCCTTGATAAAATTTATTCTCGCACACTTGGGTTTGAATTTCTTGGTCTTTTTGTAAGGCTAGGAATAATATGAAGGGCTTCAAAGAAAAATTAGGCTTATAGGCTCAAATTGGTTAATCCTAAAGGGAAATATTTTTGGGTTTGGATTTCAAAAGAAGGCCAAAAATTTAGGTTTTTCTAAGTGCCTCGATCATATGCTCGATTTCGGGAATATGGCATGGTCTTGAATCGGTCCCAATCGCAAGTTCTAGTTTCCTTTAATCAAAATGATTCACACATCAAAGAAAAGAATGAGTAAAAGTGACTCATGGCTCAAGTCTCACAAGGTTGGGTTGATTCATGTCATACAATATTCTCAAATTTAATCCAAGCTTAATTCTAACAATTTATTCAATCGAAATCTCTAACATGCAGATTTATTACCCAATAAGCTGATCGCATCATTAAATTTTTATAGCTCAAAACCTCAGGAAGTCATTTCATGCATGTCTTCAATTATATTATCCCAATTTAAAAGTCTGAAAATTTTATCATAAGCCTAAATTCAACCTGTGAATTTAGAGCAAGTTTATGCATATTTTTGCTGGTTATTTAATTGAAAGCAGTAAAGAGGCACTGCTGACATACTGAGTATGTCAACAGCATATTTTTGGTCTGACAGTCACTTATTCATCTCGGACTGTGCAGACATCTTTTCAATGGAAAGCAGTAAAGAATTGTTCAGTGGTCTCAAAAACTGAGTTCCAAATTAGGGAAAGCAGAAAATACAACCGAGGCAAGGGATTCTCGTGCAGTTAATACAAACCTGCACACACAAAAGGAGGATTCCCTTGCAGATTACTACTACTAGAACGGAATTGAATTAAAGCAGGATAAAATAAACTAGGATTCGTCTTTCTTTCTTCAGGGCATGTATCGGAGCCAGAGGACGCAGCTGGAAAGCTCACAACGTAGGCACCAATCGCGGTTTCTCAGAGGTGCATGCCATCTCGGGCAATAGACTCTGACTCCTTGGCCTGCCCACAGTTGTGGGTTGTCTGGGTTGTCTGTTATCCAAGCGAGGACGTTGGTGGAAGTGTACCGAAAAACTGATCGATCTGTCACCATCCTGTCGATCATTCTGATCCCCTGCTCAACTTGGCTTTCATCCGTCTTACTCATAAGCATCAATCCCCGGGTGAAGATTGACGTCTTATGGTTGTCCTCAAGTCCCGGGCGTAGCAGTTCACAAGCGCGCTCCTCATTCCCCTCTGCAAATGCCCTGAGTGCTGGGATGAGCTGAAGATTGAAGTTTCCTGCCGCTGTGCATATTCGCAAGAATCTCTCCTTCTGCCGACGGATCCTTACTTGCCATCTCTTCACAGTGGAGGTGTTAACCTCGCATCGCTTGTATACGGTAGTAAGGTTCCCAGCATCCCTGAGCTTCTTGCATACACGTTGTGCAGTAAACACATCCTTGATTTCATCCTCTCCTATCCGGGAGAGAATCTCACCAAGGAGTTCTTGCGGTAAGTCCAGCAGCTTGGTTCCCTCTGGAGCAGGGTCTGGAATGGGAAGATTACCCCTGAAAAGATAAGAAGCGATGAATCGAATTTTTATGTAATTTTCAGAAATTATTCAAGTTCAGAAACCAACATCCTCACATTTAGAGCTTTGCTCTAGATGTGAGATTATTAAATTTCTGACTTGAATTTTATTTTAAAGCACATGCAAATAATATTTGGTTTTAAATGGGCTAGAGCGCCCAAAATAAAATAAAATTGGCCATTGGGCCTAAAATCTTTTTAATGGGCCATTGGGCCCAAAAGTTTTCAGTTTTATTAAACAAGTCCGAGACACTTGTTGGAAGTGGAATGAGATGGATAGATGGAAATGGAATGCTCGAATATTGGAATGTGCAATGGAGACGTGGCGGAACGGATCTGCTATTTCTGGATAGCTTGGACTGTTTGGACAGTTAAAGCATCCAAAAATTTGCAAACACTGTTTTTAATTTTAAAAATGGTTGACTTGTTTTATTTAACAAAGGTGGGATGTGAGTGGTCCCATTTTGGATTTTTGAAAAGGATAGCAGTTGGGTGACAAAGGTACTGCTATCTTACTCACACTAGTGTTCCATTGGGAACAAAAGACTCAAGTCAAACATTAAACAAAAATGACTCTTTTTGTCTTTTTCTAAAAGGTTGCTTTTATTAAAAGTGGAAGTTTCCCATTGGGTGTTTGTACTATGTTACCATAAACAAACAAACATTTATTCCCATGAGATTTCTAACATGAGAACAAATGTGCCCAAAAAGATCTTACCTCTTTTATTACACCAACTCACACTGTGCATATCACATCAAGATCAATCAAACCAATAACATCAAGATATTCAAAACAATACCCAAATGTTCATCAGTTTGTTCTTTCCAGTTTTACAACTTCAAAATCTTATCCTCTACCAATTTCAAAATGGGGTTTCAGGCGTTTCAAAATGATGCCCATAACCGAGAGCACTTTGAAAACTTCCAAAGATCTAAAGTTAAATGCATATAAACGCCACATCACACCAAGAACACAACAAAATAAAAACAAAATAAAGGGATCCGAATGGGTGCTATGAACATGGCGAAAACAGGGTTTACCCTCTCCTCCTTGGCTCGGGTCTAGGCACGGGTCCAAGGTTTGGGAGGAGTCCATGAAATCGGTCCATAGTTTCCCCTTGGAAATGGAGTGCAAGAGTGCGAAGAACACGTGGTGTTCGTTCGGATGAGAGAAAAAAATGGGGGAAAAGAAGATGGAGAGGTTGGAGGAAGTTGAAATGACAAGAGAAAATGAAAAGAAACTGGAGGGGGTGGGGGGGTATAAATACTTGAACTTTTGTCGCGGAATCTGAGACTTTGTCGCGGAACAAGGTTCCGCGACAAGGCATAGCGACATGAGAGAGGTCGCGGAGTCACGCTCCGCGACAAGGCTACCGCGACAAAGCTCAGTATGGAGACAAGGTCAACGCAGATCATGTCGCGGAGCAGAGCTTGGTCGCGGAGTCATGCTCCGCGACAAGGTGCATCGCGACAATCACCGGAGAAGGGTTAAGAGGGAAAAGGGGGTTTGTCGCGGAATAGGGCCTGGTCGCGATGTATGACATCGCGACAAAGGACCTTCCGCGACAAAGAATTTTTTGAATTTTCAAATTTTCTTGGACTGGGCCCGAGTGTGGTATTGGGCCTGCGTCCATTTTATTTGATTTGGGCTGAATAAATTCAGTCCAAGTAAATTCAAAGTGCTGGGCTGAAAATTAAATAATCCACTTGCATAAAATTAGGTTGGGTCAGTTCCATTTTATCTGTGAATTTTATTTCGGGTATTAAATTTCTTCAATTCCCGAAAACATTTTCTCAGATTTATAGAACTAATCCAACCAAGAACCTGGTTTTTCATGTTACTCTTATCTGCTCCTCTTTTTGGTGGTTCCGAACTTCTGCAAGATAGATGAATGAAATGCATTAGATTTTCTCCAAATATCAACATCCTCACATTTAGAGTCTTAGTACTCTAAATGTTTAATTGATCTTAGGGTACTTGCTCATCATGAAATAAGTACTGTAAATATATACTATATATATATATATATAAACTAAAATTTTTGTGTTTTCAAATGCTGTTTCTTATTGAGTGTAAGCCGGGTCTGCCACTGCTTGGCTTTCTTCCTCCGGATCGAACTGTCCAAGGTACTCTTTTAATCGTTGTCCATTCACCACTATATCGCCCCTGCCAGTTCGGATCCTGACAGCTCCATTTTTGAACACCTCTAGTACTTCATGTGGTCCTTCCCATCTAGATTTGAGCTTTCCGGGGAACAGCTTCAACCTAGTATTGAACAATAACACATGTTGACCAACATAAAAATACTTAGGTTTGATCCGGCGATCATGCAACTTCTGGGTCCGCTCCTTGTAAATTCGAGAGCTTTCATAAGCTTGCGCTCGTATTTCCTCAATTTCATTAAGGTCCAACTTACGTTTGCTCTGAGCAACTTTCGGATCGAAGTTAAGCGTTTTAACGGCCCAGTAAGCTTTATGCTCTAGCTCTACGGGCAAATGACAGGCTTTTCCGAAGACCAGCCTATATGGAGACATCCCGATGGGAGTCTTATATGCTGTGCGGTATGCCCATAGAGCATCATTGAGCTTACGTGCCCAATCCTTACGGGTTATCCCGACAGTGGCTTCGAGTATGTGTTTGATTTCGCGATTGGATACTTCGACTTGACCACTAGTCTGAGGATGGTAAGGCGTGCCTATCTTATGGAGGATCCCATTTTTACTCATTAAAGTTTCAAAACCTTTATTAATAAAGTGTGTTCCTCCATCAGATATCACCACCCTAGGTACGCCAAATCGACTGAAAATGTTGTTCTTGAGGAACTTGATGACTTGGCTACCATCATTGGTCGGTAATGCGACAGCCTCGACCCATTTGGATACGTAATCGACAGCTACCAAGATATAGTAGTTTCCACCAGATGGTGGAAACGGTCCCATGAAGTCAATGCCCCATACATCAAAGATCTCAAGTGTGAGAATCCCCTTTTAAGGCATCTCATCCCTCTTGGAGATGTTTCCTAATCTTTGGCATCTGTCACAGCCCTTAACAAATGTCCTGCAATCCTCATAGATGTGAGGCCAATAAAATCCACATTCGAGGACCTTGTGGGCCGTTCGAGCGGGACCATGGTGACCTCCATATTCTGATTCATGGCATTTTCTGACAATTTGATAAGCTTCATGCTCGGTCACACATCGCCTGATTATTAAATCAGGGCAGTGTTTGAAGAGATAAGGTTCTTCCCAGAAGTAACTTAATACATCTCGTTTGAACTTATTCCTCTGATGATAGTTCGAAAACTGTGGGGTTACTCCGCATACCAAGAAGTTAGCGATGTCGGAAAACCATGGACAAGCTTGATTATGCAGATGCAACGCGAACAACTGTTCGTCCGGGAAATCTTCATTGACGGCTTTTTCCTTTTTATCATTATCTAATCGAGATAAGTGGTCAGCAGCACCGTTATCTCGACCTCGCCTATCTTTTATTATGATATCGAATTCTTGCAGCAAAAGTACCCACCTGATTAATCGAGGTTTTGCATCTTGTTTGCTAAACAAGTATCTCAATGCTGTATGATCGGTGTATACTATGGTCTTCGTACCTATGAGGTACTGTCTGAACTTGTCAAACGCGAAGACTACAGCATACATCTCTTTCTCCGTTGTGGTGTAGTTAACTTGGGCTTCATTCAGGGCATGACTTGCGTAATGAATCACGCAGTGTCTTCCATCCTTATGTTGTCCAAGAACTGCGCCTACGGCGAGACCACTAGCATCGCACATTACCTCGAAAGGCAGTGACCAATCGGGTGGTTGCACTATCGGTGCAGAAACCAACATCTTCTTGAGCGTGTCAAAGGCTTGGACACACGCTTCATTTATTAAGAAAGGATTTTCTTTACAAAGCAGATTAGTGAGCGGCTTGGCAATTTTAGAGAAATCCTTAATGAATCTCCGGTAAAAACCGGCATGCCCTAAGAAGCTCCTAACTGATTTGATCGAGTTAGGAAGAGGGAGGTTGGAAATGATGGAAACTTTGGCTGGATCAACTTCAATGCCTGCACGAGAAATGCGATGACCTAACACTATGCCCTCAGTGACCATAAAATGGCACTTTTCCCAATTTAAAACCAAGTTAGTGTCCTCACACCTCTTTAAAATCTTAGCAAGATTGGTCAAACAATCTTCGAACGTATCTCCATACACAGAGAAGTCATCCATGAAGACCTCAATGCATTTTTCGATAAATTCAGAGAAAATAGACATCATACATCTTTGAAAAGTAGCAGGTGCATTGCACAAACCAAAAGGCATCCGTCGATAGGCAAAAGTGCCGTACGGGCAAGTAAAAGTGGTTTTCTCATGGTCTTCACTGGAAATAACAATCTGATTATAACCAGAATAACCATCCAAAAAGCAATAAAACTCTCTCCCTGCCAACCTCTCAAGCATCTGATCAATGAATGGCAACGGAAAATGGTCCTTGCGTGTGGCCTCGTTCAGCTTCCGGTAGTCGATACAAACTCTCCATCCGGTCACTGGCCTGGTTGCAACCTCTTCTCCGTGCTCATTCTTGGTTATGCACATCCCTCCTCGTTTGGGTACGACCTGCACCGGGCTAACCCATTTGCTATCAGAGATAGGATAGATTATACCAGCATCTAAGAGCTTGATAACTTCTTTCCTTACCACTTCCTGCATAAGGGGGTTCAATCGCCTCTGAGGTTGACGGGAGGGTTTAAACTCTTCTTCCATTAGAATCCTGTGCATGCAAATAGAAGGGCTTATTCCTTTTATATCAGAAATGGTCCAACCTATTGCATGTACATGTTTCTTAAGAACGACCACCAGAGCATTTTCTTGCTCTTGGGAGAGCTTAGCCGAAACAATCACGGGTAACTTTTTATGTTCTGCGAGAAACGCGTACTTGAGATGATCGGGTAGTGTTTTAAGTTCAAGCTCTGGTGGACATTCAACGGAAGGGAGTAGTTTGCGAGAATTGGGTAGTGGGAGAACAGATTTACCTTCGGGATCCTGCATCAGTACAGGATCCTCTTCCTCCTCTTGGTTGGCGTCATCATGGAAGTCGATGCCGTCAAATTCCTCCAAATCCCCTGTTTCGGGATCGGCGAAGTGAACGGCCTTGCATCCTTTGCGCTCCACGCCAGCAGGCTTCAGTACCTGCTTTGATAGTTCATCCAGCATCATTTCACAATCAAGTTCAGAGTCTGGCTCTTCCCTAACTATTACATTTTCAAATGAAAAACAAGAACTGTCATTCGGAAATTTCTGCAATTTCTCCATATCAAAGATGATCTCCTCGCCATCGACCCTTAAGGTGACTTTTCCGGATTTAGCGTCAATCAGTGCACCGCCAGTGGCTAGAAATGGGCGTCCAAGGATAAGCGGCATTTCAGAATCCTCTTCAATGTCGAGGACGATGAAGTCGACCGGGAAAAGAACCTGCCCGGTTTTGACTACAACATCCTTAAGGATTCCTACGGGCTGAGTGATCGATCTGTCTGCAAGTTGCAGTCTCATCTTGACCGGTTGAATTTCTCCAAGCTTAAGGCGAACAGCCATAGCTAGTGGCATCACATTGATGCTTGATCCTAAATCACAAAGCCCCATACTCACTTTGGCCTTTCCGAATTGTACTGGAAGTGTGCAACATCCGGGGTCCTCTTTCTTTTCAGGCATTCTCCTCTGAACGATGGCACTGCATGTGCTGTTGAGAATAATTACCTCTTCCTGCTCAACTTGCCTTTTTCCTGAAATCAATTCTTTCAAGAACTTAGCATAGATGGGCATTTCGGAAATCATTTCAGTGAGAGGAATGGTTATCTCTACAGACTTTAATCGTTGCAGAAATTTCTTGAATTTAAGATCATGTTCTTTATTTTTAAGCCGCGCAGGATAAGGAATCCTGGGCATGTACTTGTTATTAGCAATTTTTGGTGGTGAAGGGAAGGAAGTTGTACCTTCACCTGTACCCTTATCTGTTTCAGCCGTTTCAGGCGCAGCTTCAGTCTGTAATTCGGCTGTCTCTTTTTCCACTTCGTTCCCATTATCAGCTTCCTTACCAGCATTGTCAACAATATCATCTTCTTCAAATTCCGCTCCAGTATCTGCTCCCTTTGGTCCAGCTAGTACTCTTCCAGATTTCAAGGTTATTGCCTTGCATTGCGGGTTCTTTTCCGCAGTACTAGGCAATGTTCCTTTATCCCTTTTCTGCATCTCATTAGCCATCTGTGTAACTTGGGTCTCCACATTTCTGATGGAGGCCTGCAGTTGATTGTTGATCTCTTTTTGACTAGTGATGAAATCAGTCATCAGATTCTCAAGCCTTGAAGGAGGCTTTTGATTCTGATTCTGATTTTGATGCTGATTCTGATTCCACTGGCCTTGGTTTGGGACAAACTGAGGCTGGAAACTCTGATTGGGCTGATAGTTCTGGAAATTCTGAGGTGGCCTCTGCTGGATCTGAGGTTGGAAACCTGGATTCTGAAAATGTTGGCCCCTGTTCTGATTGAATCCTTGATTCTGCTGAGGGTTGAACTGTTGTTGATGTGGCTTGTTCAAGAGATGTGAGTTTAAGGCGTTGTTGTTTGAATAAGACAAATTCGGGTGTCTATTTGGAAAGGCTCCTGCATAGTTACAGCTCTCAGCTGTGACTTGCTCGCATGTGTCAGTTGCATGAGCACCTTGACACAGTCCACAGATCACATCAGTTTGTTGTCCCTGCGCAGAACTTCCAACTCCTTGATTTACAGACAACGCTGCCACTTGCTCTTGAAGTTTTTCAATGTCTGACTTCTCTACTGTACCTACAGCACATAAACTACGAGGGGGAGTGAGATTACCATCATCAGTTAGAACAGAACGGTTTACACTCATGGCTTCAATCTTTGCCCAGGCTTGGTCCATCGGTATGTAGAGCAAATGTTGACCACCAGCAGCATCAAGCATGGATTTCCATGCTGGGGTCAGACCACTGTAGAACTTTCTCAGTCTCTCCCAGTCATGGAAGCCATGTTGAGGACACTTTCTGAGTAGGTTGAAGAATCTTTCCTTTGCATCATACAAGGACTCGTCTGGTTTCATCTTGAATTCCGCAATTTTGGAGCGGCATTCATCCACCTTGGACTCCGGGAAGTATTTTGCTAGGAAGTTTCTGATCACATCTTCCCATGTAGACTTCTGATTTACGGGCAGTGACTTGTACCATGTTCGTGCTCCGCTTGTCAGAGAGAATGGGAATAGCCTTAGTCGAATAGTGTTTGCGGGTACATCACGATTCTTGATCGTGTCACACAATTCTAGGAAGGTTTGCAGGTGATCATGGGGATCTTCATGACTTGCTCCAGCAAATTGGTTGCTCTGGACTAAATTGATTAGGGCCGGTTTCAGTTCGAAATTCCTGGCCAGGAATGGAGCTTGTCCAGGAATGTTCAGATATGGCTCTAAAATCGGCTGCATGTAATCAGCAGCAGCTGCTGCTTGATGATTGTTCTCAGGCCCGCCTTGGTACTGCTGTGGGTAGTAGTTCTGAGGCATGAAATAGTTCCTCGGATCATTGAAATCATTCGGATTCGGGGGATTCTGATGGGGGTTATGGTATTGCTGATTCTGTTGGTTTGGGAAATTTTGCTGATTTGGTTGGTTTTGGTTGTTTGGTGGGTTTTGGTTCGGGTTGGGAGGGGGTGCCTCGAAGTGCTGCTGCTCCATGTTTGGTGGATTCCCACCTCCTTGTATGATCTGGGGAGGGGGATCATCCAAATCATCATGATCAGCATCTTCGGGGTCCTCCTCAATATTGTGAAGTGGGGGATTGGGTTGAATGATTGGTGGGATGTCAGGGTTTGCCATTTCGGAGATATCGCTGCTGGTGCTTGGCGAAAGTAATGCCTGTCGTTCCCGTTCCCTTCTTCGTTTAGTCTCCGCCCTAAGACGTCGAGCTGTCTTTTCTATCTCTGAATTAAACGGGATCTCGGCTGGCGTTTGCTTCCTCCTTTGCATAGAACAACGGCTTCAATAATGACAGTACCTGTACAATCCCCAGGTTAGAAGTGGTTCTAAAGGTGAATATTTATAATTATATGTATAGGCTACTCTAGGAGCAATGAGGAATGTAATTCTCTAAATAAAACGGCGCTGCATCCTCCCCGGGAACGGCGCCATGAAACTTTTGACAAGTTTCGTTAACACGAGCTTTTTCTAAAATATACCAGGTTAGATTTATTACAAGAAAATCGTTATGATTCACGGGAAAGGGTTTAGGGATATATCAAGATTATTAGTCTTTTTATTACTCAAGTATGGTGCTTTGGTTTCAAATGGCGCTGTGGTCCTCTCTGTCATGAAATGTTGACAAATCTCATGGCATAGCCGGGATAGGTTGACCTTCAGCCTGTCACACTGAGGATCCCCGGTAAATATGCCATGATACTTCTCATCAATTCTTGCCATAAGATTTCCTGCCATGAAACTTTTGACTAATTCCCACTACATGAGTATTTTCCGAAAATCTTGGTCCTGGTTTAGGTTTTATTTAATGAAACCAATTTATGATGGCGGTGTTGTGATTAGGGATATATTTATACGTAGTCATGTTTTTATTGCTCGTAGTTAAGAAACTGTGCTCCCGAAAGCGCACGGTGTCAAAAATTGCAGTAATTTATAGTAAGACCGGATCGTTCACTGGAGGATGTGCGATAGAAGCAGGTCCCACGTCGTTTTATTAGATTTTCCATTCGTATTGCTCAATAGGTTTGAAAGATGATTAATATCTACTGACGGGAATTTAAACTAGATCTTGAAAGCAGTTAAATTAATCTACAAAGCAAATAAATCTATTCTAGGAAAGCGGATAAGAATTATTCTAGGAATGCAGTAAACATTATCTACGAAAGCAGGGAAAAGGTGCATTGTGCCAACCGTGAAGTTGAGTCACAATGTAGACAGAAAGGACAGGAAGAAAAGAATGAAAATTGGACAAGAGTGAGATACAGCAATATTAAACTTCCATTTTCATACGCAGATCTTCGTTTGGGATAATTCTATCAGATAGCTAATTCTCATGCTCTCAATAAGGCTTTCCCTTTAACAGACAGGTACTTGCAATATGAGTTTACATGTTCTTAAGACCGCAAATTCTAAGATACCATAGATTCGTAACTGCCCTGGCCTGGGTGTGTTACTTCATCTGTGGTGGAAAAGCAACACCCGACACATCATTTATTGAAATGCCAAGTACCACTATCATTCTCCCATGTCACACCCAAAGATTTGAATTCAGCCCTAAACTATCCCTTAACTGTCAATCCTAGTAGCAGTTACACAACTCTCAATACAACCGAGTGACCTCTAATGAAAGCGGTTAAAAGAAAGCGGTAAAGAAAGCATTTAAACCTATCACTCGGAGGTTTTGAAAATCTGACCCTGGTAGCAAAAGACAGCTCCCCATCAGGATGAAGGAGTATGGATCAAGAATTCCCGGCTCTCAGTGAACCACTAGTGTGTTCACTTCCTTCCGGGTGATTATGAGATACAAACTAATGAAACGAACTAATAAATTAGTTCGTTCCGGATGCACTCACTCAGGACTCAAAAGTAGGCTTTGGCAGAAGAGGATAGCAGTTGAAAGAAAACTCAACCCTATCTTGGAAAATAACCAAGGCCTGGATGATGTTCCTCTAAGATTATTTACTACACTGTATTTGAATCCAAGTGGACCCCATCTCGGTGTAGGACTTAACCTTACATTTCCATCAACCAGCAATTTTGGAAAATAATGGATATGAAAATCATTCCCTGTCAGGTACTAGACTCTCAGTTAAAACACAGACCCTTTCAGTCTAGGCGAGACCTAATCGCTGAATCTGCTTCTTAATTTCCCAAAATACAACCCTTGACAGAATATGAATTAGTCATAACTGAAGAATTTATCCCTTACTCAGATCCAGATTTTATAGAGAGGTTTTTGTTGGAAATTTATAAAGCAATATCTGTTTAAGATCTAGACTTCTATTGTCCAAAGGAAGGATCCCAAAATAAGTATAGACCACAATAGTATATAATATTATCATGCATAAAGATATATGGAAGTGTAAAATTAATTGACCCAAAATATAGATGCGGGTCTAGACAGAAGGTGAAACACAGAATGGAGTGGTCAAGGGACCAAAGTAATGGCAGAATGATCAGGTGGACTGTAAACATCTACTGTCCAATTTCCCAATCACTCGGATGGAGCGAATTTAGACTGCTTAGACCCTATAATGGTGGTGTCAACACTAGTTGAGCCTCCACTGTCTGTGAATTCAGATAAAAACCTACATGCTTCCCTTCTATAATGATCATCAGTTGGCATTGACTGATGCCAACTGACTCCCAGAACGGATTGGGATTCAGGTTTGGAAAATTAAGATAATAGAAAATAAAAACTGTATCTGGGTGGGAGTCAGCCGAGCAGCTATTATAACCCCGGATGGGTGAACCGCCAAGGCTTCCACTGACAGCCATCCAGACCATGCAAAATAGCAATTAGTAATTAATACCCAGAATACGAGCTAGTTATCCATGAGGGAGTACCCGCCAACATTAGTCTGATGTATTCTTTACTAATGGTTCCACACAACACACAAAGACAAAATAAATAAATAAGAAACAAAAGAAGATCCCTTGTATGAGAGACATTGGTTTCTCATGCAAGGTTGTGGATTGGGGTCCACAATTGATGGTCTTAAATAATCCTTCCTACCATAATTAATTACAGTCCAGATTATCTGTTTAAGCCATCGAGATTTTGTTTATACAAGAATGTTTTAATGGCAATTGAACAAAGGTCCTTTAGTCATGATGATTATTGAAGTTTGATTATTGCTAATCTCAATCTTTAATCATTAATGAGTCAAGGGTTCAATCAGTTAAGTGATGCAAATGGAGAATCAAAATTTGGGCAGCATAACACCCTATATTGCAATTCCAGAATGTTACATCCTAACCCGTGGGGCTATGATGTGAGTGTTGCAATATAAAATAGGGAGAGAATGAAGTTTGTTTGAGATTAAATAGAGGGAGAGGAACCCTTGTCGCGATATCATAAATTTTGTCGCGGACCAAGATCCGTGACATGGACATCCCGACAAGTTTTTAGAATTTTTGGCAGCATAACGCCTCTTTGTCGCTATGCAAGATGTTGTCGCGGAACGTGGTTCCGCGACAAGGGTGACATCGCGACAAAGTGTTTTCAGAAAATTCTAAAGCATTTGAACCCTTGTCGCTATGCATGGAAATTTTGTCGCGGAACGTGGTTCCGCGACAAGGTGTTCCGCGACAAGGTGTTCAAAGATCAAGGAACATGGCATAATTTTTCTGTCTCAGAATGGGATTTTGTCGCGGAACGTGGCTCCGCGACAAGGTATTCCGCGACAAAAAGCCATGAAGACAAAAATGCAAGAGTTTGGCTCCTTTGTCGCTATGCATGGACAGTTTTGTCGCGGAACATGGCTCCGCGACAAGGTATTCCGCGACAAAGGGTTTTAAATTATGGAGACAAGTGTCTTGAAACACCTTGGTCGCGGAACAGCCACTTTGTCGCGGAACGTGGTTCCGCGCCAGAAGGCGGTTGGCGCCCAAGGTGGTTCAGGACAAAAGTCAGAAAAAGCAGAAATGAACAGTGGCATGCAAACAGCGTGATCTCACCCTATTTCAGATCAAAAAGCTATTCTAAGCTAAAAATAAGCAAGAAACATTCAAATAAAGAAGAACATGCTTAAACAAAAATAACAAGGATGGGCATAATATTAAAATAAAGCAGGAGTCCTATCTAGGGTTTGATCACACATCCACACAACATTATCCATAATATGCCAACAGTAAACACAAAAATAACAAAATGGGGGTCAAATGACCCCAAAATGAAAAAGAAAGCATAAATCCATGGGGTGTGAGACCCATTTCATGATTTGGGACACAAATGCTGAATGTTTTCCCATATTATTGAAGGGGTGTTGTTAATACCCATGATTTGGGTATTACAAACCCTAAAACAAGAGTTTAGAAACCAAAACATGGTATAAGAATGGCTATCTAAGCAACTGTGAACAGTAAAACACTAAACTAAGCTAAACTAAGAACAAAAATTAAATAATACATGAAAATAAACCTAAACTACTCTACCTAAGGAAGAACTCCTAAGCTTGCCTGCAAGAGCTCTACACAATCTCAATCTCTCTACTGGCCAACCAACCCTTAGCTCATGGGAGACACCTCATATTTATAGAAGTGTAACCCTAAGCCCATGGGCCTTGATTCTAGCCCATTGTGTCTTAAGACATCACACACATCACAGCTTTTGTCTCGGAGCATCAAGTTGGTCGCGGAACACACTGCATGTGGCAAGGCTTCTCGACTGGGTCTTGTGTCTCTATTTGTGCATCTTGGTCGCGGAACATGCCTTTGTCGCGGAACATGCCATCGCGACAAAGGTTATCGCGCCAAGGGGCTTGGCTGGTTTCTTCTTCATCAGGGCCACTTGGTCGCGGAACCCCTCCTTTGTCGCGGAACACTGCATAGCGCCAAGGGGCTTCCGCGACAAAGGTCTTCCTGGGGCCTGCTGGATTGGGCCATATGGGCCGAAAATATTCTTTTTGTGGGCTTTTTCTATCTTTTTTCCCATCTTTTTGTTTCCTTTTCTTTTCTCATGTTTTTGGATTTTTCTAACATAACTATGTAATAAAATTACATATTATGCATTTTTCACACCAGCTTATTATTTTTACAATTATGCATAAATTAGTCCAATTCGACTGCTTTCTTACTTAATGTAAGACCGGGAATGCGATCAATATGCCCGTTTAAGACACGGAAATGGATTGAAAATAATGGTCATTTTTGGCCATTATCA